>OX103957.1:887837-1141568 GCA_944470425.2 Schistosoma bovis | reverse complement strand
ACGAATATAGAGGAGGTGATACGGACAATGATTTTGATCCATTTTACTGTAATAGGATAGCGTTCAGTGGATAATCAACGCCAACTTTGTGTAGAATAGGTATTGGTTACATCGCCATTCGTGAACAGGTGTGATTCAGCAATTTCACTATAAGAAATGTGGCCATGAGTTTGATGTGAAAGCTTCAATCTGTTGTCAAGTTTGGAGAGTGTGTTCAAGATACGTCGCTTAATTTTCTGCAACTCTTCATTGACATTTTGATCAGTGTTCTTCTACATCACATTACTCTTCATCATTTGCGCTATATCATCACGATACCTTCTAACAAATATCTACTTCAAATGATAACACTGTCAAGTCACTTTAAAATCATTTGCTCTATCTACGTAACACAAAATTATGGTCTCCTTCTATCTCGAGATGTTGATTTTGTTTAACAGCATTCTCCCTAATAACACTTTAATGCCTGTCGATCAAAATGAATTTTGCATTTGTTTCATAACATGAAATAATGAATTATACTTTTAAATCTCAATTTGTTCACATTTTGACATAAGTATCTATTGAATTGAAGACTGATCTGTGCATTCGAAATCGTAATAACTGAAACTGTCGTCGAATTCGAAAGATGTGATTGTGTCTTATAATCTATAAATGACCAAACTAGTAGCACATTTTGCCGTGAATTAATCAACTTTCAATACAAAGTCTAGTGTCGCAATGACCTACGTTCCTTACATCAAATTCACATGTATTCGAGAATGCGTTCTGACATTTTTCGTATTATCCCCTAATTATCAATATGAATGTAGGATAACATCAAGTAGTATTAATTCTTTCACATAGTGAAATGGTACAAATAGCAATGATTATACTTTCTTGTTGTTCATCATTAAAATATTTGTAATTAATCAGATCATATGGCTTTATCGATTCTCTAGATGGTGTAATGTGAATGTTGGCTAGAATAAACTATATTAAATTCTAAAGATCTGTTTGTATGATTGATCACCGATGCACACAGAACTACGATGAATGAAACTTTCATCTTACAAATGATCACTACTTTTCTACACAAAACATTGAGGTTAAAGCAAATAGCTTGTCCGTTAATTCATAGAAGAAATTGCTCTGGCATTGATAAACACTCTTACCTATAATCATCTAATTTTAAATTATTCTAATTAGCATCTTCTTAGAGAATCATCTATTTTTGTTGTCCTCAGCGTATCAAACTATGAAACACTAAAGAATAATTTTGATTCATTCACATCTAATTAATGAATGCATTCCATGTACATTTACTTCCAGACTATATCCAATTATTTTGTTGACAAAGTCCACATCACGTTCTGTGTATGAAGTTATATCAATCGCTGTTACACGTTAACTCAACTATGCAAATAAACTAGATATATGCATTTAACTGTAAACCAACGTGTTTTTTCCGTGTCGAATACTGACTGCATATAAGAGATTTGCTGGAAAACAACTGTGAAACGAGGTTGACAATACATATAGTTATTATACAACTCTTTCCATTTGTAAATTCTACTAAAGCAAGAACAAGAGATGTGTCAGAAAACCTGAATTCACAACATTTCGTGGTTTCTAGACATCTGCTTACCACTCGATATTATGACATCGGAACAGCCCTCACCTGATTGATATCGGCCATTGTGTTGATGTCTCAATGTACATCGAGATGAATAGTAAACAGAGAACGTTGAATCAAGTGTAGTTACCCAAACAACTGACATAAGATTGTTGAAAGCAATTCCATCTATCTACAAATATTTGGTTGTCGATATTGCCTTGCTGTGAATAACTCACACATAGATGCTTGTCACACAATTCTTCCTTTCGTGTCACGACATATGAAACTATGATAGACAAAATCATCATTACCTGACGTTGTGGATGCATATACCTTACTGCTGATTAGGTCTGTGCTTGAATCGAATAATGATTAATATGGAACAGTCGAATGAAGTGGACCAATTTGTTCAGGAAAATAAACGGCCATGATATGTCTGTCGTTTTTTATTGAAATTGGAATTCGTAAATTAAAAGAATTGAAAACGTTCCCACTATTCAGCATGTGAGTATTCAACCTTTCGAATATGCTTGTAAAGTCTCTCATTATTATTGCTATCATCATGTTTATCATTGTTATTTCTGCCAGCACTAACCTATGTTTGTTCTTGTTGTTCTATTCAAACCCAAATATTCGTTTGAATGTCACTTGGTTGATTTGTTGACAGATCAGCCTGCACTTAGGACAAATTTATACACATTTTTTGAGTCAGACGAACATGTGCTGAACTCTCAACAGATGATGTTCTGAATATATTCCGGCAAACATTTCCGGACAATGGCATTCAAACAAACTAACTTATTAACAGTAATCGTTCACATTTACCAAACTAAATTATCAAAGTTCTATGTATAAAATATAGGTATGCGACATACATCCTCAAGGAATATTTTAGGATGAGAACTGTAGATTGACGATTCAGTAACGATTATGCGTTTGAATATTACAAAGAGCATCACATCTACTTGAATTCTGTTAATCTGATAGGCGTTTTCACGTAAGAACAATTAGTTATTTCGACTACATGTAGAATTCTATCCGTTTGCTCAACCTAAACTCCACTGAGTCTGATTATCCTTGATAACTTTGCAAAACCCATCAATTTTATCACAGATCACTGCATGCCTAATAGATCACCTATCCATACGATTGTACAGCGTCGCAGATTGATATGGTCAATTAAAAGCTGTACATCTTTGAAACATCTCTACTCATTTTCGTGCTATTTGAAAATGGCGAACGAAATGGCGATGCGTGATTTCAGTTTCATAACGGTGATCATCGATTGTTCGTTGTGTTACTTGTTTATATTTTGTCTATTATATTTCAGTCAAGTGGACACTCGTTTCTTGCACCTGTATTGGTCGGTTTCCTATATACTCTGTGTCTATTCCAATGATCAATATATCCAAGAATGACAGTTTGTTGTTCGACTCCTGTTCCATCGTGAACTTGATGTCATCGAAAATGTTGTTGATCAGTTTGTAAGGGTTTCCAGCTCATTCTTTTGGACGATGACGAAAGTGTCGTCTACATAGCGAATCCAAATTTTTGGCTTGATCACTGGTGATATCGCGGCTTCTAGTCTTTGCATCACTGCCTCTGCGATCAATCCTGATATTGATGATCCCATTGGTGTCCCTTTCGTTTGTTCGTAGATTTTGTTGTTGAAGTCAAAGTCTTTGATATCTGTTTGTCTAATGTTTTGACGGGATTTGTATCCATCAGTTTGTATGTGCTCTTATGTTCAAGTAGTTCTTCGGCTTTTCGACGTATTCTTCTTTGTGCATGACTGCTGTGGTGCGTCCTTTGTCCGCTAGTATTATAAAAACATCCTTTCTATTTCCGAGTTCCTTCCAAGCCATTTGTTCTGATATTCCTTGTGTGTATGGTCGCGTGATCCTTTTGTCGATTTCTCTGCTTGACTTGGGTTCTGATGCTGCGTGCGGTTGGTATTTTTTGGGTAGCCGTTCTGTGGAAGTACGTCCTTCAGGTATTTCTCTTCATTTTTGCGTGCTGCCAGTGCGCTGCATTGTGTCCTCGCCCTCTTGAACAAAGTGTGTACGCAGATGATATTGTGAGTTCTTGGGTTGCTGCTATCGTAGTTGTTTGTGCTTCCTTCCATGAGTGGTTTTGAGATCTTGATTAGATTTTTATTTAAGGTGTTTCTTCTTTGTTCTCTGTGTCGTTTGCATGATATCTCTATGGCTTTTGTCAAGATTTATAAATGTTATGACGCGAGTGTCCTTTGAAACTTCATCCCTTGATCCTCTATGACGTGTTGAAATTTGCGAACTCTGTAGTGTGCATCCGTAATCATCAGCGTACCATTTTCCTTCTACTTTGTTCAGCTGTTTCTCATCCCAATGGGCAGTTGATTGCAGGTCAAGTGGAAAAATATCAAAAAACTTCATTTCCACAGATTTTCGATTGATAAATTTTGTGGTGGATGTCACGTTCAGGTATTCGATCGTTGTCGTTATTGAAGTACGGTACATCGATCCATTTGAAACTTACGAACTCAAATCGACAGTACAACTAAACGCCAGTTGAGGTACGAAAATTTATTTGCAATTTACAAACAGTCCATCTCAATGTCGTTCTAACAATAATTCTAACAATTTTAGAAACAAACCTTCAATTTTGTATGTTCCCAGGGCAAAACTTTAAACAACTACACCAAAGACAAACCAAAATGTCCGAAAAAACAAGTTCAGAATTTGAGTGAAACAAATTAATCCAAGAAACACAGTAAACTTAATAATATACAATATCCTCCCTGCGGAACTTGATGACATCATGAAAGCAGAATCTGCTATCGACTTTATCGCTAATCAAGTTAACAAACGAATAATCTCTCGTAATAACGTGACTGTCTATAATATACCTGACAGAATCCCCATTAAAACTGTAAGGAATTCGATATTAAAAGCATCTAACCTTCATGACAGTCCATGCCAATGCATTCGACTTAATAAAAAGCACCAGAAATACTCTTGCGCTTACGAAAATTAGAAACGCTCGTATAGTCTCAGATAACACCACCAATCAAAGGCTTATGCCAAACGTACCTTGAACGTAAATAAAGGTATTGAGATCACAACAAACCACGACGCATCAGCTGCTGGTTCCACTGATGCATCTACCCAAACTCATGTTCTCCACTACTCTGATATACCAACAAAGAATGCTAATTTGCCTGTTATATCTATACTGACATCTGATAGCCAATGTTTATCTAATGACGTCACTAATCTGATATTACCCAGTTTACCATTAAAAGTCCATAAGCAAGTACTTAGTTCTAATGCTACAACTCTTAAATTAAAATACCTTTGCCACGTAAGAAGAATGTAAGTACAGAACCTTCTGGTTCTAGACCCAGTATCAAAAATACTACGATGACCCTACCAAATAAAAATAAGACTGTACTTCCCGACGCCATGCTTTACCTAACGCATCGTAGGGGATGTTATAACGGCAGACTTGGTTCAAATGTCTCACAAGACGGCCACTGCAATCATTATGTAAGCAGGCCTAATATTGGACAGACCACAATGAACCAACGCACCCTACGGTTATTCTCAAGCGTTTTAAATAACATACCTGTGAGACGTAACTATTCTCAACACTTTTCCATTGGGCAAGATGGTTTACTAGGTTACTCAACATCGAACGCTTTAAATAATAAACTTGTAAGACATAACTATTCTCAGCACTTTCCAATCGGGCAAGATGGATTACTAGGTTACGCACCATCAACCCAACTGGCAGGTGCCTGTCTTAACTGTCCGCCTAATCAAGTTCAACAAATTAACCCACTTTATCAAAATAATGATTATTTTGACCTTCGAAAATCCCTGATCCCACTAGCAATACAGTTTGTTCAAGCGATAGCCCATACGATCATTCAAACATAATAGACCACAGTCTATGCAAATCCAAACTAAATAACATCAATAGGGAAGCTCTCTGTTTTTTAACACTCCATTTTCCCTTTTTAAACTTATTACTTATCAATGCACGTTCACTTCTGAGCAAAATTTCAGTCTTGAAAACATTAGCTATTCTAGCCAAGCCTTCTTTCATACTTATCACTGAAACATGGCGCTCTCAAGCATTATCTGTTTCATAATTAAATATCCAGAACTATCGAATTTATTGCTGTGACAGAGAAACTAAGCGATGAGATGGATGCATTATACATACTTTGTATGCCCAGACAACTAATAAAGTTGAAGATAGTGTCCTTAACAGTTACCCAGAATCAGTCAACACCCTGAATCATAGTCTACTACTTGGATGTATATACAGAGCTCCTGATAGTCCGAATAGTGGGAGTGATCTTATTATCAATGCATTCATACATGCATCCTCTCTAAACTTTAATGCTAAGATTATCACTGGGGATTTCAATTATCCTGGGACTAAGTGAAATAACGGTAGTTGTCCTTCATGAAATAATGAGTTCTCGGCAACCATTAACATGCACTGCTAGTCACAGTGAGTTCGTGCCCCAACTAGAGGCGATAGTATACTCGATCTAATATTTAGTAGAGATGTTATCCCACTATCTGTAAAAGTATATGATGAATTTGAAAGCAGTGACCATAAGATAGCAGTTTGCGCTCTCCCTATCTATCTCTCTTATAACCCACCCATTCAAAAAACCTGTCAATATGGAGACTATAAGCATGCTGACTGGGACCTCCCGCATTCATTGATTAAACCTTCAGACTGGGATAACTTTTTTTTCATGTAATAGTCTCATGGATGCTATCGACGAATTCTAACTGATCATTAGCTCTTGTTTAGATTCCAGTGTACCTCTTAGAACGTACAGGTTTAGTAAACCTTACGAATTATATATACCAGATAAATATCGTAATAAACTAAAACGCCTACAGAATCGTTATTTTAAGTCAAACGACTTCACAGCAGTTGCACAAATAACAATAATTTTTAATCAAATTAAAGAGAAACATAGTTTAAAAGCCATTAATGAGGAGCTGTTAGCCCTTAATACCAACTCGAAAGTACAAAACTTAACTCTCCTTTTCAATAAACGCACTAAAGCAACTCGAAATGTTGATATATCGTGCATCCAGCATAATAGCACTTTTATATAGGACTCTAAAACCATGGCCGACCCTTTCAGTAGTATATTCGCGAATGGTGTAGAAAACAAAAGTGACTATGCTTCAAGAGTTATGTGCGTGACTAGCAACTCAATAGAATCTATCTCCTTCACATGCATGAAAATTAGAAAGGCTGTAAATACCCTTAAACTTTCGAAATATCATGGAGTAGACGGGATTTCATCATTTCTCTACAAATATGGTGGTCCAGATATTCCACTTCTTCTTCGAAAGCTATTTACTCTCTCTATGGAAACCGGTTCTTACCCTTACTGTAGGAAAACCGCGTTCATCATACCACGTTACAAATCTGGAGATAAGACTGACATGAACAATTACCGGCCAATAAATATTACTCCAGTTATTTCTAGGGTTATGGAAAAAATTATAAGTGATGAACTTTCCAACTATTTACTTGCTGGAAAACTTATCGATGATACTCTACATGGATTTCTTAAAAATCGTTCTTGCATGACATGTCATTTTGACTTCTTTAATTCAGTCTATTCTCTACGTAGCCAAGGATTTCTAGTCTTGGCGCTATATCTGGACATTTCTAAAGCCTTTGACATGGTTAGCCACAACTTCCTACAGGAAAGCTCGCATCTTATGGGGTTCAAAATTCTTTGCTTTCTTGGCTTGATCCCTTTCTCATCAATCGACATCAAATATTTAAAATAAACTCTTCATTGTCTAACGCTGTTCTTGTTAGAAATGGTGTAATACAAGGTAGTGTCTTAGGTCCTTTGCTCTTTTTATTGTTTATCAATGATATTCGTGAAAGTTTTTGTGTCGGTAATCCCCTTCTATATGCAGATGATCTGAAAGTAGTATATTCATTTTCTCCACATAACCTGAATAATATGCAAAATTGCATCAGCATGGAGCTTAACAAGGTAGCACAGTGGTGTTTAAAATGGCAACTGGAGCTTAATACGGCTAAATGTGGATGGATATGCTTCGGCGATACATCACTCAACCTATACATTACCATAAATGGAGAAGTGTTATCTAGGTTACATACAGTAGTAGACTTAGGACTAAGATATTCCCAAGACTTGTCGTTTACAGAACATTTATTAAAACAGACCTCTAAGTCTCAACGCCTAATAGGTTACTTAACTCGAAATCTTTGCAACACTGAGTCACGTATTCTAATGTACAAAGTTTGTGCTCGATCTCTTCTAGAATATTGCACGTTTATTCTTAACAGTGCGCTCATAAAGGATAAATAAAGGCTGGAATCTGTACAGAGACGATTTACACTTCGTATTCTTAGAGCTGCTTGCACCTTAACTTATTATTCTGGATGTAATAAACTTGGGCTAGACCCTTTATAGAGGAGGAGGAGATTCAAAAGAAATCCTATCTTTTTCTTCAAACTACTTCATAAACTATCGTTTACATCCGATCACGCGATTCAGTTGTAGATAATTATCATCATTTCGATCTGGCACACAAATTGACCTTAATTACACCGTTCATAAATCAACCGGCTGTCCATTTAATAAATATTAAAAACTCCCGGCCGATGCATTGGATCGCTGTAATATATGTACTACTTAAACAACTACTGAACTAGTATACGTAAAACTTTCTTTTATCACATGTTTGTTCTGCAGGTCTAACATTATTAATTATATCAAATTGATCATGCCTGTAAACTGGCGTGAATTCTGTAGTTATTATTCTTCAGAATATAAATTATTATTATTATAATAAAGAGGTTATAATTAACCAAATGTCTTCAGTCCTCTCGTAACAGCAGAATCCATCAGAAATATCGAATGATCTCATTGTCTCAGACAAATGTCATGCTGAATCAACAGTATTGACGAATTACGAAGAACTGGTCGGGAAGACGATTGTCCAAATTGTTTGAATTCAATGTAAACATCGCGGAAATTATTATTGAACGTGATGATTCACTATATGGATTGTATTGAATCAAGTTGATGGAATGAACCGCTTATGTCACTTAATTCGTCTTGACATTGGTTGAGTTTCCGACATCAAATACAATGAACAAATTCATTTATGAGATCAGTACTGAGGGTATGAAATTCCGACTAATATAATTTCGGCAGACCGAAGAACACGAAGCTCTGATAATTGAAGTGCAACACCGGACGGGTGAACAAATGAATGAATGAATATCACTTGGCGACAGTTGAAAATAAAAGTCGAGTTCGGACGTGGTTCGAGACAGTGGGTCAATATTTAATATTCCACGAAGTGTAACAACATGCACATAAATATGTACCTGTGTAACGACAACTACAAACAAGTCTTCATCACAAGACTGAAGCTCAGATGAGTACAACGAATATCTTATTGCATTCACTAACACTCACATATCTATACAAGATTTTCGCGTCATCTAGCAATTTGTTCATATCATTAGGCACAAAAATGCTAAATTATTCGAAATTGTTTCTCGCTCCTTTCATAATCATAGCTTACTTAATTGATCTTCATGTATTAGGTTACTTGCCACTTAAAAGTATAATAATTTGCATGTTTGGCTTTGTGAATAATTGATCACATGGATTCCGTGTAGTAAGCAGCTGAATAGTTATTTTGTAAATAAATGCGACGAATATAGAGGAGGCGATACGGACAATGATTTTGATCCATTTTACTGCAATAGGATAGCGTTCAGTGGATAATCATCACCATCATTGTGTAGAATAGGGACGTGATAATTCACTGTGTAGATTGTATTGAACCATGTTGATTGATTGAATTGCTTATGCCACTCAATTCGTCTTGACATTGGTTGCGTTTCCGATATCAAAAACACTGGATATATATTGAATTATGAGATCAGTACTGAGGGTATGAAATTCCGACCAAAATAATTTCGGAAGCTATAAGCTAATCTTTCGATAAGTCTATTACATAAGGTTTCTGTCATCCACTGCAAAAAATGCATATTGAAGACACAAATAGAAATTCACAGACTAAATGTGAACTACAATCTTCTTTAGCATGATAGCCGAGATTCGATATTCATTCATGACACTGCGTTCTGTATGTTCCTAAAATTCTTAGAATGCACTCTTACTATATTTAATATCATACGGCATTGAGACTGTCATCGAGATTATTTATTTTATTTACAGAAACCAATAAAATCGAGAGGTACAGTGTTTCTAGAGAAAGACGATTAACAAACTCATTCGCAATTTGAGGGCAAACCGATATAGTGTACGCTCGTCAATGACGCAAGACGTCCTATGAGTTGACGGACAGACTATTTGTTTCCATATGATTCTGTTCTTAGTAAAGTAGTATTATTCATTTATAAAATGCACATTTCATTCACCTCCGTTCTTTGTGCGTAGGTGATCTTCAGTCGCGTAAGCATATCATTGAATAGGTACAATGATTATTCTAACTGAGATACATAATTGGTTCAAAAACATTCGAGAATACTATATAAATGATTGATTAAAACAATAAGGAGATAATTAATAAGAGCGTATATTCGGAGACAGAATATGATGATAAATAAGATGGAAGTATATTCCGAGTTAAACAAACGAGGTCAATAGACAGGTATTTGCAAATCACGCTCTGAGTAAATGTACTCTATTACTTTCTTTATTGTCACTTCCTGAAAACATATTTCTTATTTTTAAACAAACATTGGATTAACAGAATTCAAGTAGATGTGATACTTTCTGTAAAATTCAAACGCATAATCGAGACTGAATCGTCAATCCACAGTACTCACCCCAATCTATTCTATGAGGAATAAACGAACACATATTGTGTTCAGGTCAAACGAATACAGTTCATCGAGAATAACACGTAGTGGTCGGACAATGTTGCCTTCTAAATCAGTTCAAACATGCTTTCCAACTATCAAGCACATTGTGGTGTCGAGTAAAGAAGAGGTGTGGTGTGCACTACGTATATACACACAAGTGCTATGTAACAATAAACAGGAAATATAATGCATTCCATTAGTACATCGGGAAAGTCAGAATGAAAACGAATATTGATCGGTATGAAAATACAGAAAAATTGAATCTGAGATGATGACTGATATACAAAGCAACAGTACAGTTTTGAGATAATTGATTGATATTTCGCAAATTGACTAATTACGGTACAGTTCTCAGATTTTGGTGAGCGATTCTGTAATTTTGTGTTCAAATACTGTCGGTTGTACACACTCGTGTTTTGTTCAGTACAAAGGTGCAAGAAACGAGTATCCACTGGACTGGAATAGAGAGGACAAAATATAAAGAAGGAAAACACAACGAACATTCGATGATCACCGTTATGAAAATCAAATCACGCATCACTATCTCGCTGGTCATCTGAGATCACCTGAGATCAGTTTTCTTGCATGTTGACATTTGGCTCGCTTTTCCAATTATATGCGGTTGTTTGTGATAAAATGTAGAAATCACCATGAACAAGAGGAGGTCACAGATTGTACAGACAAAGGAAAATTAAAGAATGTTATCCAGCTATCTGGCACCCATTAAGAACATGTAAAAATTACAATAGTTCATTGAGAAGTGTTGTTAGCATATTTGAAGCATCCAACTCAGATAATTGCCCAAATTATTCATACTATCAGCGTGCCGATTATTGAATTTCTCAAGATATGCAAACTAATCGATGACTCACTTCTCCAACACGTATTCAATTGAGGTCACACACAGTTTGCAAATCGCCGTTCGAAATCTCTCAAAAACTAACCTTAACCGGCTCAAAATAGGTTCAAATGAAAGGTTTGTGCACTGGCGAAGCTAGAATGACTCACCATTTCACATCGGAATCCTGTGTACACAAGTGTTATTTCCACACTTCATTCTTCAGTTGTCTTAGCACACTATCAACTTTTACTGACTAAAATATTCAATTATTACAATTTACCAATTCTTGTCCATTAGATGCACAGTAGTGTAAACCTGCTGTCACATACATTATTGTCTTCAAGTACTTCAAGCACCGACATCACAAAGGCTTTTGCTGTCTATTCCTTAATTTGATGAACGATGCAACCGCTTGCATTGAGCATTCAAAAATTTCATTATGAGACTGTGGTTAAGCATCCTGATAACATAATCCACAATACGTTCTTCTGATAGTTTTATGCCAACATCAGTGACAGGTTAATCGGTCGATGCACATTTATCTGGATAGACACACTTGATTGCTGACGAAATGTATGTTCGTGTTGAAAATTGATTGAAGCTAGGTCTCGTGGTTAAGTGGACATGATCACATGTTACAGCAGACCAAATATATTTTGGAAATATCATGTGGTATCTAAAGTCGCCTTAATTTTGCAACGGAATTTAAATGAGTTTCTTTTTAAGGAAACACTCATACTTGAATATTTTAATAGCATGTCATGTATGTCTGCCTCAACAGTTTCGAATTCGTATATTCAGGTGATGCTATTTAGGAGGTATTTTGACTGATTCAGACAAAGTTGGATGTTTGTAATCTATCGCCAGAAAATAGTGAAGCTTGGTATAATGGTGGTTGGAACAGGTCAGTAAAGCGTATCCTCAATCTTGAGGAAATGAGTACTCTTTATGTGGATCAATCTGATATCACTCAATTTCGCCGTATGAGAATCAACTACTACTTCTTCGCTCGAACCACAACTAGCCTCCCTAGGACAGAGTGATACGTCTTTGGAATGAACGCTCCTTTTTAAGATGAAGTCGTCGCCGTTCATCATGTCGGAATCGCTTATCACATATAATCGATAAACAAAGAGCCACTGCGATTTCTAAAGACGGTTACAAATGAACATTTACTAGCCATAAAACACGACAACGACGACGACGGCTCTAGTCGATAATACACTAATTTTTCGATTGAATCGCACACCGATTTTCACTAATAATTAGGATAAAATTACATATGTGCGAAATACTTACAGCTATTACAATAATATGCTGCATGTCATGCCGATCATCGTTCATGCCTATTGAACACAAGAATATCTTACGTTATACCGAATAAAATATCCTACGAAGAAACAAATCAAACAATATGCAGAACAGTTATCACATTGAATAAAAACGAAATCAATGTTGAACATATGTCATATTTGGTAAATCAATCTTATTTCGAATTTTCTTCCCGTCATACCTCAGAGACGTTCATAATAATTGATCACAGCACAGTTACAGAAGTCATGATTGGCTAGTAATCGAGAATCAATGGAATACTGCTAATCACGTGCTTCGTATGTAAAACATACGATTAACTAGTTTTTCTTCATTATATGATCGAAATGATATGTTGAGACAGTTTCGCATGGATAACTTCATTTGAAAGTATTGACAAATTTCATAGAACTCTCTCCATTTGTAAATTCTACTATAGCAAGAAAAGGAATGTGTCAGAAAACCTGAATTCACAACATTTCGTGGTTTCCAGTCATCCGCTTACCACTTGATATTATGACATCGGAACAGCCCTCACCTGATTGATATCGGCCATTGTGTTGATGTCTCAATGTACATCGAGATGAATAGTAAACAGAGAACGTTGAATCAAGTGTAGTTACCCAAACAACTGACATAAGATTGTTGAAAGCAATTCCATCTATCTACAAATATTTGGTTGTCGATATTGCCTTGCTGTGAATAACTCACACATAGATGCTTGTCACACAATTCTTCCTTTCGTGTCACGACATATGAGACTATGATAGACAAAATCATCATTACCTGACGTTGTGGATGGATATACTTTACTGCTGATTAGGTCTGTATTTGTATCGAATATTGATTAATATGGAACAGTCGAATGAAGTGGACCAAATTATTCAGGAAATTAAACGTCATGATATGTCTGTCGTTTTTTATTGAAATTGGATTCGTAAATTAAAAGAATTGAAAACGTTCTCACTATTCAGCATGTGAGTATTCAACCTTTCGAATATGCTTGTAAAGTCTTTCATTATTACTGCTATCATCATGTTTATCATTGTTATTTCTGCCAGCACTAACCTAGGTTTGTTCTTGTTGTTCTATTCAAACCCAAATATTCGTTTGGATATCACCTGATCAATTTGAAGTCAAGTCAGTCTGTTTGTGGTCTAACATTCAGTTGAATTATTCACTCACACACAGTAGCTTGTGATGTAGGAGAGATATGTTAGACAATTCAAAAACATCTTCACAGAATACATGCAATTGAGGAGGCATTGTACAGAGAAACGAAGTATGGGAAAACCGTTGAGTAGTGATTTTCTCTTGTCATAGGTTATGCTAACCGAACATACTTTAATCAAGATGGACGTAGGACCAATTTATACACATTTGTTGAGTCACAGTGGTTTTGCTACTAAACAAATGACCGCGAACATACCAGTCACATTACTATTGACTACACGGACTAAGCTGATGATAACTTCGAAAAAACGATCTTCATTTATGGAATGGAGACGTTTCAGTGAGGGACCGTTGCTTCCTGAAAACATCAGTCTGTTAATTACAAACCTATGATAAATAATGAAACTCAATGAAATGGAATTGAAATAGACGTGGTGATTTTTTGGGCTGGCACAGTTAAGTGCTCTGATTACGGAGAGGATTTCACTCAATTCTACACAATAATAATTATTATTTGTCCTCAAATAACAGTTTGTTACATGACGCATGCCAGTTTACAGGCAAGATCAAATTTTACAAATGATAGAATATTCACTGTAGTAAATTACTCAGCTGGGTTGATGATTTATAAGATATGAGTGTAGATGATATTCATCCTAGTATTAGGAAAGCCATATCACATGAAATTACTGAACCATTAACGATACTATTTGACATGTCTCTGAGACTGTCCAGACTGCCTAGAGACTGGATAGACGCTCTAATATGTCCGGTGTATAGGACTGGGAGTAGGGATTTAGTTAGTAACTATAGACCCGTTAGCTTAACTAGTGCAGTTGTTAATCTGATGGAGAAAATCATTGAGATATCTGTTATAAATTATGTTGAAGGGCGTAATCTTTACTCCTGGCACAACATGGTTTTCGGAGAGGCCTATCATGCTTGACAAATCTTCTCATTACACGAGAAGATTGGACTGCTGCAAAAGATCGGAATGTTCCTGTGGATGTGATTGTCATAGATCTAAGTAAGGCCTTCGATAAGGTTTCCCACTCTGGTCTTAAATCAAACTGGAACGTCTTGGAATCCATCATACAGTCGAGGATTGGATGAATAACTTTCTCCACGACAGGAGACAAAGGGTAAGGTTAATGGGGCTCTCTCTTCGTGGGTACCTGTGAAAAGTGGGATTCCCCAAAATACAATCCTAGGTCCTCTTCTCTTTTTGTTTTATGTAGATGAATTGACAACTGTAGCAAAATCATCCGTCCTACTCTTCGCTGATGACATAAAGATTTGGAGACCCATACATAGTATGTTGTATAGAATGGTATTACAAGATGATCTTAGCTCATTGGTGGCATGGTTAGACAGGTGGTCACTAGAGAAGGAAATCCTAATAAGAGTGTAGTGATGCAGTTAAGTAACTCTGACGAATCGTATCGCTATACACTACGTGGATTCGTGCTACCCAAAGTAAGAATCTATGATGATGTAGGAGTCATATTAAGCAATGATCTCAAAACCACTAGTCACTGTAAGGCTGCTGCTGCAAAAGGCTTCCATCTAGGACCGATCATTTGAGAGGACATTCGAAGAAAGTTCAAAAACCGAGATGAAATCGTTTACGTCTATAATTCCGTTTCTCGCATCGAGTAGTGAATTACTGGAATTCTCTACCGGAACACGCAATATCAGCACCTTCTGTTAATATATTCAAAACGAGATTGGACCTACACAGTATTACAAACTTCAAGGAATAATATAGGTCAATAGACCTCCTATCCTTATTACTGAAGATGGGTTTAGTCAGTATCACAGTTGGCGCGCTTCATGAATCTGGCGTTGCGAATTTGCAACTGATGGTCAAGGATAGGTCGATTGGAAGTGGGAGCTTCTAGAAATCGCAACCTTATGTTCCTTTGTGGAATATCTAAGGCCTTAAAGTTGGTGCAGGATGAGGTCGTCCGTTCCATATCTCAAGGTGGCTGAAAGAGGGAGCAAGTAAAAGAGAGGACGAGAGGCAGACTAGCCAATATTCATGAAGAAATGTTTGAGGTATGATTACTCAGTCTAATATTCGTTTATTAAGGTATTTGTTAAGCAAGAACATCTTAATAGGTTAAAGAAAATTTGTGTAAACAAGGTATAAGTGGACATATGTCCAGGAAAACCCAAAGTTTTGGGAAAGCTTCCCCAAAGTGATGTAACTTTTATCTTGTCCGTTTCCCTTTCACCTGGCTTCGCAGGTGACGTAACCGTAACTTATTTGTTCTTTTGCATATTGTTTTATACTACTTTGTAAAATTCAGTAGTCAGTTGTATTCCCAACAACTTAAGTTCATTTTGAGGATTTCCCCAGGTCGAAGAAATTTTGGTTTTTCGTCTCATTTCCCCAAAATTTACTATAGCGGCTTCCCCAAAATGGACCAAATTTGCCCAGAGGTTTGCAGCTTGGGATTTAACTGACAAATGGAGGCTATTTAGAAAGGAGCTGAGAGTATGGGATAATGTGTGGTTATAAAATGTAGTGCTAAAAACAGTATTGCGATATACAACTATCATTCTTCATTTTTTTATCGAAGCTATTGGAGTCTTCTTCATTTTTTGTATTATTATTAATTTCTAGGTATCATGGGGTCTTGAGTAGGCTTCGTGTATTAGCGAATTGTCTAATCTGCTTGTAATAGGATTACTGGGTAGGAAGTGAAACCAATTCAACGTTCGTAACACGATTTAATGAGGTTTTCAGCATGATAAGTCAGCAGTAATACCTTAAGTTCGTGACATCGCACTAAACCATAATTAAACCAACTGTTCTGCCGTACAGATATGGGTGGATTGAAGTTATCACCCCACCATCATGTTTGCTGGTCAGTAACGCCACCCTCCCTCTTTTTGTGATGTTAGGCTCTCTTACGTTTGTGGTAAGTATGAATACTGCTTTAATCAAAGCCCATAGTTGGAATACACTGTCTCTGCTAGGTCCATGTCACAAGCAAATCAGATAGTTAAAAAGTTTGTTTTATGGGTTAGATGTCCACATAGTATATCACACTGCTATAAAGATAACTAACGATTTAAAGAAGTAGGGACTAATAGCAAATCAAAGGATATGAGAGGGTATAAAATTGTAAAAAAAATTTTTTAGGGTACGAAAAATAAAACATTGAGAAACTCAAGAGAACTTGTGGCCAGATTTTGAGCTTTGTATGATCGGCCTTAGTAGATCAGCATCGATTACATTAGTGAGTTATCTGTCTATTTGCAATAGAAAAAGAGGCATGACTTTTAGGAAGAATAATGTACATTTAAACTGTAGAGAGATTTGGGAACTGAAAGTTAGAGTTAGGAGCATAAGGTCATGATGAATAAACAATGAATAATAGGAAAGGATAAGCAATATATTCTGTGATTTGGTTATATTCATATTAATAACAGTCGAGCTTGTTATATTCTTGTTCTTTCTAGATACTAGGCGGTCCGTAATAAAGTGCCTAATTGTTCCTGAGTGTAAAGTTCCATAGAGTTTCTATAGAGAGGTGCTTACATCTATCTGTGTAATCGAGATTCGAGTCACATCGCAGTTGGTGTATGAAACTTCTTTGAACGACTTCTACTCTTATCTTGTCTGTGATATTCATATTAGAGAAGAGAAAAAAGCGTTATTCCGGAGAGGGCCGTACACATATTTTGTAGAGAGTAAGCTTGCCCTCTGTTGTGAAAAATGTTCTCATTATAAAACCAATTAGGCGTTAGATTAGAAATAATAAAGGAGGCATGTTCTTCAAAATTCAGGCTTCCTGTGTAATTAATTCCTAAATCGTATACGTATTCGAGTGTTTGGACTCTAATTTATTTAAGTGGGGTTGCGGTTTATAGGGATGCTTTCCAAAGTGCATGATTTCGCACTTGTTGAGGTTAAATGGTAATTGCCATTTTTCACTTCATATGGTTAAGTTGTTGAGGTCATTTTGGATCTGGAATACAATTTTGCCTAGAGGAGTATGGTGAGTGCAGAAAGGTTATTATTAAGTTCAACTGCACGTCTTACCTGTGCGGCTGCATTTTGTGTACTTATTGCCTCTGTTCGGACGAGTATTTATGCCTTCGTAACTAAAGAGGAAAATTTATTTACCTTTTGCAATTGAGTACAATGTATTTGAAGATGTCTTCTTGTACTGACCGGTAAATAGAGATCTCTGGAGAACGTAGCTCTACAGTATTCGAAAGGTGAAATTTTGTTTGTGATGAAAGATGCAAACTTCGGTTTGGACTGCTGAATAGCCTTCCACGTACGTAGACACGCGCCATTTCCCGTCGAAATCAAAACATGTAATCGCGTAAATAGCGGTTCTGTAATTCATCATAAATTTAATGTAAATCGTTACCTAAACGAATATTATCACCCGGCTATTCAACCAATATTTGTTCAATCAATAAAATCTTAATTACAATAAATAAAGTAGTTGATGAAAGATGAGGGAAAATTACCAGTCACAACAAATGAACGTTATTCTATCCTGACTGGATAGAACACACACAGAAGGAGGAGCAAAGAAATATGGCTACCGCCAAGAACAAGTGTCAAGTAAAACAACACAGATGCAGTTCGGGAAGAAACACAAACTTAGTGAATGCGTAAGAAAAACAGAAACTATAATAAAAAATACAATTCTTAACAATTCAAATGTAATCAAAAGGCGACAATGTACAACTAAGAGGATCAATAGGAACAAAGTACAAGTATATACATGGAGGGATTTTCACAAACACACAAAACATTCGAAATGGCTCTTTCAGGTGATACTTTGGATGTTGTGATAAAATATTTTGGTTAATGTGTCTCTATTGTTTGAAGTAAAGAACGTTCTCCAATCAGTGCTTCTTAGGTATTTGTGGAAGTTATTCCAATCAACCTTGCGATAGATTCTACAAAATGTTACGGTTTTACTTCTACCGGTTGCGGTTTTTGTATTAATGCTGCATACGACAATGTTATGATCATTACCTGAAAACTCATTCCCAATATAAAAAGTATTGATGATGAGGCCACAGGTAAAGACTACGTCCAAGATGTTTTTATGTCTGGTAGGGCTATTGACATACTGAGTCCATTGTTCAAGCTCTCAGCATTCAATAAATGATTCATAACGTCTTGGCGCTTTGACTGGGTGCTAAGAAATTTAGGGCATGTTGAAATCATTACAAATAGGCTTGCCTGTGAATGGAAGGGATGATGCTAATGTGAAAACCTTCGATAATACTGCTATTTCACCTATTGATGCGTTAGGTTGACGATAAACACAGCCGAGCAGTAAGGTAACGGAATTCGGCGGCTTTATACAATCCACATCGAATCCTTCAGTTTGTTTAGTTCAGGCATATCACATAGTAGTGAGTTTGGGCTAGAGAGCGTAAAAAGGCATCTTCCGCCTCGTCCATTCAATCTATCACTTTTACATAGGAAATAGTTTCAAGAGATATACTACGATCGGAAATATTACGGTTAGTCCATGCTTCAGGTATCATTATAAGTGATGGTTAATATATGGATACAAAGAGGGCTAGATCCGCCTTTTTGTTGCAGATCGATCGAGCGTTGGTAAGACATATATTAAGCAAGTGGCCTACTAAGTTAAAATAGTTGAGGGTATCTCGGAAAAAGTCGTCGTAACCCTCGCGGGTGTGAGATGAGTATGAAATGAGGCATTGAATGTTCTTCATTAGTTCGGTATTTTGATAGCTTAACTTAGTGGGAGATGTATCAAATGAGCTAGTGAAGTGAATGGAGGAGTTTACCCAGGAGGAAAGGGTGGAGTACTCTCCGATGGAAACTGTACGGAGGAAACGAATTTATGGTTTGCATGTGGTTTAAAATAACTTGGACTATATGCTTCAACAGAGGTGTCACTAGGGGTCTTATTCCAAAACAATCTTGTACAGGTCTACTGTGAAGTGTATGGTTATTTGCAAAAACGTCCTGATGGTTAGACACGTATACTGTGTTATGGCTAATTACGTTAGCGTGAGAGGGGTCTGCTGAGCGTAATTGGAAAGAGTTGCTACTGTTATTATACATGGAAACCGTTTTTATGTGATGGGTTGGTACTAAAGGGTGTGGAAACTTTTCTTTCTGAGAGTAATTACACTTGTGATCCTGGGGAATGTAGATAGGGTATGGAGTGAAAAACCTATTATTACCATTCTTAATAATGGTTTTAGGCTTCAGGGGGTGATTTGGGTGGCCAGTTCTCTGGTAGTTTTCGTTAGTCTGCGTGTAGGACGGCTTGTTACGCTGAAGCACACCACCCATTTTGCATTTTTGAGGTGTTGAAGGAAAGTTATACGATAGCAACGGGGAGAACCTGTTCACTGTTCTTACGTGTTTCCCTATTCGGTATCGTGAGTTTTGTCTTCCCACTTTTTATTGTCAGAGCTGGAGTCTTTCATTGTCTCTGTGAGATGAACTTAGGTTCATTCAAGTCTACTTGTGGGGTATCTTTAGGAGGACAAATTTTCAAGTGTATAGGTTTAGCTGGATGTGTGTTGTCACACGACTCACATTTTAGTACATTACTGAGCGAACAGCTGAGATTAGTCATGTAGTTGTGGTTTTGGTGTCAGTTGAGGTCCGATTCTTATCCAAAAGTTTCTGATCTGCACACTCACCTAGATCAACAGAGCAATCAGCCGTATATGAAGTGGTGTCATGCTTAGTGTCCATGTGTTTTAAACTGTAGATCACCAACGTAGATGATCTATGTCGAAATGATTGGAGGCCTACTCGAGTTAGACGTGAATGGTGTGACAAAGTAGCTAATGTCGAAGTCACACCTCATGGTCTTCACCTTACGTGGACTACCCCATCGATGTATCAAGGTACTATAGATGCTTTGAAGACTAAACAACACAGAGGACGATATTACAGAAATATATTAATTAAAGTAGATACAATCGAAAGTAAGACCACTGCCGCATGGGCCAGTCCATGGCATATGATTAACTGATGCGCGTTGGTCGTCCTTGACCTTGATGAGAATCGATGGTTTGTTCGATATTCAATGACTCAACTGCCGGATGATTTGGCTGGGGCTTAATGACATTTCGCTGACCCTACAAAACTACTTGCTGTGTTGCAAACTGTCTCTGGCTGGTTATTAACTGTGACACCCCCATTCAATTCTATCGCTTCACGTCTTCTTACACGACGTTGACAGGGCGTAAGTTCTGGAGTGATTTTTAGATTCTTGTATTGAATTAGTGAGCTAATATTTTTGCCCGAATCAATAAACTGCTTAGCATCGTTACAACAGCCAAACATAAACAGGAGGGGGCAGGTTGACCTATCTGACTGTTTTCTAAGGCGGACGACTTTGCAGTTAACGTTCGGCATACCGCTTGCTCTAAGGCAAATATCCCTTAACTTAGATGGGTGTGTGCGGTCGGGGAGGTTATACACAACTGCATCGAAGGAGGACATCACTCTTTTCGTCACTTCTCCAGCCACAAACTCCAAAATGCACTCAGCTTAGTGAGTTGCTCAAGATTTCTGTCTGTGTCAAAGCCCCATACATGAGTGAGGGGTGCTAGTTGCTCAAGTTTGCCGTTAATTTCGGATAGAGAGTTTTGTAGCAGTCGGATGTCACAACTATATCTATCAATACTTTTGTGTGTATGAGGTGGACCATTGGACTCCTTAGTTTTTGAAATTTTAGATTTAGACCTTGATAGAACATACTGTCTAGTAGACTGGGCTGCCTTTCGATGAACGTCGGTATAGTGTCTTTTATGTCAACCAGTCTTAACGTTGGCATATTGCACATAGAGATAGAGGGGCTGTGACATGGAGAATCTGGTGATGATAGAGACATTTGTGTACAATAGGAATATTGTTCAGTAGTTAAAAGTTCAACATTGTCAGATACTGAGTCGTCAGTAATAGAGGTTACAAATTTGGACTTTATGGTTGATATAGAATTTGGTGAAATTTCTCTTTTACTGGAGTTATTGGCCATGATATGAAAATGGGTGAGCACAGTGCTCGTTAAAATACACCATGAAGAGTCAGAAGAACATGCGCTGAACTCACAACGGATGGTGTTCTGAACATAATTCGACAAATATTACCGGACAAATGGATTTCAAACAATCTCAATTAATAACAGTAATCGGACACATTTATCAAACTGAAGTATCACCTTTCTATCTATAGAATTTAGGTGTGCTTCCTTCTTCATCATAAGACACTTTAGTAGGAGAACTTTGGATTGACGATTCGGTCACTATTATGCGTTTGAACATTACAAAACAGCATCTTATCTACTTATGTTCTTCTAATTTAATACGCGTTTCCACACAAGAAATAAATTTCTTAAAATAACAATAATGATAATTCTCAGGAATACTGTTATTGACAAATTCGAATTCATAAGCTTCATCTTAAAAACCTTCTTCTTCGCAATACCGGTGTATCAGAGACTTGTCCGATTCAGGTCACCAAACTAACTAAGACAGACCGACAAACGGTTTATTCTGTTTATGGTCGTTTCTTTACAACTACACAACGTTTTCGGAAAAGGTTAAAACAGGCGATCTCCATTGATTGATTGCTTTGGTGAGTATATCAAATAGCATATCATTTATGAATGTTGGGTTGTACTGTGATCGAAACAACACAAAAATATCATTCGGTAGTTGAATATACTCAATTCACTGACACCGATCGTCAATTCGTCAATAACTTACATTGTGACAATAATTTACAAATATTGAAAGACCAGAATTCTGATTCTAATATGTGGAGCTAACGTGTTGAATCAACGGCCAGATGAATATGCACTAAATACACATCTGATTATATGCTGAACAAACTTCGACGAACTGTACTGAGGATTAGATTTCGAAGCATCTCCACTGACGGTAATTTGAAAATTTTGATAAATTGAATCATTTCCCTTCCATTTACGAATTGATCCTTGACACACTTAAACATTATTGATTGTTTCGACTATATGTAGAATTCTAGACGCCACATCATGTCCTTTTGACCGACGTCAACTTCAGTGATTCTGATTATGTTTGACTATTTTGTAAAAAGACTCCGCCTGTAGCTCTTATTGGGTTGCTGCCGGTCCCAAACCCGGGTAAAGGAGGAGGGTTGGGCATGGGGTTAGCGTCCCCATCCCGTAGAAAACTAACTCGCTAAAAAAACGCTTATCAGAAAAAATAATCCAAACCATTTTAACTCTGCCCTGGGAGTTAAAAGGTCTTCATTTAGAAGAATTATGACGCTTCATGGTGAAAGCCGAGTTCCTTCGGAAGCCACGAGGCCGATGCCCCTTCTAACAACCAGAGCAAAAATTTTTATAGGTACATGGAACGTTCGAACAATGTGGGAAACCGGGAAGACCAGTCAAATATCAATGGAAATGAGGAGATACAATTTAGCAGTAATGGGAATCAGCGAAACCCACTGGACCCAAGCTGGACAGAAAAAGCTAGGTACGGGAGAGATGCTGCTATACTCCGGTCACGAAGAGGACAATGCTCTACACACTCAGGGAGTCGCTCTTATGCTGTCCAAAGTAGCACGAAATGCACTTGTAGGATGGGAATCTCACGGATCCAGAATCATCAAAGCATCATTCAAAACAAAGAAGGAGGGGATCTTAATGAATATTATCCAATGTTATGCACCCACCAATGATAGCAACGACGAAATTAAAGATCAGTTCTACGAGCGGCTGCAGTCAATCATTGAGAAATGCCCAAGAAAGGACCTCATCATTCTAATTTGTGATCTAAATGCCAAAGTCGGAATAGGCAACACTGGATATGAAGATATTATGGGACAACATGGACTGGGACAGAGAAACGAAAATGGAGAAAGATTTGCAAATCTATGTGCATTCAACAAATTGGTCATAGGAGGCACAATATTTCCACACAAGCGTATACACAAGGCTACCTAGATCTCACCGGACCACACTACAGAGAACCATATAGATCATATTTACATCAACAAAAAATTCCGAAGGACAATGGAAGATGTGAGAACCAGGAGAGGAGCTGACGTAGCTTCAGATCACCACCTAGTTGTAGCCAATTTAAAACTGAAGCTAAAAAAGAACTGGACAAGTGGACAAACAGCAATACAAAGGTTCAATACAACCTTCCTTCGAGATACTGACAAACTCAATGAATTCAAGATAGCTCTCAACAACAGGTTCCAAGCCTTACAAGATCTACTGAAAGAAGAAGAAACTACTATGGAGGACAACTGGAAAAGCATCAAAGAAGCATTAACTTCAACGTGTCAAGAGGTTCTCAATCTAAAGATATACCATCATAAGAAATGGATCTCTACAGAAACACTGGACAAGATCAAAGAAAGGAAGAACAAGAAGGCAGCAATAAACAACAGCCGAACACGAGCAGAGAAAGTCCAAGCACAAGCTGAATACATAGAAGCAAACAAACAAGTGAAGAGGAGCATTAGAGCTGACAAGAAGAAATACGTTGAAGAACTAGCAACGACGGCAGAAAAAGCTGCTAGAGAAGGAAATATGAAACAACTTAACGATACAACGAAGAAACTAGCAGGGAATTACAGTAAACCAGAGAGGCCGGTCAAAGACAAAGAAGGCAAGCCAATCACCGAAATTCAACAACAGCGTAACAGATGGGTAGAATACTTCGAGGAACTCTTGAATAGGCCGCCTCCAATGAATCCACCGGACATCGAAGCAGCACACATAGATCTTCCTATAGATGTAAATCCACCAACTACGGAAGAAATTAGAATGGCCGTCAGACAAATCAAGAATGGGAAAGCAGCAGGACCCGACAACATACCAGCTGAAGCACTGAAATCAGACATCGAAACAACCACAAGCATGCTTTATCTTCTATTCAAAAAGATTTGGGAGGAGGAACAAGTGCCTATGGACTAGAAAGAAGGACATTTCGGCAAGATTCCAAAGAAAGAAGATCTGGCATATGTGAAAACTACAGAGGCATAACACTACTGTCAATACCAGGGAAAGTCTTCAACAGATTGTTGCTGAACCGGATGAAGGATGCAGTAGATGTCCAACTTCGAGATCAACAAGCTGGATTCCGTAAGGATCGGTCGTGCACAGACCAAATTGCAACACTACGGATCATCGTCGAACAATCAGTTGAGTGGAACTCATGACTATACATCAACTTCATTGATTATGAAAAGGCATTCGACAGTGTAGATAGGAGAACGTTATGGAAACTTCTTCGACACTACGGAGTTCCTGAGAAGATTGTCAATATTATCCGGAACTCATACGACGGACTACAGTGCAAAGAAGTGCATGGAGGACAGCTAACAGATGCATTCCAATTAAGGACCGGAGTCAGACAAGGCTGTCTACTCTCTCCCTTTCTCTTCCTTCTGGTGGTCGACTGGATTATGAAGACCTCACCATCTGAAGGAAAACACGGAATACAATGGACAGCTCAGAATCAATTAGACGATTTGGACTTCGCAGATGACCTAGTGCTCCTATCACGTACACACGAACAGATGCAGATGAAGACAGCCAGTGTAGCAGCAGTCTCTGCATCAGTAGGCCTCAGCATACACAAAGGGAAAACTAAGGTTCTCAAATTCAAAGCGGAGAAAAGCAATCCAATCACACTTGATGGCGAAACTCTGGAAGATGTAGAGTCCTTCACATACCTGGGAAGCATCATCGATAGACAAGGAGGTTCAGATGCAGACGTAAAGGCGAGGATCGGCAAAGCAAGGGTCGCATTCCTACAATTGAAGAACATATGGAACTCAAAACAACTTTCAACCAATATCAAAGTAAGAATCTTCAATACGATACTCAACATCCATTGGCCGGATACCATCAGCAATAGCCTTCTGTGGGAGAGAACAAACCAACTTCCAGCTGAAGAAGAAATTAGGAAAAGACGATGGAAATGGATAGGACATACATTACGCAAATCGTCGAACTGCATCACGAGGCAAGCCCTAACTTGGAATCCTGAAGGGAAGCGAAAAAAAGGAAGGCCAAAGAACACATTGCGTCGGAGAATAGAAACAGATATGAAAACGATGAATTAGAACTGGACGGAGCTAGAAAGGATTGCCCAGGACAGGGTTGGATGGATAATGCTGGTGAGCGGCCAATGCTCCTTCACGAGGAGTAGAAGGCGTAAGTAAGTAAGTAATTTTGTAAAACTCTTCTATTTTATCACAGACTACTATATGCCTACAAAAAACCTATCAATACGAATGTACAGCTTCGCAGATTGATATGGTCAAATAAAAACTGTACATCTGTGAAACATCTCTATTGATTGTTGTGCTGATTGAAGATGGCGAGCCAGATAGTTATGCGTGGTTTCAGTTTCATAACGGTGTTTTCTTTCTTCATATTTTGTTTACTATATTTCGGTCAAGTGGACACTCGTTTCTTGCACCTTTGCACTGAACAAAACACGAGTGTGACAACCGACAGTATTTGAACACAAAATTACAGAATCGCTCACCAAAATCTGAGAACTGTACCGTAATTAGTCAATTTGCAAAATATCAATCAATTATCTCAAAACTGTACTGTTCCCTTTGTATTATCAGTCCATCATCTCAGATTCAATTTTTCTGTATTTTCATACCGATCAATATTCGTTTTCATTCTGACTTTCCCGATGTACTAATGGAATGCATTATATTTCCTGTTTATTGTTACATAGCACTTGTGTGTACATACGTAGTGCACACCACACCTCTTCTTTACTCGACACCACAATGTGCTTGATAGTTGGAAAGCATGTTTGAACTGATTTAGAAGGCAACATTGTCCGACCACTACGTGTTATTCTCGGTGAACTGTAGTTTAGGATGAGCACTGTGGATTGAAGATTCAGTCTAGATTATGCGTTTGAATATTACAGAAAGTATCACATCTACTTGATTTCTGTTAATGCAATAAATAAATATTTCTTCGGGAAGTGATAATAAAAATAACAATTGAGTATTCTTACTGAAAGTGTTATTTGCAAATACCTGTCCACTGACCTCTTTTGTCTTTCTGTGAATATACGCTGGTATTAATTATCACCTCAATGTTTCTAATCAATTCAGGTTTTCTGACACATTACTTTTTCTTGCTATACTAGAATTTACAAATGGAGAGAGTTCTATGAAATTTGTCAATACTTTCACATGAAATTATCCATGCGAAACTGTCTCAACATATCATTTCGATCATATAATGAAGAACAATTAGTTAGTCATATGTTTTACATACGAAGCACGTGATTAGCAGTATTCCATTGATTCTCGATTACTAGCCAATCATGACATCTGTAACTGTGCTGTGATCAATTATTATGAACGTCTCTGAGGTATGACGGGGAGAAAATTCGAAATAAGATTGATTTACCAAATATGACATATGTTCAACATTGATTTCGTTTTTATTCAATGTGATAACTGTTCTGCATATTGTTTGATTTGTTTCTTCGTAGGATATTTTATTCTGTATAACGTAAGATATTCTTGTGTTCAATAGGCATGAACGATGATCGGCATGACATGCAGCATATTATTGTAATAGCTGTAAGTATTTCGCACATATGTAATTTTATCCTAATTATTAGTGAAAATCGGTGTGCGATGCAATAGGAAAATTAGTGTATTATCGACTAGAGCCGTCGTCGTCGTTGTCGTGTTTTATGGCTAGTAAATGTTCATTTGTAACCGTCTTTAGAAATCGCAGTGGCTCTTTGTTTATCGATTATATGTGATAAGCTATTCCGACATGATGAACGGCGACGCCTTCATCTAAAAAGAGCGTTCATTCCAAAGACGTATCACTCTGTCCTAGGGAGGCTAGTTGTGGTTCGAGCGAAGAAGTAGTAGTTGATTCTCATACGGCGAAATTGAGTGATATCAGATTGAACCACATAAAGAGCACTTATTTCCTCAAGATTGAGGATACGCTTTACTGACCTGCACCAACCACCATTATACCAAGCTTCACTATTTTCTGGCGATAGATTACAAACATCCAACTTTGTCTGAATCAGTCAAAATACCTCCTAAATAGCATCACCTGAATATACGAATTCGAAACTGTTGAGGCAGACATACATGACATGCTATTAAAATATTCAAGTATGAGTGTTTCCTTAAAATGAAACTCATTTAAATTCCGTTGCAAAATTAAGGCGACTTTAGATACCACATGATATTTCCAAAATATATTTGGTCTGCTGTAACATGTGATCATGTCCACTTAACCACGAGACCTAGCTTCAATCAATTTTCAACACGAACATACATTTCGTCAGCAATCAAGTGTGTCTATCCAGATAAATGTGCATCGACCGATTAACCTGTCACTGATGTTGGCATAAAACTATCAGAAGAACGTATTGTGGATTATGTTATCAGGATGCTTAACTACAGTCTCATAATGAAATTTTTGAATGCTCAATGCAAGCGGTTGCATCGTTCATCAAATTAAGGAATGGACAGCAAAAGCCTTTGTGATGTCGGTGCTTGAAGTACTTGAAGACAATAATGTATGTGACAGCAGGTTTACACTACTGTGCATCTAATGGACAAGAATTGGTAAATTGTAATAATTGAATATTTTAGTCAGTAAAAGTTGATAGTGTGCCAAGACAACTGAAGAATGAAGTGTGGAAATAACACTCGTGTACACAGGATTCCGATGTGAAATGGTGAGTCATTCTAGCTTCGCCAGTGCACTAACCTTTCATTTGAACCTATTTTGAGCCGGTTAAGGTTAGTTTTTGAGAGATTTCGAACGGCGATTTGCAAACTGTGTGTGACCTCAATTGAATACGTGTTGGAGAAGTGAGTTATCGATTAGTTTGCATATCTCTGAGAAGTTCAATAATCGGCACGCTGATAGTGTGAATAATTTGGGCAATTATCTGAGTTGGATGCTTCAATTATGCTAACAACACTTCTCAATGAACTATTGTCATTTTAACATGTTTTTATGAGTGCCAGATAACTGGATAACATTCTTTCATGTTTCTTTTGTCTGAACAATCTGTGACCTCCTCTTGTTCATGGTGATTTCGTTAAACTAAACAACACTCTTCTACATTTTATCACAAACAACTGCATATAATTGGAAAAGCGAGCCAAATGTCAACATGCAAGAAAACTGATCTCAGGTTCGTAAATCAACTGAAATTTCGATCAACACTCGGGATTGAATGAAGCAAGAACAATCGGTCCAGCAGAGTGACATGAAGTCATTTTACTGGAGTCATGCATCTTCATCTGCTAACTACACGGAATCGATGGGATCAATTATTCACAAAGCCAAACATGCAAATTATTATACTTTAAAATGCTGAATGATGAACCGTCGGTTTTTAAAGACGTCAATCTGTGAATTACAAATCTTAGAAAAATAATGAAAGTCAATGGATTGGCGCTGGAATTGAAGTGGAACTTGTGATATTTGGGCAGGCACAGTTGGATGCTCGGAGAACAAAGATGATTTCATTCAATTCTACATCATGAAGAGTCAGTAGAACATGTGCTAAACTCACAGCAGATGATGTTCTGAAGGTAATCCGACAAACATTTCCGGACAATGGATTTCATACAATCTCAATTATAACAGTAATCGCACAGATTTATCAAATTGAAGTGTCGCCTTCTATTTATTGAATTTAGGTGTGCTTACTTCTTCATCATGAGACACTTTAGAATGAGAACTGTGGATTGACGATTCAGTCACCATTATGGATATATATGATCGTTCGTTGTGCAGCTTTCTTTATCTTGTCTACTATATTTTGGTATGCGTATCTAAACGGGAACAATATTATTTGTTTATATATGTTACATTATCTTGGTTGAGCGAAAACTTAACTATTGCTTATTTTTTCTTTATTCGACATCATAATGCGCTTGATAGCTGAAATGTATGGTCGAACTCATTGAGAAGACAACATTACTCAACTCCTGTATATTACCCACGATGAACCGTATTCCATGACTTGAACACAATATGTGCTCCTTTCTTCCTCATATAATAGTTTAGGATGAGCACTGTGGATTGACGATTCAGTCACGATGATGCATTTGAACATTACAAAATGGCATCTTATCTACTTCGGTTCTTCTAATTTAATATGCGTTTCCACACAAGAAATATTTTTCTTAAATTAAATATAATGATAATAAAAGTGTACATTATGTGAGAGTGTGACTTTTAAAAAATGTCACTCTGTTGACCTTCGTTGTCCTCCTCTGTAAAAATATCAATGAATGTACTTTCTTGTTGTCTATCACCGTATTCTATCTGATAAATCAAGTCATATGATATTTTATAACGTGTGATGAGCATAATATGGATCTAAATTATAATAAGGAATGTCGCTATCTAATTATGCATTTTTATGATTGATGATCAACTACGCACACATTATAAAGACGATAGAAAATTTCACTTTACAAACGACTACTACTACTTTCCTGAAAAGAAACTGGAATTTAAACAAGTAGTTTGCCTGTCAATGTATAGAAGGTCTTGCTTCAGTTATGAATAAAACCACTGTTACCATCTATTACCTGATTTCAAATGAGTTAAGTGGTCAGTTTGTTTGAGATAATCATACGTGCCAATTATATTGGTCTGTGCGATTGTGATAAATCGTCTTGGTGATAGTTTTCATGTCGTTTAATATTAGTTTGAAATAGTAATTTGAAACTCTTGATAAATTGTACAATCACCTATCCATTTATATATCGATCATTGATACACCTAAAGCTTATTGATTATTTCAACTAGATGTAGATTTCTCAATGCCTTATCATGTCCTTTTGCTCAACCTAAACTCCACTGAGTCTGATTATCTTTGATAACTTTGTAAAACTCATGGATCACTGCATGCCCAATAGATCACCTATCCATACGATTGTACAGCTTCGCAGATTGATGTGATCAATTAAAATCTGTACATCTGTGAAACATCTCTATTCACTGTCGTGCTAGTTGAAGATGACCAGCGAGATAGTGATGCGTGATTTCAGTTTCATAATTGTGATCATCGATTGTTCGTTGTGTTTTCTTTCTTCATATTTTGTTTACTATATTTCGGTCAAGTGGACACTCGTTTCATGCACCTTTGCACTGAACAAAACACGAGTGTGAACAACCGACAGTATTTGAACACAAAATTACAGAATCGCTCACCAAAATCTGAGAACTGTACCGTAATTAGTCAATTTGCAAAATATCAATCAATTATCTCAAAAACTGTACTGTTCCCTTTGTATTATCAGTCCATCATCTCAGATTCAATTTTTCTGTATTTTCATACCGATCAATATTCGTTTTCATTCTGACTTTCCCGATGTACTAATGGAATGCATTATATTTCCTGTTTATTGTTACATAGCACTTGTGTGTATATACGTAGTGCACACCACACCTCTTCTTTACTCGACACCACAATGTGCTTGATAGTTGGAAAGCATGTTTGAACTGATTTAGAAGGCAACATTGTCCGACCACTACGTGTTATTCTCGATGAACTGTATTCGTTTCACTTGAACGCAATATGTGCTCCTTCATTCCCCATAGAACAGTTTAGGATGAGCACTGTGAATTGAAGATTCAGTCTAGATTATGCGTTTGAATATTGCAAAATGTAATAGGAAAGAAAATAATTGAGTACATTAACTCAGAGCGTGATTTGCAAATACCTGTCTATTAACCTCGTTTGTTTTACTCGGAATATACTTCTATCTTATTTGTCATCATATTCTGTCTAGTTATTCATTCATACGGTATTCTCTCCTTTACTACAAACCCAATATGTGTCTCATTTAGAATATTCATTGTCGCATTCTAATAAAATGTTCATACGACTGATGATCACCTACGCTCGAAGAACGGAGATGAACCAAATATGCATTTTATGAGTGATATTTACCACTTTACTAAACATATTATCATAAATAGAAACCAATATTTGGTCGATCAAAATACTTGTGGTTTCCAAAATTATTTTATCTAGAATTTCATACCCTCAGTACTGAACTCATAAATGAATTTGTTCATTGCATTTGATGTCGGAAACTCAACCAATGTCAAGATGAATTGAGTGACATAAGCGGTTCATTCCATCAACATGATTCAATACAATCTACACAGTGAATCATCACCTTCAATAATAATTTCCGCAATCTGCACATTGAATTCAAATAATTTGGGCAATCGTCTTCCTGACCAGTTCTACGTAATTCGTCAATACTGTTGATTCAGCATGACATTTGTCTGAAACGAGTGACCATTCGATATTTCTGATGGATTTTACTGTTATGGTAGAACTGAAGACATTTGACTGATAAAAACCTCTATATTGTGTATTATTAAGTTTACTATGTTTCTTGGATGTATTTGTCTTACTCAACTTCTGAACTTGTTTTTTTAGTTCAATATTTTTGTACATTTTGGTTTGTCTTTGTCTTTGCTGTGGTGGTTTAGAGTTTTGCTTCGGGAACATACAAACTTGAAGGTTTGTTTCTATAATTGTTGTAATTATTGTTAGAACGACATTTAGATCGACTGTTTGTAAATTGAAAATAAATTTTCGTACCTCAACTAGCGTTTATTTGTACTGTTGATTTGAGTTCGTAAGTTTCAAAAGGATTGATATTCGGTACCCTGATTACTGAATTTCTCAGTACTTTTATTTGCAACATGCTCACATCATTTTTCCAATTTGAGTCAGCTTACGCGAGTGATTGTCAATGTTTGGCAATAGACCGATGTCTTTGAAGATGTGATGGCTACCTACAGATAAATTTAACCCGAACAACAAGTCAAGAGGCAGAAAATGTATCATATTTTGCAGGTTATCGGGAGATCTGGTATTCCGGTGCGAGGATGATGTGAATGGTTTGGAATTCTTGTGAATTTTTTCGCTGAATTATTTCCACAAATATGTGAAATGAAAATAAGAATGATTTTTGCATATAGATAATACGTTTGTTCGTGTTTTCATCTCTGATGAATGATCAAAAATGTGATTAAAATAGTGAGTTGATAAATACATTTCATTTCGATTATTCGGATGAATCGATCCATAATGATAACAAATGAAGTGGACTTTATTGCACACTTATGGTTAAGAAAGCACAAGTTAATTGTTGTCATTTTACTTAGTAATTAGCGCTGGCCAAACTCCATCTACCAAGTTGTGAAGCAAATATGGCAGTGCAGATTTTCAATTGGCCACCGCATAATTCAGTGGTAGATAGGTAAACTATGAAATTGGACAAAACACAGCCTTATTAAACAGAAAACATCAATCCAATCAACATTCAAATTATCTTCATTACTGACAATCTGCACCTTACGTGCTTTCATTACATTCGGTGTGATTAAATTCCAGTATTATGCAAGTCGCTCTTTTGATTCATTAAACTACAACTCACAATCATTACTGATTTCTCCCATTTGTTTGACTTGCTGGTCAATTTTTGACGTCAATCACGTGATAAGAATGTGATATTGAGGTAAAATGACACGACAACACAACTAAAATGAAAGGAACTTATTTGCACGTAGATTGGCAGTCAAATGAATTGTGAATATGATAACGTCGACTTCAAGCATCCGACACCGGTAGGACTCTAAATTATGGACGAGCCAATCAGAAGCGTTTAAGGAATTTCAAGGTCATGGCGCTAAGTTCAGTGCGGGATACTCACATTCGATCGTTTTACAGCAGATTTTAGAGAATAGGTGATCGTTGAGAGACTATAGCAGATGGGACTATTAGGAAGTTCCTGTGTCTGTGACTGCGGCAATTAAATGACCGCAGCACGATGTGCAGACTGCCGCGATGACATTGTATTTCGTTGTACTATATGTTGTAGAAAAAAATCTGCTCGAACTGGCACTTTTTTTACGCGGTCACGGCTAAGGCTAAGACAAACCATGATAATCGTTGCAAATCGGATCATAAAGTCTCCAGTAACATTAGCCGCGGCTATATCGATGTTTGGAAAGCGTATAGATGCCTCTCCAGACTTGGTTTTGTGCATCATGTTGTGGTGTACAAACGTCATTTCCTTGATCCAACGACGGGGGTCCATACAAACAACATTGAGGGCATGTGGTCTAGGCTGAAGTATTCTTTAAAACCTTACCACGGCTCCAGAGGACGATTATTATAGAGTCATATGGACGAGTTCTTATACCGCATGCACTATGATTTCAAAACTTCTGAACCTATATCAAACCTCAACAAGTTCTCAAATAATGTAAAAGAATAATATCCATTGTAATTCATTACTCTTTTATAATATATTTTTACTTTATACTAACTCTCTAATGATTGATTAATGTCCTCAAGGTCACTTAAAAATTCGATCAAACGTCGTCCAGAAATTAGAGTTTCACCGTGACACCTTTCATTGACAGACGAAGATAAGCTACAATTAAGTGATGACTTAGGTGAAAATACACACACATGCACTCACACAGGATCAGAATGAGACTCGACAATGATGGATCAGTTGAATTATCCGAAAGCTCGAACAATCCATGAATAATTGACACGATGTAAAACATCACAAATGCACCTGTGACAAATCGCTCATCAATTTGAATGCCTTTTGGCTAATAACGCCGAAGAACTTTGTGTTCAGATTCCACTGCTAGCTGACATCCCTGTTTGCTTCTAATGTTTGCAAATTAAGGCAAAATTGAGATATTTTACACAAGATGCATGTACATTGCTAAGAGACTGACCAATGCTATTCCAAACGCTATTGAGGGGATTCAAGTAGACATATATAACTTGACTAAACATTTTGTACATTTTATCACATTCGATCATGAAACATTGTATCTCACCGAATCGTTTGCATTCAATGCTGACCCAGAAACTCAGTTTTCTTTATCAACAAAACATGACTATTTCAGAGAAGAAAGAGGATTGAGCATCATATAAAAGAAATGTCAGTCTAGGTACCTCAGCTTTATTTATGTTCCATACATAACACTCTACCAGTTGCATTGAGTTTCGATGTGACTGAAATATGCTTGTGTGACTGTAGCTCTGTGACTGTGTTAGTGATTGAGTGAAATTAGTGAGAATGTGGAGGAAATAAAATGTTATATGAGCTTCCATACAAGAGCATTCAAATGAAGAAATCTCAAACAAACTTCATTTCCATAGATTTTCGATTGATAAATTTTGTGGTGAATGCCATGTTCACGTTTACGATCGTTGCCGTTATTGAAGTACGGTAAATCGATCCATTTGAAACTTATGAACTCAAATCAACAGTACAAATAAACGCCAGTTGAGGTACGAAAATTTATTCGCAATTTACAAACAGTCGATCTAAATGTCATTTTAACAATAATTACAACAATTATAGAAACAAACCTTCAAGTTTGTATGTTCCCGAAGGAAAACTCTAAACCACCACAGCAAAGACAAAGACAAACCAAAATGTACAAAAATATTGAACTAAAAAAACAAGTTCAGAAGTTGAGTAAGACAAATACATCCAAGAAACATAGTAAACTTAATAATACACAATATAGAGGTTTTATTCAGTCAAATGTCTTCAGTTCTCCCGTAACAATAGAATCAATCAGAAATATCAAATGGTCACTCGTTTCAGACAAATGTCATGCTGAATCAACAGTATTGACGAATTACGTAGAACTGGTCAGGAAGACGATTGCCCAAATTATTTGAATTCAATGTGCAGATTGCGGAAATTATTATTGAAGGTGATGATTCACTGTGTAGATTGTATTGAATCATGTTGATGGAATGAACCGCTTATGTCACTCAATTCATCTTGACATTGGTTGAGTTTCCGACATCAAATGCAATGAACAAATTCATTTATGAGATCAGTACTGAGGGTATGAAATTCCGACTAATATAATTTAGGAAGCCATAAGCCAAACTTTAAATAAGTCGATTACATTAGGTTTCTGTCATCCTTTGCAAAAAATGCGTATTGAAGACACACATCGAAATTCACTGACTAAATCACGATATGGTTCGAATAAACGATATGTTTGAACCGTCTGTTCAACTCACTACTTGATGTGAACTACAATCGTGTTTAACGCTCAAATGAAATCCGATATTCATTCAATGACATTGCGTCCTGTGTGCTACTAAAATTCTTCGAATGCACTCTTACTATGTTTAATATCATACGGCATTGAGACTGTCATCGAGATTATTTATTTTATTTACAGAAACCAATAAAATCGAGAGGTACAGTGTTTCTAGAGAAAAACGACTGACAAACTCATTCGCAATTTGAGGGCAAACCGATATAGTGTACACTCGTCAATGACGCAAGACGTCCTATGAGTTGACGGACAGACTATTTGTTTCCATATGATTCTGTTCTTAGTAAAGTAGTATTATTCATTTATAAAATGCACATTTCATTCACCTCCGTTCTTTGTGCGTTGGTGATCTTCAGTCGCGTAAACATATAATTGAATAGGTACAATGATTATTCCAACTGAGGTACATAATTGGTTCAAAAACATTCGAGAATACTATATAAATGATTGATTAAAACAATAAGGAGATAATTGAGAAGAGCGTATATTCGGAGACAGAATATGACGATAATTAAGATGGAAGTATATTCCGAGTTAAACAAACGAGGTCAATAGACAGGTATTTGAAAATCACGCTCTGAGTAAATGTACTCTATTATTTTCTTTATTATCACTTCCTGAAAACATATTTCTTGTTTTTAAACAAACATTGGATTAACAGAATTCAAGTAGATGTGATACTTTCTGTAAAATTCAAACGCATAATCGAGACTGAATCGTCAATCCACAGTGCTCACCCCAATCTATTCTATGAGGAATAAACTAGCGCATATTGTGTTCAGGTCAAACGAATACAATTCATCGAGAATAATACATACGGGTCGCACAAGGATCAATATATAAAGGACGCGTGATTATTCAAATTATCAAAATGCTTTGAAATCTAATCCTCAGTACAGTTCGTCGAAGTTTGTTCAGCATATAATCAGATGTGTGTTTAGTGCATTTTCATCCGGCCATTGATTCAACTCGTTATCTTCACTCGTTAGAATTAGAATTCTGATCATTCAATATTTGTGAATTATTGTCACAATGTAAGTTATTGACGAATTCATGATCGGTGTCCATGAATTGAGTATATTTAACGTGATAAGTTATTTCATTTTGTTAATAATGATCATCGATTGTTCGATGCGTTACTTGATTTCACTTTGTCTAGTCTATTTCTTAGGCTTAAAATAGAATATAAGTGTAGATCGGTCATATAATGTCGAATTCGTATCAACAACTAAAACGCATTTCTAGTCACATTGATTTTATACACTAGTGATATCATTCCACTCTCTGCACAAGTGCACAACTAATTTGAATGTAATGACCACTGAAATTACCATTAAGACGATCCTCTTTGTAATCATTGAACCTAGATAGTCTCATAAAACAGACTGACTATTTATGCGAAACGCATTATGAATGGTCTGTTATACATCATTACGAATACACATTACCTCATAATTGTGATCTTATATGAAAAGAGTACTTAATTTACGGTCTTTTTCAAAAAATCTACAACAGATGTCAATCGGCGAAGAGATATATGCGCAAACGTATTGAAGCAGTAATTTTGAACAACATCATGTAATCTATTCACAGATCACTTTCAAGTAGTTGTTTTTACAACTAATTAGTGTCAACAAAAAGTGAACAACGTGCAACAATGTGATATCAGACGACCGTGAAATGAACAACCAAATGCAGTTCATAAGGAATATTATTTTTGTATTTTCGTTATCCTTGTAATAACAAACACATCGTGTTGATTGTGTGGAGTCACTACCGATTTCACGCCCGAGCAAATGAGGAGGGACAAACAAGTGACAATTCAAAAACGCCTTCAATAATTACATGACATATAGTGAGGAATTGTTCAGGGAAATGAAGTATGAGAAAAACGTCGGGTAGTGATCTGATCTTGTTGTATATAACGCCAAAACAAAATACTTTAATCAAAATGGGAGTAAGACCAATTTATACACATTTTTGAGTCACACTGTCATTGCTACTAATCAATTGACCTCAAAATTTCTAGTCACATTATTATTGACAACCCGGTTTTTATTCAATTCTTCCAACACGCTTCTTTTGCGCATCATTCGTTTGATCATTTCAATGTTTACAACTTGACACCTCACACAGAATCACTTCAAACTCTAATGAATATCCTTCCAAGTTCGCTAATCAAGAACAGTGTCCACCACAACATCATTTATTTCTAACCAATATATACAAACATTTCTGGTGAGTTCAGTTTGCATGGAAGTAAGTTCACGGAAGACGCTTTGAAATTGATGAATTTGAGCTGATCCAACGTGCGATTACACCGACATAACTGTGAAAAAAGTAGTAGTGGTACACTGTCGGTGGGTATAATCTATCCTATTGATACACAAAACAGAACTACAGTAGCTCATTTCGACGAGAATATAGGTCAATGAGTATTTTGACAAGTCATAAACATTGACCGGATCACACTGTCCTTGAATCAGTAATTTGAAGAGTATAACTAAACTAAACATAAGCAGACCTAGGTGGAAGTCATGCATCGCAAACTTTCTATTCGTCCCTAGCGCGAATTTCACAGACTCACTAGCACACACAGTCATATTCATATGGCATAATCGGACTCAGTAAGAATTGGATTGATTAAAGTTTTCCACCTTCTTCCTAAGTACATTTCAAGATAATGACCTCTATAGTATGACGTTGAGAGGATGGAATAGAAGAAGAACCTGAACAAAGAGTATTGAAGCTAATGATAATATTGAAAAAATACAAACGAAGTTCACTTATTCGTCGAAAAATAGATTGAAGACGTTTCATAGAGGAACCACATCGAATAAGCACACACAGGCCTCCACATCGATGTCATTTCACCAAAGATCGAATAATTCAGGATATCAATCAGAAAATAAAATCTGGCTATGAACCATTCTATACAGTTGACAGATGCTTTTCATGTAAGGACCGGAGTCACACAAGGCTGTCTGCTATCCGCTTTCCTCTTTATATTGATGATCGACTAGATTATGAAGACTTTGACATTTGAGAGAAAATACGGGGTGTAACAGACAGTTGAGAATCAATTAGACGATTTGGACTTTGCAGATGACTTCATCCTCTTATCTCGTACGCACGAACAAATGCAGACAAAGTCAACTCGTGTAGCAACAGCCTCTGGATCAGTGGGCATCAACATACAAAAAAGGAAAACCGAATTTCTCAAAATCAACACATGGAACGCCAACACATTCACACTATATGGCAAAACGCTTGGAGATGCAGAATCCTTCACGTACCTGGGAAGTATCATCGATGAACAAGGATGATCAGATGCAGACTTAAAAGTAAGAAGCGAGGGCGGCATTCCTTCAATTGAAGAGCATATGAAACCCGAAACAACTGTGAACCAATATCAAAGTCAGAATACAAACGTCAAAACAGTTCCACTGTACGGAGCTGAAATACGGAGGACTGCTGCAATCGTACTCGAGAAGGCACAAGTACTTATGAATAGTTGTTAAGGAAAGATAATCAACGTCTATTTGCCGGATATCATTAGTAACACCTAATGTGGGAGAGAACAAACCAGCTTCCAGATTGTGAATAAATTAGGAATAGGACGTGTGTCGCTTTTTCGCCTTTTTAATGACTGAGCTTTGAAAAGAACTGTTAACTGTATTTTTTCTGGGTTGACAACTTATCACCATAGTTATCTGAAGTTGTCTTCATAAGATCAAGTTAACAATAGTTTGTCACTTGGTAGTTACTGTACAGCGATAACACAAGTAACGAATGATGGGAGTGCTTATTATATGCTGATAAAATGTTGCGACGGAATACATTTAAACAGTGTTCGTCGGTGATGAGAAGGCATCAAGTTGGATATACTCAGCGGACTCGTTGTTGATTGCAGCTATCACAATATAACGTATGCACAATTTTACTAATTTCAAAACAAAATTTTGTGAAACTCCGGTGAAGAGTCGCAGTTTATATTTTATGAAAATCAGCAGGCAAACATTACATACCATGCTTGATATTTTGTCAACAAGATAACATCTTTTATTACGTAAGCAAAAATAAGGATATACATAATCACATAATGAAATTGTCAAACACATTAAAATGAATAATTAAATAATAGATTTCCTATTGAAATAAGGAACATAAACAGTCGTTCAGAATAATAAAAACGGGTTATTGAGTGTTTCTGAGACTCATTTCACGTCGTTACTGAGAATCATTCATTGATTTTCTTCTTTTATACAACCATCTCCCCAAAATACAACCGATGCATAAAACAAAGGAGGTGATGACCAAAATTATCAAGACATATAAGCACTGAGCTGTTTCGTTCTGTTTACTGTCCTGGATGAAACAAACAGTTGGAATTAGATGTCAAAACGCAAATACTCACCAAATATTGATCAGTCCGTTCAGTAGTTTCCATGAGGTTCTTGGCCGGTTTGAATGTACTAACCTCAACAAGACTATCATTCACTTTCAAGCTATGAGCATCTTTATCAGTAATAACCATGCACGTGTTTGTTCTTTCACACCAAAAACAGGTTGTATTCAATGTTGACGCGTTGTTGCATGCCTCACTCGAATTGTATTTTGGACAATAGGCTGTGAAAAGAATAACGCGATTTCATTTCAGTTTATCGAATACAAGGTAAGTTAATAACAAAACATGAAACGAGAAATCAACTGTACAATGGTGATTTGGTAGATCACTGAATATTTCATTCATCGCAAATTCAGTTGTTCTTAGACTGAAGATTCATGTTCAATGACGTTGCCCGATTGGAACAACAAACGGAGGATGTCACTGTTTTTCCACTCATCAATGACATTTTCTTGTAAATTTTTCAGTCGACCTACGTTTATGAAACATGTGGAAGTGTGTGGCCGCATTCCACTCTGTGTATTGTCAGTTAATGTTACAGATTATTCGGATCGAACAACATTCTTTGATGATAATAGTAACACTTTTCGGTCACTGGAACATTGAGCGATTCTCTCAGAGTGATATAATCTCCTCTTTCATTTTATCACTATGATTCTAAGCGAATTTCATCGAATCAAACACTTCAATATTAGTTTCAAATAGACTCTCAATCATTTGTAAGATTCAACAATGAATTGACGTATTTATTAACGGTAAGTGTAACGTCCGTTGAGACAGATGACTGCATGTTATTTAATAGTAGAATACAGTTACAAATGAAATTTTCAGTTTGATGAAACAAAGGCGATGTATTCAAGTGTGAAAATAATTATTGCTGAATAAACAAGTTTCAACGTACTCCCGATGTATTCAAACTCCACCGACATGCCACTTATTATCCATTCATCAGGAACAACAAATTCATAATCTTTCATGTGTTGAGTAAAAAAAATAAAGAAAAACAGACTTACAATTTTACCATGTTTATTGGTTACTGGTTGTTTGCACCATTTGAAAAGCTTTCAAAATAAGAACTTAAGAAACAATTTTGATAAACGATACAGCCGCGATGATGTAAAATCTCAAACAGTCACAGTTTAAATTGCTATGATTTTTAAAATTGATCACTTTTCAAACAGCCAGCTGGACATCATAACGACCAATTCTCAAATTATTTCACAAAGATATCAGTCCGGCATCTTCCAACAACTCTCGTTCAAATATGAAATCATTTTTTCATAATGCAAATTACAATAGGCAACACAGTATTTTAAAGACCAGAGGAGAAATGTGGCTTGAATTGTAATCAGGACGCATGTTTAGTCTTATTTAAGACTTGTCATCTGCACGTATCTGAACATCAATTTTGATGTTTATTTTTGGACGAGTACTCACCAATTGCGCTTTCAACGACGTACCGTAACACACTTAACTACTCATTTTAAACACAATGGCCTGTGGTACGAGACGAATTTTTCATTTATTTCAGTATTGTTTAACAAATCGCTTCGTTTGATCATCAGGAATGCAAATGATTTCGATGCCAGCCACCATCTATCTTTGCTAGTGATGTTTATGAATCACGGCAAACTAAAGATAGTCAGCACATGATGCACATTTATCTGGAGGAGACTGATGAATCGCAGTCCTAGGCACCAATGAGAGGGTTTGAGCAAACATCACAAAAGTGTCAATTACCTTCAATGTTCAAAGACTCAAAAATAAATTTCGTCCGAAAAATGTATACCACTTGACCAAACATTAAGTTCATTTTCTCACATTTAATCGTAAAAGAATGTACTCGCCTATCCGCCTACACTAGATTTTCGTCTAGAAACTTAGCTTCTTGTCTGAACAACACATGAATATTTCAGTGAAGCATGACGATTGAGCATTTTGCAAAGGAAATATCAGTTCGAAGTACCACTCGTTTATTCCTATCTCACACAATACACACTTTCATTTTACGTTGAGTTCTCACTGTAGTACCATGTGTCGTTATTCATAAACCCCTGTCTCGTTCCGTCAACCGTTAACCATAATCGTGATAATTTCAAGAATCGCCCTCCACACGTTCGCGATAAATACATTTAAAAAGCTTGGTTGTTTTACTCGGATTATATGGTTAAATGACAGTGAGCAATATCAATGATGAAATTCATTACCCATGAAATTTCTCAGGAAGAACTAAACTTATTCGGTTAATATGAGTTTTCTTTTGTTTGCTAGACGTAATCACAAAATTTGAAAACTTTTAGGATTGGAACTTATACGGTTTTGTCCACTTGAAACTTACAATTTTTGTTCAGGATTGCAATTGATAAGTCGCTTATTGACATATATGCATGCTGTGCATATTGCCACAATATTGACAAAGTGGACATCGAATCTGAGGAGCAGGTACATTCAGCTGACAAGTCACAAACTGAACGAAACGTGTGTCCTGGATTTCACTGCTAGCCACTATCAAACATTGCTTAACATTTCAGTACTCAGCTACATCGTCATTGATAATCTAGTACGCTACTACAATCACAAGACAAGAAGTGTAAACTTTTGAGATGGTGATTGAATGTTGTCAACAGGTGACTCTGAAGTCGGATTTCGTGCTATTTGACACTCGTCAGCAAGGTTTACTTGTAATCTTGGAGGAACTGGTGCTCTCTGACAGATTCGATCTCGTGTCACCCAGCCTCACAATCGCAGAAGTTACGCCTGGGCAATCGGACCACGAAACCCGGTTTCAGTGTCTCCTGTTGGACACCCCCAATCGCCACCTCACCTGGACATAGTGCACGTAGTGTCGAGTCACCTAGACTGGTGGCCGCATTGCAAGTTGGTCGATATTAATCGATCTGCACTATGAAGGACTTGGCGCATATGACATTTATCACCACCGAATGATCATTCACTCATGAGTGTGAACTTTTATTTGACATTGACTACTCAATATTCAGTAACATATAGACAGTGTGTACAACAAAGTGTTGAAAACATTCGTTCGAAAGATTCTCACCTCCTTTACGCTTGTCCGCATGGGCGAGTTTCGCTTTCCATTTTCTTCTATCAACTTTTGAAGGAATCTGCAAATAAGAATTTGATGTTGATGTCAAGAAATGTCAGAATACAAATTCTTATATCAAAACCATCTAAATATTGTACTAATGTGTCATCATTCCGATTATCTTAATCAAAGACATATTTACAGACTAACATTGAGCACAATGCTAGTCTCTATTTCCTCAGAAGAATGTTACAATCAGTCCACATATATATTGTGAATCACTACAGTAGTCAAGTTAAGTCAGGTTTGATGAACTGTTTATATTTCATGGATCAATGAAATGTGATTATGAATAACTGCGAAGATGTTGTAATCAAAATATTCTACAACGATTTCTATGATAGCCGATAGTAAGAATATGAAATACATGCTGACAGAATATTACAGTTTTTCCGCAAAGTACTGCAACGTACATTATCTGGTACTATTCTGAACGAACACGCTAACAATTAGTTGCAGTCTTTAACAAGTGCTTGAAGAAAGTGTTTTTGATCACTTTCTCTCGTGTTCAATGGAACTTGTTACATTAAAAATAATTGATACAAATAAAATAATAGAGTCATCTAAAGTACTTGCAACAACATGATATTTTCATTCAATTCTACAACTCACATTGTCATAATAAAAAGATATCTTCCCATTTGGATATATCAGACAAGTTACATTGGACGTAACCTCTACAATAAGAAGACTATCGGTACTTACAAATTCAGAAATAGATAATAAGCAAGTTAATGTTAGACGTGAAAACTGTATGTGTCTATCTCTAAAGAAATCAGATTTCAGTAGATATTTACTGTGTTATCTGAAATGTATTCTTCAGTTGAATTTTTCATAGATACATTCGAGTAGACATCATGTGAACTAAATGAGCAATAATCTTTCACGAAACAAATGTAATATGTATAGTTTCTGAAGTTGTACTACTGTTGTTCTGTTCTAGAAATAATAAAACACTCAGGTCAACCAGCAATGAACAAGCACATTGAAGTCGATCAAATTTATCAACCAATCGGGAAAATTATGCACAAATATAGGAACAAAAATCGAACCAATGAGAGGCACTACCAGAACATAGAAGTAAACAATGACAAATTTAGGGTCAATACGCAGAAAAAGCTGTGGAACGCATGGGGAAAAATTCGAACACTTCACTTCTACCTGAAGTTTGTGTTGATGATGTCGTTCAGAAGAACGATGAAAGCTTCACGACAAAACCATCGAGCTCAGAGAATGAAACTCCATCAAAAACATTAAGTCACCGAGTTCATCAATAAAATTAGATAGTCGAAGATATATTCACTTGTACACAATGTTTTTTGTAACGTTTTTCTAAACAATCGACTCTAATTATAAATGGGATTAATTATGAAGTGTTTGTTTACAAATTGATCTCACTAGAGAACTTATATTACGACTTCATTCATTTATGTTGACCAATATATCGCTCATCACATCTGCTCTTGCTCAATTCATTTCAAATGTTCTTCAGGTCTTAATCATTAACATCAAACAGTGAGTAGATATCAAATATATTTTTAATATCATTTCTCAGTAAAGTTGAAAAATACTTCATTCTTTGTCTGTTTTGTAGACTTGAGTCTCATAAACTGTGACCAATCCAAGTGGGTAAACATAAAATGGTGTGGATTTCATATGTAATCAAACAATCGTTCAATGGTCACTTACGTGTACCATCCTCCTCTTCACTTTTGACAGACCATTTAGCAGCAAGTAATTCCTCTGAAACAATCAAAATTAAAACGAAAACTTTTAGATTTCTGAATAGTGAACAAATATATATCTCTCACTAAATGTACGTTTTGACACGGACTACCATCACATACAAGTTATCATCTACACTCCGAGGTTTAAATGAACTAATACACTTAAATGCCTTTTCATTTCATTTGAAAAAAGTTCAAGGATGCGATTCATTTCGACGATGCAAAGAAAGTCTCAATCAGATCAATGAAGAAAAATATTTCGCTTCTGTCACATTTGTTGTAGGAGCTTTTTCATCGGTAAGAGACATTTAATTTCTAACAGACACAACGCATACAAAATTATTATTTTGTTGAGATTCTGTTGGTCATCATTTCTTATAACTGACCAAAAACAATGATATAAACTTGATATTCTATGTGTTCATAGTAGTTCGTTCACAAAGTGCCTGAGTTCGATGGTCGTAATCATATAAATATGATTTCAAAGATAGTGTTATATCCGAATAAAGATTAAATTACAGGTAACTTCCGAGGACTATTCATGGACTAATATTTTATAAATATTCTTATTGTAAAACTACTCAAAAATTACACTATGTATATGTATATTCCTTTTATGATAAGCTTTATTTTGAGCTATAATTTATTATTGTACGATTTACGGTTCCTAAGTTATGTTCAGTTTATTAACTACTGCCTCCCACATTCACAGCCACTTTTTGGACTTATTTGTGTACAAGTATTATTTCCTATTTTATGGTACGTTGCGGTTTGTCTGATTGATATATAAACCAAGTATGTCTGAAATAAACGATCTGGTCTGATCTGCTCTGGTTCGGAAGCTGGTATTGTGTTCTGGACTCAAGTGGAAGGGCTCGGAGGACATAGGACCAATAAGGACGCTAAACTGCCCACACCGGTTGAACGTCATTGGTTGGCCTAGTGTGAACATTCGTATAAGTCGTATTCGGATTGGTAGATAAATCGGGTGATAGAAAAGTCAGACATTCAAGGTCATAACAGATAGTGTTTAATATTCCGTGGCCAGCTGACAGAAACTCAGAGACAATAAAGTTTCATCAACCAAGTAAGTGCAAGAAAGGTATTGTATTAGATCAAATATACTTGGATAGTTCATAGAGTTTAACAATCAAAACTCACTACTCTCACAACATTGCTTATCATTGCGCATATGATCTGTTAGATCCATTTAGTCTATGAGGAACTAGTGTGTTAGTGAAACATCTATAGTGTAGTATTTATAGACCACAGACTAAGTAATTTTCTCTTTGACAATAACATCAACTGGTTTATCATTTATAATCAGTCAATAACTGGGTAAATCTCTGTTTTATCAAACATTTTCATTAATACATGTTGGACACAAATGTTGTGATATGACAACCATGCATATTGAACAATCACTCTGTAATGGTAAAGTTTCGTAAATCAATCAAGTGAAATACTGAATCATTTACGCGAAATGAATATGAGGAAAAGATGGAATACAAATTATAACTGAATATTGCAAGAACTCACTGCTATTCAAAACCTCATATTCAGCATTGTTATCCAATGAACGGTGACCCATAATCAATCCGAAGTATTCTTCTTTGAATACACTTATTATACCTTTGTTGAAAACATGAATAAAAACATTTAGAAATCAACTGAACACTGTAATGAATTGCATAAATTGTATATGGTTTGCTGTATGGCATAATATTTTTGACAAGTTGATCAAAAGAAGATATCTGAAAACGTTTCGTCTGTTACAAGAAGCACAAAACTTATTCATTGAAGAAATTGAAGTAACTTTCATTTGTGGAATGAAATGTGAAGAAGGTAACAGTAAAAGTTTAAGTTCAGAAAACCATTTAGACGTACCAGTAGAGTAAAAATCAAATCTTTTGACTTCAGTATCAAAATATTTGAACGCGAATTTCGGTGTGAAATTCTAGAATGATGCAATCATATGGATACGCACTTTCGCTAAATAATGTAGTCAACTCACTTGAATATCAGTGAATTTGTTGAAACTGCCATTCACAACCGGATGTGGCTGATTAAGACTAATTTTCTGTAAATAACCAAATCGAAAAGACTGAGTATGTGTATTACAAACTGACTGATTACATACATATCGATGTGAACCATTTTCATGAATTACGAACTCTTTTTCTAGTAAAGCTCTTTTTTCATAAATATCTTGACATTCGAAGAATTCGTGAAGCAAAACGATGATCAAACTAAGTGTTATCGACAGAATGAATGAAAATGTGCATCTAAAATGATTCAGATGAAAAAGAAAACGGTATCTCATTGAATTAAATTTAAATGCCTATGATAAAATCAGTGGTTGCTAATGGTATTTCAACACTTACTTCATCTTCTTGTTCAAAGTGGTAAATCAAATTTTAAAAGAACTTCTCAGGTTTATATAGACTTTTTCAGTGTCTTGTTGTTTCGTTCTGATTCGATGTTTTAAAGTGACCATTGAGAAGATGAATTTTTATAAGACCAGTAGTTCATCGATAACCAATCATGCTGGTAGATGAACTCATCGCTAATCAATATTCTTCTAGAAATTGAAAATATGAACTAAAATTTATGCACGATTGGTTTAAATTCTTGACCCCTATTGATGAAACTTTTCTTGAATGTGAGTCAGCGTGTTTAAGAAGAAGTGGTTGGTTAACTTGTAGTTCAAAATGTATGCTGATGTGTTCATGAACAAATATATTGTTGCATTGATAGCTGTCAATCAGCTGTCAATGTCGCATTGTTTTGATTTGATTGGTTAAAATAAAAATATCACAAACTGTTTTGATTGGATGTTAAAGTTTATTCTGTCACATGATTTCATCATCGTATATTTTGAATTCCAACCACTGATCAAAGCTGTAGCTATTCTGTACATATCAAAAAAGAAACAGATATGTTATTATTATTCACGTAGAGACTGAACCGAATATACTGCATGATGTAGGTTGAAGTTGTCAAGGATTGTAATAAAAGAATGACATAGAGTTGTAAAAACAACAGCGATAACTGTACCACTAGTGTAAAAATATTTTTCAATACTTAAGGCAAAGACTGATTTCCACGTCTATTTTAAAACACATGAATAAAGCAATGTGATGAGACAATGTATAATGTACACTGTATTCACGCCAGTTATTTAGGGTTCACCAATGAATAAACGTCGACACCTCAGTAAATGAACAGTACATACAATGAAATATTTCAGGAACGATTTTCTGGTTGATAAAATGTAGAAGGGTGTTGCCTAGTTTGACAAAATCACCATTAATAGAACAATAGGGGGTCACAGATTGTACAGAATCATGAAATATGGAAGAATGTTATCCAGTTATCTGGCATTCATTGGGAACATGTTAAAAGGACAATAGTTCATAGAGAAGTGTTGATTGCATATTTCATAACAATGATGGGACAAATGGTCCACTTTAAAAATGATCTCTACCACTTTCTTGGAAACAAACTGAAATTAAAACAAGTAGTTTGCCTGTCAATGTATAGAAGGTCTTGCTTCAGTTATGAATAAAAATGTCGTATGCTATTAAGTAAGCCAAGAATATTTGAAGTAATTGGTCAACACGCAGAACTTAGTGTGGTTGAAATAATATCAGGTTTTGGTTGTCATATTACAAAAGACTGTGTTCTCAAAAATTCTGTTACTGACAAACTCAAATTCATAAGTTCTGAAGTTCTACATGTTGATGAGTTATGAAGCCTTTTGGGGTAATTTGCGTTTCTTCAGAAGTCACCAGAACGTTGCTGTGTCTAACAACCGAAGCAAAGCTTCGTGGATCTCACTGGATCACGCGAAATGGAAGCAGATAGTTCATTTGTGCAACAATAAAGGATTTCGGAGGACAGTGTATGTTGTGAGAGCCATGCGAAGAGCTGACTTAGCTTCAGAGATCACCTGAAGGTAGTCGAGATAAAACTGAAGCTAAAGAAACAACGGACAACTGGAGTCACAGAATTACAAAACTTCAACTCAGCGTTCCTTCAAGATTCCAACAAACTCAAAGAAATGAAGATAGCTCTTAACAAGAAGTCTCAAGCCTTTCAGAATCGACTGAAGGAAGAAGAATCTACCATGAAGTTTAACTGGAAATGCATCGAATATCCATAACGTTCAACGTGTCAGTAGGCTCCACGCCGCAAGAAGTATCATCATGAGGTAAGAATATTCATAGAACCACTGGAAAAGATAAAATCGAAGAAAAAAACAGCAATTGAAAACACTCGAATAATAGCAGAGAATGTCGAAACATAAGCTGCGTATAGAGAGGCAGACAAGCAAGTGAGGAAGAGCACTAAAGTCGACAAAACGAATAACATGGAAGAACTAGCAACAACGGCAGGAGAGCTGCAGAAGAAAAAATATGAAACAACTATATGGTACAACGAACAAATACAGATGTAGACAACTAGTGTAGCAGCAGCTTCCAGTTGATGTATAAATTAGGTAAAGACTATTGAAAGCGATGGAATATACGTTACGGACATCACCAAACTACATCACGAGATAAGCTCTATCCTGAAATTTTGAAAGGAAGAAGGATGGAGAAAGGTCAAAAAGAAAACATTGCATCGGCAAATAGAAGCAGATATGAAATGGATGAATAACAACTGAAAATAGCTAGAAAGGATTGTCCAGGACATGGTTGGATAGGGAGTGCTGGTGGGTGGAATGTGCTGCTCGACAAGGATCAACAGGCGTAGGAAAACAAGTGTGTTAGTAAGTATTTACTGACTCACACACATCCACACGAGATTTTGACATCATCTAGCAATGTGACCACAACATTTAACAGACAAATACTAAACCATTCAAAATTGTTTTTCAATCGTTTCATATTTGTAGTGTATTTATCTCATCTTCATAAATTAGATCATTCGGGATTTTAAAGTACAAAAGTGAAGTATAGCAAAGTATAATGGTAAACAATTGAAACACTTACAATCAACATAAAATCGTAGTTTATGTATTTAGTACATCGAGAGCGTTTCAGTTCTCTTCCTTCTGATGATCAATTGGATTTTAAAGACCATCACAACTCGACTCATGCACAGAATGCAATACTCGAGTTACGCCTGATCGTGTGATCAGAAACTATCTGTAACGACCTATTATAGGATTCTTTAAACTAGATAGAGAGCCGGCACTCACATCAGAAATCAACATGAGAAGAGAAAAGGGGGCAGACAGAAGAACACGAAGCTCTGAAAAAAGAAGTCAAACTCCGGACGAGTGAACAAATGAATGAATGAATATCACTTGACGACAGCTAAAAATAAAAGTCGAGTTCAGACGTGGTTCAAGACAGTGGGTCAATATTTAATATTCCACGAAGGGTAACAATGTGCACATAAATATGTACCTGTGTAACGACAACTACAAACAAGTCTTCATCACAAGACTGAAGCTCAGATGAGTACAACGAATATCTTATTGCATTCACTGACACTCACACATCTGAACGAGATTTGCAAGTCATCTAGCAATTTGTTCATAACATTAAGCATACAAATACTAAATCATTCGAAATTGTTTCTCGCTCCTTCCATAATCATAGCTTACTTATTTGATCTTCATGTATTAGGTTACTTGCCACTTTACAGTAAAATAATTTGCATGTTTGGTTTTGTAAATAATTGATCACATCGATTCCGTGTAGTAAGCAGCTGAAGATGCATCACGAACTTAAAATTAATCCTTGTCACTCTGCTTGACCGATTCTTCTTGCTTTATTTAATCTCGATTGTTGATCGAAATTTCAGTTGACTGACATATCCGAGATCAGTTTGCTTGCATGTTGACATTTGGCTCGCTTTTCCAATGATATACAGTTGTTTGTGATAAAATGTAGAAGGGTGTTGTTTAAATTGACGAAATCACCATGAATAGAACGGTAGTGGGTCACAGATTGTACAGAATCATAAAATATGGAAGAATGTTATCCAGCTATCTGTCACTCATTAGGAACATGTTAAAAGGACAATAGTTCATAGAGAAGTGTTGATTGCATATTTCATAACAATGATGGAATAAATGGTTCAATGAAACCAACTCATTATTCAAAGTCATCGGTTTACTTTCTGCCGCAAACCAAGGTTGATCAGGCATGAAATTTGTCGGAAATGAGTGATCATTCCATATTTCTGATGGATTCTAGCATGAGTTGATCATTGATAGGATACGTCTAAAGCGAACGTCATGTTTGTGAAACTTTGGTAAACCATAAACTGCAATCCCTTAGGGTGATTAGTAAGCATCCAAACTCCAGTCTTCTGAAGTTTGCTGAAGCCATTGCCATCAGGTGTCAAAAGCCTGAACTATGTATTCAAAAGGAGACGGTGGTTAATCTTTCCTTGCATTGGTGACAAATATTCCTTCACTGCACCTTAAAAATTGTTTTTCTTCTTTCTTTTGTATTTGTTACATCATTGATTTTATTTTATTTTTTCAACTATCTTTCAAATGGATAGTCTTTCGACTGAACTCTACTCACTATATTCCTATCGATGTTTATTTATTATGTAATCGATTGTTTCTAACCTACCTTTGAACTGTTATTACAATTATTGTTGTAGAATATTCTTTCACATTAGGTATACATTTACAATATACAGTAAGCAATTTAAATCCATTATGTATTAATGATTTTTAAATATTAAAATTTACCTATTTTTGTCCATTAGTTGCACAGTTATGTGTATCTTTGTTTCATATACATTAATTATTTTCAGGGATTTCATGAACGCTGACATTACAAAGCCTGTTGCTGTCTATCCCACAATTTGGATGATATTATGCAAATAGGTTTTTTTGTGTTGGCGCAGTAGGATTGTGTTTTTTTCAATTCGGTAACATGTCGACAATTGGCAAAATTTTGATTTCTCGAGTTCATCAATATTACAATCCTTCACACTGAAATATTTTGCATTCACTGCCGTTGAGCAGTGTCTAATTATGATAAGAAAACGTGTCTATGTATGTAATGATGTAAATCAGTTTTTGTACTCTGTAAGAATATGATTCAAATAATAAAGTTATTAGTGGTGTCTTTATGTATCTACTTGTGTATTTTATGTGTTGAACACGTTGTTCTAGTTGACCTGGTCAATAACTTATATTCTCACTCATGTTTCCAATTGAAAACAATGTTTCCACAAAATGTCATTGAAACAACTTGTTAATAACACTGATTTACCTACATAGGCCTGTTACATCTTGTGATGAAGCATAGATCGCTCAACAGCATTCTCCATCCAATTCTAGCTTAGTTAATCCATTTCAGTTCTTTCTAGTTGCTGTTAATCCTGTTGATGTCTGCCTCTGATTTGCAATGCAGTGTTCTTACACCTTCAGTTTTTCCGTTCCCTTACAGAATTTTAAATTGAAGCCTGCCTCGTGGTGCTATTCGGTTATTTCAGAGATATATGTACCATTCACCTTCAGTGTCTTTTTCTAGTTTTATCTATGGTCAAAAGCTTTTTGTTCTCTCTCTTACGATAGGTTATTGCTAGTGGTAACCGTTCAATGGATATTGAGTATATCGAGTAGGGGATTTTTTATAAATACTTGGACTATTTTGGTGTCGACTGTAGTGGTAGAATGAGTTTATAAAATTATACGTAAACATATTGAAGTGTATATGCAGTGTTAAATTCCAACGAGTTCAAATGACGACGATACAAAATGACTGCTTTACTACTGGCAGAATGGATAGTCTGGAAAATTAAATCCCACAGATGTCAATTAGACTTACAGACGAGCAACAAAATGAATTAATTCCTTGATCTCAAGTCAGCTGAATTTTACATTCTACAAAATACTACTTCCTTGTGTAAACTAAATTAAGGACAATCTTGAAGAAACTTCAAATTCAACTTTGCACTAACTCAGCAGTTATATATTATAGTTTTGTAAATGAATGCGATGAATATAGAGGTGGTGATGCGGACAATGATTTTGACGATAGTAGTAATAGAGTGAGCTTATGCGATTCCAGATTTAAATCAAGGTGTGGTGATAAAATACAGCAAATTATTATAACGTTGATTTAAACTTGAGTGTTTTAATTTTGACAGAAAATCTAGAAAACCAGAAATTTATTGGGGACTTTTGTGTTTTCCGTTGATGTTCGTTGAGTTCGCTTAAGAACTTCACGTGAAATCAGTTGAAATGAACATTCTTCACAAAAACCAATTCTTTTCTGACATCAAATATATGTCATATCTAAGGAAGCATTACATTCAACTTCACACTAGTAGAGTAGTGATGAATAGTTATTTTGTAAATAAATGCGACGAATATGGATGTGGTGATACGGACAATGATTTTGATTCATTTTACTGTAATGGGATAGCGTTCAGTGTATAATCAACGCCAACTTTGTGTAGAATAGAAATTGGTTACACCGTCAATCGTGAACAGGTATGGTTAAGCAATTTCCCTACAAGAAATGTGGCCATGAATTTGACGTAAAAGCTTCAATCTGTTGTCAAGTTTGGAGAGTGTGTTCAAGATACGTCGCTTAATTTTCTGCAACTCTTCATTGACATTTTGATCAGTGTTCTTCTAAATCACTTTACTGTTCATCATTTGCGCTATATCATCACGATACCTTTTAACAAATATCTACTTCAAATGTAAACACTGTCAAGTCACTTTAAAATCATTTGCTCTATCTACGTAACACAAAATGTCGGTCTCCTTCAATCTGGAGGAGTTGATTTTGTTTAAAAGGAATTTCATCAAAATGGTTTTAACGCCTGTCGACCAAAATGAATTTTGCATTTGTTTCATAACATGAAATAATGAATTATACTTTTAAATCTCAATTTGTTCACATTTTGACATAAGCATCTATTGAATTGAAGACTGATCTCTGCATTCGAAATCGTAATAACTGAAACTGTCGTCGAATTCGAAAGATGTGATTCTGTCTTATAATCTATAAATGACCAAACTAGTAGCACATTTTGCCGTGAATTAATCAACTTTCAATACAAAGTCTAGTGTCGCAATGACCTACGTTCCTTACATCAAATTCACATGTATTCAAGAATGCGTTCTGACATTTTTCGTATTATCCCCTAATTATCAATATGAATGTAGGATAACATCAAGTAGTATTAATTCTTTCACATAGTGAAATGGTACAAATATCAATGATTATACTTTCTTGTTGTTCATCATTAAAATATTTGTAATTAATCAGATCATATGGCTTTATCGATTCTCTAGATGGTGTAATGTGAATGTTGGCTAGAATAAACTATATTAAATTCTAAAGATCTGTTTGTATGATTGATCACCGATGCACACAGAACTACGATGAATGAAACTTTCATCTTACAAATGATCACTACTTTTCTACACAAAACATTGAGGTTAAAGCAAATAGCTTGTCCGTTAATTCATAGAAGAAATTGCTCTGGCATTGATAAACACTCTTACCTATAATCATCTAATTTTAAATTATTCTAATTAGCATCTTCTCAGAGAATCATCTAGTTTTGTTGTCCTCAGCGTATCAAACTATGAAACACTAAAGAATAATTTTGATTCATTCACATCTAATTAATGAATGCATTCCAAATACATTTACTTCCAGACTATATCCAATTATTTTGTTGACAAAGTCCACATCACGTTCTGTGTATGAAGTTATATCAATCGCTGTTACACGTTAACTCAACTATGCAAATAAACTAGATATTTGCACTTAACTGTAAACCAGACGTGCTTTTTCCGTGTCGAATACTGACTGCATATAAGAGATTTGCTGGAAAACAACTGTGAAACGAGGTTGACAATACATATAGTTATTATACAACTCTTTCCATTTGTAAATTCTACTATAGCAAGAAAAAGTAATGTGTCAGAAAACCTGAATTCACAACATTTCGTGGTTTCCAGTCATCCGCTTACCACTTGATATTATGACATCGGAACAGCCCTCACCTGATTGATATCGGCCATTGTGTTGATGTCTCAATGTACATCGAGATGAATAGTAAACAGAGAACGTTGAATCAAGTGTAGTTACCCAAACAACTGACATAAGATTGTTGAAAGCAATTCCATCTATCTACAAATATTTGGTTGTCGATATTGCCTTGCTGTGAATAACTCACACATAGATGCTTGTCACACAATTCTTCCTTTCGTGTCACGACATATGAAACTATGATAGACAAAATCATCATTATCTGACGTTGTGGATGCATATACTTTACTGCTGATTAGGTCTGTGCTTGAATCGAATAATGATTAATATGGAACAGTCGAATGAAGTGGACCAATTTGTTCAGGAAAATAAACGGCCATGATATGTCTGTCGTTTTTTATTGAAATTGGAATTCGTAAATTAAAAGAATTGAAAACGTTCTCACTATTCAGCATGTGAGTATTCAACCTTTCGAATATGCTTGTAAAGTCTCTCATTATTATTGCTATCATCATGTTTATCATTGTTATTTCTGCAAGCACTAACCTATGTTTGTTCTTGTTGTTCTATTCAAACCCAAATATTCGTTTGAATGTCACTTGGTTGATTTGTTGACAGATCAGCCTGCACTTAGGACAAATTTATACACATTTTTTGAGTCAGACGAACATGTGCTGAACTCTCAACAGATGATGTTCTGAATATATTCCGGCAAACATTTCCGGACAATGGCATTCAAACAAACTAACTTATTAACAGTAATCGTTCACATTTACCAAACTAAATTATCAAAGTTCTATGTATAAAATATAGGTATGCGACATACATCCTCAAGGAATATTTTAGGATGAGAACTGTGGATTGACGATTCAGTAACGATTATGCGTTTGAATATTACAAAGAGCATCACATCTACTTGAATTCTGTTAATCTGATAGGCGTTTTCACGTAAGAACAATTAGTTATTTCGACTACATGTAGAATTCTATCCGTTTGCTCAACCTAAACTCCACTGAGTCTGATTATCCTTGATAACTTTGCAAAACCCATCAATTTTATCACAGATCACTGCATGCCTAATAGATCACCTATCCATACGATTGTACAGCGTCGCAGATTGATATGGTCAATTAAAAGCTGTACATCTTTGAAACATCTCTACTCATTTTCGTGCTATTTGAAAATGGCGAACGAAATGGCGATGCGTGATTTCAGTTTCATAACGGTGATCATCGATTGTTCGTTGTGTTACTTGTTTATATTTTGTCTATTATATTTCAGTCAAGTGGACACTCGTTTCTTGCACCTGTATTGGTCGGTTTCCTATATACTCTGTGTCTATTCCAATGATCAATATATCCAAGAATGACAGTTTGTTGTTCGACTCCTGTTCCATCGTGAACTTGATGTCATCGAAAATGTTGTTGATCAGTTTGTAAGGGTTTCCAGCTCATTCTTTTGGACGATGACGAAAGTGTCGTCTACATAGCGAATCCAAATTTTTGGCTTGATCACTGGTGATATCGCGGCTTCTAGTCTTTGCATCACTGCCTCTGCGATCAATCCTGATATTGATGATCCCATTGGTGTCCCTTTCGTTTGTTCGTAGATTTTGTTGTTGAAGTCAAAGTCTTTGATATCTGTTTGTCTAATGTTTTGACGGGATTTGTATCCATCAGTTTGTATGTGCTCTTATGTTCAAGTAGTTCTTCGGCTTTTCGACGTATTCTTCTTTGTGCATGACTGCTGTGGTGCGTCCTTTGTCGGCTAGTATTATAAAAACATCCTTTCTATTTCCGAGTTCCTTCCAAGCCATTTGTTCTGATATTCCTTGTGTGTATGGTCGCGTGATCCTTTTGTCGATTTCTCTGCTTGACTTGGGTTCTGATGCTGCGTGCGGTTGGTATTTTTTGGGTAGCCGTTCTGTGGAAGTACGTCCTTCAGGTATTTCTCTTCATTTTTGCGTGCTGCCAGTGCGCTGCATTGTGTCCTCGCCCTCTTGAACAAAGTGTGTACGCAGATGATATTGTGAGTTCTTGGGTTGTTGCTATCGTAGTTGTTTGTGCTTCCTTCCATGAGTGGTTTTGAGATCTTGATTAGATTTTTATTTAAGGTGTTTCTTCTTTGTTCTCTGTGTCGTTTGCATGATATCTCTATGGCTTTTGTCAAGATTTATAAATGTTATGACGCGAGTGTCCTTTGAAACTTCATCCCTTGATCCTCTATGACGTGTTGAAATTTGCGAACTCTGTAGTGTGCATCCGTAATCATCAGCGTACCATTTTCCTTCTACTTTGTTCAGCTGTTTCCCATCCCAATGGGCAGTTGATTGCAGGTCAAATGGAAAAATATCAAAAAACTTCATTTCCACAGATTTTCGATTGATAAATTTTGTGGTGGATGTCACGTTCAGGTATTCGATCGTTGTCGTTATTGAAGTACGGTACATCGATCCATTTGAAACTTACGAACTCAAATCGACAGTACAACTAAACGCCAGTTGAGGTACGAAAATTTATTTGCAATTTACAAACAGTCCATCTCAATGTCGTTCTAACAATAATTCTAACAATTTTAGAAACAAACCTTCAATTTTGTATGTTCCCAGGGCAAAACTTTAAACAACTACACCAAAGACAAACCAAAATGTCCGAAAAAACAAGTTCAGAATTTGAGTGAAACAAATTAATCCAAGAAACACAGTAAACTTAATAATATACAATATCCTCCCTGCGGAACTTGATGACATCATGAAAGCAGAATCTGCTATCGACTTTATCGCTAATCAAGTTAACAAACGAATAATCTCTCGTAATAACGTGACTGTCTATAATATACCTGACAGAATCCCCATTAAAACTGTAAGGAATTCGATATTAAAAGCATCTAACCTTCATGACAGTCCATGCCAATGCATTCGACTTAATAAAAAGCACCAGAAATACTCTTGCGCTTACGAAAATTAAAAACGCTCGTATAGTCTCAGATAACACCACCAATCAAAGGCTTATGCCAAACGTACCTTGAACGTAAATAAAGGTATTGAGATCACAACAAACCACGACGCATCAGCTGCTGGTTCCACTGATGCATCTACCCAAACTCATGTTCTCCACTACTCTGATATACCAACAAAGAATGCTAATTTGCCTGTTATATCTATACTGACATCTGATAGCCAATGTTTATCTAATGACGTCACTAATCTGATATTACCCAGTTTACCATTAAAAGTCCATAAGCAAGTACTTAGTTCTAATGCTACAACTCTTAAATTAAAATACCTTTGCCACGTAAGAAGAATGTAAGTACAGAACCTTCTGGTTCTAGACCCAGTATCAAAAATACTACGATGACCCTACCAAATAAAAATAAGACTGTACTTCCCGACGCCATGCTTTACCTAACGCATCGTAGGGGATGTTATAACGGCAGACTTGGTTCAAATGTCTCACAAGACGGCCACTGCAATCATTATGTAAGCAGGCCTAATATTGGACAGACCACAATGAACCAACGCACCCTACGGTTATTCTCAAGCGTTTCAAATAACATACCTGTAAGACGTAACTATTCTCAACACTTTTCCATTGGGCAAGATGGTTTACTAGGTTACTCAACATCGAACGCTTTAAATAATAAACTTGTAAGACATAACTATTCTCAGCACTTTCCAATTGGGCAAGATGGATTACTAGGTTACGCACCATCAACCCAACTGGCAGGTGCCTGTCTTAACTGTCCGCCTAATCAAGTTCAACAAATTAACCCACTTTATCAAAATAATGATTATTTTGACCTTCGAAAATCCCTGATCCCACTAGCAATACAGTTTGTTCAAGCGATAGCCCATACGATCATTCAAACATAATAGACCACAGTCTATGCAAATCCAAACTAAATAACATCAATAGGGAAGCTCTCTGTTTTTTAACACTCCATTTTCCCTTTTTAAACTTATTACTTATCAATGCACGTTCACTTCTGAGCAAAATTTCAGTCTTGAAAACATTAGCTATTCTAGCCAAGCCTTCTTTCATACTTATCACTGAAACATGGCGCTCTCAAGCATTATCTGTTTCATAATTAAATATCCAGAACTATCGAATTTATTGCTGTGACAGAGAAACTAAGCGATGAGATGGATGCATTATACATACTTTGTATGCCCAGACAACTAATAAAGTTGAAGATAGTGTCCTTAACAGTTACCCAGAATCAGTCAACACCCTGAATCATAGTCTACTACTTGGATGTATATACAGAGCTCCTGATAGTCCGAAAAGTGGGAGTGATCTTATTATCAATGCATTCATACATGCATCCTCTCTAAACTTTAATGCTAAGATTATCACTGGGGATTTCAATTATCCTGGGACTAAGTGAAATAACGGTAGTTGTCCTTCATGAAATAATGAGTTCTCGGCAACCATTAACATGCACTGCTAGTCACAGTGAGTTCGTGCCCCAACTAGAGGCGATAGTATACTCGATCTAATATTTAGTAGAGATGTTATCCCACTATCTGTAAAAGTATATGATGAATTTGAAAGCAGTGACCATAAGATAGCAGTTTGCGCTCTCCCTATCTATCTCTCTTATAACCCACCCATTCAAAAAACCTGTCAATATGGAGACTATAAGCATGCTGACTGGGACCTCCCGCATTCATTGATTAAACCTTCAGACTGGGATAACTTTTTTTTCATGTAATAGTCTCATGGATGCTATCGACGAATTCTAACTGATCATTAGCTCTTGTTTAGATTCCAGTGTACCTCTTAGAACGTACAGGTTTAGTAAACCTTACGAATTATATATACCAGATAAATATCGTAATAAACTAAAACGCCTACAGAATCGTTATTTTAAGTCAAACGACTTCACAGCAGTTGCACAAATAACAATAATTTTTAATCAAATTAAAGAGAAACATAGTTTAAAAGCCATTAATGAGGAGCTGTTAGCCCTTAATACCAACTCGAAAGTACAAAACTTAACTCTCCTTTTCAATAAACGCACTAAAGCAACTCGAAATGTTGATATATCGTGCATCCAGCATAATAGCACTTTTATATAGGACTCTAAAACCATGGCCGACCCTTTCAGTAGTATATTCGCGAATGGTGTAGAAAACAAAAGTGACTATGCTTCAAGAGTTATGTGAGTGACTAGCAACTCAATAGAATCTATCTCCTTCACATGCATGAAAATTAGAAAGGCTGTAAATACCCTTAAACTTTCGAAATATCATGGAGTAGACGGGATTTCATCATTTCTCTACAAATATGGTGGTCCAGATATTCCACTTCTTCTTCGAAAGCTATTTACTCTCTCTATGGAAACCGGTTCTTACCCTTACTGTAGGAAAACCGCGTTCATCATACCACGTTACAAATCTGGAGATAAGACTGACATGAACAATTACCGGCCAATAAATATTACTCCAGTTATTTCTAGGGTTATGGAAAAAATTATAAGTGATGAACTTTCCAACTATTTACTTGCTGGAAAACTTATCGATGATACTCTACATGGATTTCTTAAAAATCGTTCTTGCATGACATGTCATTTTGACTTCTTTAATTCAGTCTATTCTCTACGTAGCCAAGGATTTCTAGTCTTGGCGCTATATCTGGACATTTCTAAAGCCTTTGACATGGTTAGCCACAACTTCCTACAGGAAAGCTCGCATCTTATGGGGTTCAAAATTCTTTGCTTTCTTGGCTTGATCCCTTTCTCATCAATCGACATCAAATATTTAAAATAAACTCTTCATTGTCTAACGCTGTTCTTGTTAGAAATGGTGTAATACAAGGTAGTGTCTTAGGTCCTTTGCTCTTTTTATTGTTTATCAATGATATTCGTGAAAGTTTTTGTGTCGGTAATCCCCTTCTATATGCAGATGATCTGAAAGTAGTATATTCATTTTCTCCACATAACCTGAATAATATGCAAAATTGCATCAGCATGGAGCTTAACAAGGTAGCACAGTGGTGTTTAAAATGGCAACTGAAGCTTAATACGGCTAAATGTGGATGGATATGCTTCGGCGATACATCACTCAACCTATACATTACCATAAATGGAGAAGTGTTATCTAGGTTACATACAGTAGTAGACTTAGGACTAAGATATTCCCAAGACTTGTCGTTTACAGAACATTTATTAAAACAGACCTCTAAGTCTCAACGCCTAATAGGTTACTTAACTCGAAATCTTTGCAACACTGAGTCACGTATTCTAATGTACAAAGTTTGTGCTCGACCTCTTCTAGAATATTGCACGTTTATTCTTAACAGTGCGCTCGTAAAGGATAAATAAAGGCTGGAATCTGTACAGAGACGATTTACACTTCGTATTCTTAGAGCTGATTGTACCTTAACTTATTATTCTGGATGTAATAAACTTGGGCTAGACCCTTTATAGAGGAGGAGGAGATTCAAAAGAAATCCTATCTTTTTCTTCAAACTACTTCATAAACTATCGTTTACATCCGATCACGCGATTCAGTTGTAGATAATTATCATCATTTCGATCTGGCACACAAATTGACCTTAATTACACCGTTCATAAATCAACCGGCTGTCCATTTAATAAATATTAAAAACTCCCGGCCGATGCATTGGATCGCTGTAATATATGTACTACTTAAACAACTACTGAACTAGTATACGTAAAACTTTCTTTTATCACATGTTTGTTCTGCAGGTCTAACATTAATAATTATATCAAATTGATCATGCCTGTAAACAGGCGTGAATTCTGTAATTATTATTCTTCAGAATATAAATTATTATTATTATTGTAATAAAGAGGTTTGAATTAAACAAATATCTTCAGTCCTCTCGTAACAGCAGAATCCATCAGAAATATCGAATGATCTCATCGTTTCAGACAAATGTCATGCTGAATCAACAGTATTGACGAATTACGTAGAACTGGTCAGGAAGACGATTGTCCAAATTATTTGAATTCAATGTGCACATCGCGGAAATTATTATTGAACGTGATGATTCACTATGTGGATTGTATTGAATCAAGTTGATGGAATGAACCGCTTATGTCACTTAATTTGTCTTGACATTGGTTGAGTTTCCGACATCAAATACAATGAACAAATTCATTTATGAGATCAGTACTGAGGGTATGAAATTCCGACTAATACAATTTCGGCAGACCGAAGAACACGAAGCTCTGATAATTGAAGTGCAACACCGGACGGGTGAACAAATGAATGAATGAATATCACTTGGCGACAGTTGAAAATAAAAGTCGAGTTCGGACGTGGTTTCAAACTAATATTAAACGACATGAAAACTATCACCAAGACGATTTATCACAATCGCACAGACCAATATAATTGGCACGTATGATTATCTCAAACAAACTGACCACTTAACTCATTTGAAATCCGGTAATAGATGGTAACAGTGGTTTTATTCATAACTGAAGCAAGACCTTCTATACATTGACAGGCAAACTACTTGTTTAAATTCCAGTTTCTTTTCAGGAAAGTAGTAGTAGTCGTTTGTAAAGTGAAATTTTCTATCGTCTTTATAATGTGTGCGTAGTTGATCATCAATCATAAAAATGCATAATTAGATAGCGACATTCCTTATTATAATTTAGATCCATATTATGCTCATCACACGTTATAAAATATCATATGACTTGATTTATCAGATAGAATACGGTGATAGACAACAAGAAAGTACATTCATTGATATTTTTACAGAGGAGGACAACGAAGGTCAACAGAGTGACATTTTTTAAAAGTCACACTCTCACATAATGTACACTTTTATTATCATTATATTTAATTTAAGAAAAATATTTCTTGTGTGGAAACGCATATTAAATTAGAAGAACCGAAGTAGATAAGATGCCATTTTGTAATGTTCAAATGCATCATCGTGACTGAATCGTCAATCCACAGTGCTCATCCTAAACTATTATATGAGGAAGAAAGGAGCACATATTGTGTTCAAGTCATGGAATACGGTTCATCGTGGGTAATATACAGGAGTTGAGTAATGTTGTCTTCTCAATGAGTTCGACCATACATTTCAGCTATCAAGCGCATTATGATGTCGAATAAAGAAAAAATAAGCAATAGTTAAGTTTTCGCTCAACCAAGATAATGTAACATATATAAACAAATAATATTGTTCCCGTTTAGATACGCATACCAAAATATAGTAGACAAGATAAAGAAAGCTGCACAACGAACGATCATATATATCCATAATGGTGACTGAATCGTCAATCCACAGTTCTCATTCTAAAGTGTCTCATGATGAAGAAGTAAGCACACCTAAATTCAATAAATAGAAGTGCGACACTTCAATTTGATAAATCTGTGCGATTACTGTTATTAATTGAGATTGTATGAAATCCATTGTCCGGAAATGTTTGTCGGATTACCTTCAGAACATCATCTGCTGTGAGTTTAGCACATGTTCTACTGACTCTTCATGATGTAGAATTGAATGAAATCATCTTTGTTCTCCGAGCATCCAACTGTGCCTGCCCAAATATCACAAGTTCCACTTCAATTCCAGCGCCAATCCATTGACTTTCATTATTTTTCTAAGATTTGTAATTCACAGATTGACGTCTTTAAAAACCGACGGTTCATCATTCAGCATTTTAAAGTATAATAATTTGCATGTTTGGCTTTGTGAATAATTGATCCCATCGATTCCGTGTAGTTAGCAGGTGAAGATGCATGACTCCAGTAAAATGACTTCATGTCACTCTGCTGGACCGATTGTTCTTGCTTCATTCAATCCCGAGTGTTGATCGAAATTTCAGTTGATTGACGAACCTGAGATCAGTTTTCTTGCATGTTGATATTTGGCTCGCTTTTCCAATTATATGCAGTTGTTTGTGATAAAATGTAGAAGTGTTGTTTAGTTTAACGAAATCACCATGAACAAGAGGAGGTCACAGATTGTTCAGAAAAAGAAACATGAAAGAATGTTATCCAGTTATCTGGCACTCATAATGAAAATGTTAAAATGACCATAGTTCATTGAGAAGTGTTGTTAGCATATTTGAAGCATCCAACTCAGATAATTGCCCAAATTATTCACACTATCAGCGTGCCGATTATTGAACTTCTCAGAGATATGCAAACTAATCGATGACTCACTTCTCCATCACGTATTCAATTGAGGTCACACACAGTTTGCAAATCGCCGTTCGAAATCTCTCAAAAACTAACCTTAACCGGGTCAAAATAGGTTCAAATGAAAGGTTAGTGCACTGGCGAAGCTAGAATGACTCACCATTTCACATCGGAATCCTGTGTACACGAGTGTTATTTCCACACTTCATTCTTCAGTTGTCTTGGCACACTATCAACTTTTACTGACTAAAATATTCAATTATTACAATTTACCAATTCTTGTCCATTAGATGCACAGTAGTGTAAACCTGCTGTCACATACATTATTGTCTTCAAGTACTTCAAGCACCGACATCACAAAGGCTTTTGCTGTCTATTCCTTAATTTGATGAACGATGCAACCGCTTGCATTGAGCATTCAAAAATTTTCATTATGAGACTGTGGTTAAGCATCCTGATAACATAATCCACAATACGTTCTTCTGATAGTTTTATGCCAACATCAGTGACAGGTTAATCGGTCGATGCACATTTATCTGGATAGACACACTTGATTGCTGACGAAATGTATGTTCGTGTTGAAAATTGATTGAAGCTAGGTCTCGTGGTTAAGTGGACATGATCACATGTTACAGCAGACCAAATATATTTTGGAAATATCATGTGGTATCTAAAGTCGCCTTAATTTTGCAACGGAATTTAAATGAGTTTCATTTTAAGGAAACACTCGTACTTGAATATTTTAATAGCATGTCATGTATGTCTGCCTCAACAGTTTCCAATTCGTATATTCAGGTGATGCTATTTAGGAGGTATTTTGACTGATTCAGACAAAGTTGGATGTTTGTAATCTACCGCCAGAAAATAGTGAAGCTTGGTATAATGGTGGTTGGTACAGGTCAGTAAAGCGTATCCTCAATCTTGAGGAAATAAGTGCTCTTTATGTGGTTCAATCTGATATCACTCAATTTCGCCGTATGAGAATCAACTACTACTTCTTCGCTCGAACCACAACTAGCCTCCCTAGGACAGAGTGATACGTCTTTGGAATGAACGCTCTTTTTAGATGAAGGCGTCGCCGTTCATCATGTCGGAATCGCTTATCACATATAATCGATAAACAAAGAGCCACTGCGATTTCTAAAGACGGTTACAAATGAACATTTACTAGCCATAAAACACGACAACGACGACGACGGCTCTAGTCGATAATACACTAATTTTCCTATTGCATCGCACACCGATTTTCACTAATAATTAGGATAAAATTACATATGTGCGAAATACTTACAGCTATTACAATAATATGCTGCATGTCATGCCGATCATCGTTCATGCCTATTGAACACAAGAATATCTTACGTTATACCGAATAAAATATCCTACGAAGAAACAAATCAAACAATATGCAGAACAGTTATCACATTGAATAAAAACGAAATCAATGTTGAACATATGTCATATTTGTTAAATCAATCTTATTTCGAATTTTCTCCCCGTCATACCTCAGAGACGTTCATAATAATTGATCACAGCACAGTTACAGAAGTCATGATTGGCTAGTAATCGAGAATCAATGGAATACTGCTAATCACGTGTTTCGTATATTAAACATACGATTAACTAGTTTTTCTTCATTATATGATCGAAATGATATGTTGAGACAGTTTCGCATGGATAATTTCATGTGAAAGTATTGACAAATTTCATAGAACTCTCTCCATTTGTAAATTCTACTATAGCAAGAAAAAGTAATGTGTCAGAAAACCTGAATTCACAACATTTCGTGGTTTCCAGTCATCCGCTTACCACTTGATATTATGACATCGGAACAGCCCTCACCTGATTGATATCGGCCATTGTGTTGATGTCTCAATGTACATCGAGATGAATAGTAAACAGAGAACGTTGAATCAAGTGTAGTTACCCAAACAACTGACATAAGATTGTTGAAAGCAATTCCATCTATCTACAAATATTTGGTTGTCGATATTGCCTTGCTGTGAATAACTCACACATAGATGCTTGTCACACAATTCTTCCTTTCGTGTCACGACATATGAGACTATGATAGACAAAATCATCATTATCTGACGTTGTGGATGCATATACTTTACTGCTGATTAGGTCTGTATTTGTATCGAATATTGATTAATATGGAACAGTCGAATGAAGTGGACCAAATTATTCAGGAAATTAAACGTCCATGATATGTCTGTCGTTTTTTATTGAAATTGGAATTCGTAAATTAAAAGAATTGAAAACGTTCTCACTATTCAGCATGTGAGTATTCAACCTTTCGAATATGCTTGTAAAGTCTTTCATTATTACTGCTATCATCATGTTTATCATTGTTATTTCTGCCAGCACTAACCTATGTTTGTTCTTGTTGTTCTATTCAAACCCAAATATTCGTTTGGATATCACCTGATCAATTTGAAGTCAAGTCAGTCTGTTTGTGGTCTAACATTCAGTTGAATTATTCACTCACACACAGTAGCTTGTGATGTAGGAGAGATATGTTAGACAATTCAAAAACATCTTCACAGAATACATGCAATTGAGGAGGCATTGTACAGAGAAACGAAGTATGGGAAAACTGTTGAGTAGTGATTTTGTCTTGTCATAGGTTATGCTAACCGAACATACTTTAATCAAGATGGACGTAGGACCAATTTATACACATTTGTTGAGTCACATTGTTGTTGCTACTAAACAAATGACCGTGAACATACCAGTCACATTACTATTGACTACACGGACTAAGCTGATGATAACTTCGAAAAAACGATCTTCATTTATGGAATGGAGACGTTTCAGTGAGGGACCGTTGCTTCCTGAAAACATCAGTCTGTTAATTACAAACCTATGATAAATAATGAAACTCAATGAAATGGAATTGAAATAGACGTGGTGATTTTTTGGGCTGGCACAGTTAAGTGCTGTGATTACGGAGAGGATTTCACTCAATTCTACACAATAATAATTATTATTTGTCCTCAAATAACAGTTTGTTACATGACGCATGCCAGTTTACAGGCAAGATCAAATTTTACAAATGATAGAATATTCACTGTAGTAAATTACTCAGCTGGGTTGATGATTTATAAGATATGAGTGTAGATGATATTCATCCTAGTATTAGGAAAGCCATATCACATGAAATTACTGAACCATTAACGATACTATTTGACATGTCTCTGAGACTGTCCAGACTGCCTAGAGACTGGATAGACGCTCTAATATGTCCGGTGTATAAGACTGGGAGTAGGGATTTAGTTAGTAACTATAGACCCGTTAGCTTAACTAGTGCAGTTGTTAATCTGATGGAGAAAATCATTGAGATATCTGTTATAAATTATGTTGAAGGGCGTAATCTTTACTCCTGAGCACAACATGGTTTTCGGAGAGGCCTATCATGCTTGACAAATCTTCTCATTACACGAGAAGATTGGACTGCTGCAAAAGATCGGAATGTTCCTGTGGATGTGATTATCATAGATCTAAGTAAGGCCTTCGATAAGGTTTCCCACTCTGGACTTAAATCCAAACTGGAACGTCTTGGAATCCATCATACAGTCGAGGATTGGATGAATAACTTTCTCCACGACAGGAGACAAAGGGTAAAGGTTAATGGGGCTCTCTCTTCGTGGGTACCTGTGAAAAGTGGGATTCCCCAAATTACAATCCTAGGTCCTCTTCTCTTTTTGTTTTATGTAGATGAATTGACAACTATAGCAAAATCATCCGTCCTACTCTTCGCTGATGACATAAAGATTTGGAGACCCATACATAGTATGTTGTATAGAATGGTATTACAAGATGATCTTAGCTCATTGGGTGCATGGTTAGACAGGTGGTCACTAGAAGGAAATCCTAATAAGAGTGTAGTGATGCAGCTAAATAACTCTGACGAATCGTATCGCTATACACTACGTGGATTCGTGCTACCCAAAGTAAGAATCTATGATGATGTAGGAGTCATATTAAGCAATGATCTCAAAACCACTAGTCACTGTAAGGCTGCTGCTGCAAAAGGCTTCCATCTAGGACCGATCATTTGAGAGGACATTCGAAGAAAGTTCAAAAACCGAGATGAAATCGTTTACGTCTATAATTCCGTTTCTCGCATCGAGTAGTGAATTACTGGAATTCTCTACCGGAACACGCAATATCAGCACCTTCTGTTAATATATTCAAAACGAGATTGGACCTACACAGTATTACAAACTTCAAGGAATAATATAGGTCAATAGACCTCCTATCCTTATTACTGAATATGGGTTTAGTCAGTATCACAGTTGGCGCGCTTCATGAATCTGGCGTTGCGAATTTGCAACTGATGGTCAAGGATAGGTCGATTGGAAGTGGGAGCTTCTAGAAATCGCAACCTTATGTTCCTTTGTGGAATATCTAAGGCCTTAAAGTTGGTGCAGAATGAGGTCGTCCGTTCCATATCTCAAAGTGGCTGAAAGAATGAGCAAGTAAAAGAGAGGACGAGAGGCAGACTAGCCAATATTCATGAAGGAATGTTTGAGGTATGATTACTCAGTCTAATGTTCGTTTATTAAGGTATTTGTTAAGCAAGAACATTTTAATAGGTTAAAGAAAATTTGTATAAACAAGGTATAAGTGGACATATGTCCAGGAAAACCCAAAGTTTTGGGAAAGCTTCCCCAAAGTGATGTAACTTTTATCTTGTCCGTTTCCCTTTCACCTGGCTTCGCAGGTGACGTAACCGTAACTTATTTGTTCTTTTGCATATTGTTTTATACTACTTTGTAAAATTCAGTAGTCAGTTGTATTCCCAACAACTTAAGTTCATTTTGGGGATTTCCCCAGGTCGGAAGAAATTTTGGGTTTTTCGTCTCATTTCCCCAAAATTTACTATAGCGGCTTCCCCAAAATGGACCAAATTTGCCCAGAGGTTTGCAGCTTGGGATTTAACTGACAAATGGAGGCTATTTAGAAAGGAGCTGAGAGTATGGGATAATGTGTGGTTATAAAATGTAGTGCTAAAAACAGTATTGCGATATACAACTATCATTCTTCATTTTTTTATCGAAGCTATTGGAGTCTTCTTCATTTTTTGTATTATTAATAATTTCTAGGTATCATGGGGTCTTGAGTAGGCTTCGTGTATTAGCGAATTGTCTAATCTGCTTGTAATAGGATTACTGGGTAGGAAGTGAAACCAATTCAACGTTCGTAACACGATTTAATGAGGTTTTCAGCATGATAAGTCAGCAGTAATACCTTAAGTTCGTGACATCGCACTAAACCATAATTAAACCAACTGTTCTGCCGTACAGATATGGGTGGATTGAAGTTATCACCCCACCATCATGTTTGCTGGTCAGTAACGCCACCCTCCCTCTTTTTGTGATGTTAGGCTCTCTTACGTTTGTGGTAAGTATGAATACTGCTTTAATCAAAGCCCATAGTTGGAATACACTGTCTCTGCTAGGTCCATGTCACAAGCAAATCAGATAGTTAAAAAGTTTGTTTTATGGGTTAGATGTCCACATAGTATATCACACTGCTATAAAGATAACTAACGATTTAAAGAAGTTGGGACTAATAGCAAATCAAAGGATATGAGAGGGTATAAAATTGTAAAAAAAATTTTTTAGGGTACGAAAAATAAAACATTGAGAAACTCAAGAGAACTTGTGGCCAGATTTTCAGCTTTGTATGATCGGCCTTAGTAGATCAGCATCGATTACATTAGTGAGTTATCTGTCTATTTGCAATAGAAAAAAAGGCATCACTTTTAGGAAGAATGATGTACATTTAAACTGTAGAGAGATTTGGGAACTGAAAGTTAGAGTTAGGAGCATAAGGTCATGATGAATAAACAATGAATAATAGGAAAGGATAAGCAATATATTCTGTGATTTGGTTATATTCATATTAATAACAGTCGAGCTTGTTATATTCTTGTTCTTTCTAGATACTAGGCGGTCCGTAATAAAGTGCCTAATTGTTCCTGAGTGTAAAGTTCCATAGAGTTTCTATAGAGAGGTGCTTACATCTATCTGTGTGATCGAGATTCGAGTCACATCCCAGAAGTTGGTGTATGAAACTTCTTTGAACGTCTTCTACTCTTATCTTGTCTGTGATATTCATATTAGAGAAGAGAAAAAAGCGTTATTCCGGAGAGGGCCGTACACATATTTTGTAGAGAGTAAGCTTGCCCTCTGTTGTGAAAAATGTTCTCATTATAAAACCAATTAGGCGGTTAGATTAAGAAATAATAGAGGAGGCATGTTCTTCAAAATTCAGGCTTCCTGTGTAATTAATTCCTAAATCGTATACGTATTCGAGTGTTTGGACTCTAATTTTATTTAAGTGGGGTTGCGGTTTATAGGGATGCTTTCCAAAGTGCATGATTTCGCACTTGTTGAGGTTAAATGGTAATTGCCATTTTTCACTTCATATGGTTAAGTTGTTGAGGTCATTTTGGATCTGGAATACAATTTTGCCTAGAGGAGTATGGTGAGTGCAGAAAGGTTATTATTAAGTTCAACTGCACGTCTTACCTGTGCGGCTGCATTTTGTGTACTTATTGCCTCTGTTCGGACGAGTATTTATGCCTTCGTAACTAAAGAGGAAAATTTATTTACCTTTTGCAATTGAGTACAATGTATTTGAAGATGTCTTCTTGTACTGACCGGTAAATAGAGATCTCTGGAGAACGTAGCTCTACAGTATTCGAAAGGTGAAATTTTGTTTGTGATGAAAGATGCAAACTTCGGTTTGGACTGCTGAATAGCCTTCCAGGTACGTTACACACGCGCCATTTCCCGTCGAAATCAAAACATGTAATCGCGTAAAGAGCGGTTCTGTAATTCATCATAAATTTAATGAAAATCGTTACCTAAACGAATATTATCACCCGGCTATTCAACCAATATTTGTTCAATCAATAAAATCTTAATTACAATAAATAAAGTAGTTGATGAAAGATGAGGGAAAATTACCAGTCACAACAAATGAACGTTATTCTATCCTGACTGGATAGAACACACACAGAAGGAGGAGCAAAGAAATATGGCTACCGCCAAGAACAAGTGTCAAGTAAAACAACACAGATGCAGTTCGGGAATAAACACAAACTTAGTGAATGCGTAAGAAAAACAGAAACTATAATAAAAAATACGATTCTTAACAATTCAAATGTAATCAAAAGGCGACAATGTACAACTAAGGGGATCAATAGGAACAAAGTACAAGTATATACATGGAGGGATTTTCACAAACACACAAAACATTCGAAATGGCTCTTTCAGGTGATACTTTGGATGTTGTGATAAAATATTCTGGTTAATGTGTCTCTATTGTTTGAAGTAAAGAACGTTCTCCAATCAGTGCTTCTTAGGTATTTGTGGAAGTTATTCCAATCAACCTTGCGATAGATTCTACAAAATGTTACGGTTTTACTTCTACCGGTTGTGGTTTTTATATTAATGCTGCATACGACAATGTTATGATCATTACCTGGAAACTCATTCCCAATATAAAAAGTATTGATGATGAGGCCACAGGTAAAGACTACGTCCAAGATGTTTTTATGTCTGGTAGGGCTATTGACATACTGAGTCCATTGTTCAAGCTCTCAGCATTCAATAAATGATTCATAACGTCTTGGCGCTTTGACTGGGTGCTAAGAAATTTAGGGCATGTTGAAATCATTACAAATAGGCTTGCCTGTGAATGGAAGGGATGATGCTAATGTGAAAACCTTCGATAATACTGCTATTTCATCTATTGATGCGTTAGGTTGACGATAAACACAGCCGAGCAGTAAGGTAACGGAATTCGACGGCTTTAATACAATCCACACCGAATCCTTCAGTTTGTTTAGTTCAGGCATATCACATAGCAGTGAGTTTAGGCTAGAGTGCGCGTAAATAAGGCATCTTCCGCCTCGTCCATTCAATCTATCGCTTCTATATAAAAAATAGTTTTCAAGAGATGTACTTCGGTCGGAAATATTACTGTTAGTCCATGCTTCAGATATCATAATAAGTGATGGTTGGTATATGGATACAAACAGGGCTAGATCCGCCTTTTTGTTGCAGATCGATCGAGCGTTGGTAAGACATATATTAAGCAAGTGGCCTACTAAGTTAAAATAGTTGAGGGTATCTCGGAAAAAGTCGTCGTAACCCTCGCGGGTGTGAGATGAGTATGAAATGAGGCATTGAATGCTATTCATTAGTTCGGTATTTTGATAGCTTAACTTAGTGGGAGATGTATCAAATGAGCTAGTGAAGTGAATGGAGGAGTTTACCCAGGAGGAAAGGGTGGGAGTACTCTCCGATGGAAACTGTACGGAGGAAACGAATTTATGGTTTGCATGTGGTTTAAAATAACTTGGACTATATGCTTCAACAGAGGTGTCACTAGGGGTCTTATTCCAAAACAATCTTGTACAGGTCTACTGTGAAGTGTATGGTTATTTGCAAAAACGTCCTGATGGTTAGACACGTATACTGTGTTATGGCTAATTACGTTAGCGTGAGAGGGGTCTGCTGAGCGTAATTGGAAAGAGTTGCTACTGTTATTATACATGGAAACCGTTTTTATGTGATGGGTTGGTACTAAAGGGTGTGGAAAGTTTTCTTTCTGAGAGTAATTACAGTTGTGATCCTGGGGAATTTAGATAGGGTATGGAGTGAAAAACCTATTATTACCATTCTTAATAATGGTTTTAGGCTTCAGGGGGTGATTTGGGTGGCCAGTTCTCTGGTAGTTTTCGTTAGTCTGCGTGTAGGACGGCTTGTTACGCTGAAGCCCACCACCCATTTTGCATTTTTGAGGTGTTGAAGGAAAGTTATACGATAGCAACGGGGAGAACCTGTTCACTGTTCTTACGTGTTTCCCTATTCGGTATCGTGAGTTTTGTCTTCCCACTTTTTATTGTCAGAGCTGGAGTCTTTCATTGTCTCTGTGAGATGAACTTAGGTTCATTCAAGTCTACTTGTGGGGTATCTTTAGGAGGACAAATTTTCAAGTGTATAGGTTTAGCTGGATGTGTGTTGTCACACAACTCACATTTTAGTACATTACTGAGCGAACAGCTGAGATTAGTCATGTAGTTGTGGTTTTGGTGTCAGTTGAGGTCCGATTCTTATCCAAAAGTTTCTGATCTGCACACTCACCTAGATCAACAGAGCAATCAGCCGTATATGAAGTGGTGTCATGCTTAGTGTCCATGTGTTTTAAACTGTAGATCACCAACGTAGATGATCTATGTCGAAATGATTGTAGGCCTACTCGAGTTAGACGTGAATGGTGTGACAAAGTAGCTAATGTCGAAGTCACACCTCATGGTCTTCACCTTACGTGGACTACCCCATCGATGTATCAAGGTACTATAGATGCTTTGAAGACTAAACAACACAGAGGACGATATTACAGAAATATATTAATTAAAGTAGATACAATCGAAAGTAAGACCACTGCCGCATGGGCCAGTCCATGGCATATGATTAACTGATGCGCGTTGGTCGTCCTTGACCTTGATGAGAATCGATGGTTTGTTCGATATTCAATGACTCAACTGCCGGATGATTTGGCTGGGGCTTAATGACATTTCGCTGACCCTACAAAACTACTTGCTGTGTTGCAAACTGTCTCTGGCTGGTTATTAACTGTGACACCCCCATTCAATTCTATCGCTTCACGTCTTCTTACACGACGTTGACAGGGCGTAAGTTCTGGAGTGATTTTTAGATTCTTGTATTGAATTAGTGAGCTAATATTTTTGCCCGAATCAATAAATTGCTAGGCATCGTTACAACAGCCAAACATAAACAGGAGGGGGCAGGTTGACCTATCTGACTGTTTTCTAAGGCGGACGACTTTGCAGTTAACGTTCGGCATACCGCTTGCTCTAAGGCAAATATCCCTTAACTTAGATGGGTGTGTGCGGTCGGGGAGGTTATACACAACTGCATCGAAGGAGGACATCACTCTTTTCGTCACTTCTCCAGCCACAAACTCCAAAATGCACTCAGCTATAGTGAGTTGCTCAAGATTTCTGTCTGTGTCAAATCCCCATACATGAGTGAGGGGTGCTAGTTGCTCAAGTTTGCCGTTAATTTCGGATAGAGAGTTTTGTAGCAGTCGGATGTCACAACTATATCTATCAATACTTTTGTGTGTATGAGGTGGACCATTGGACTCCTTAGTTTTTGAAATTTTAGATCTAGACCTTGATAGAACATACTGTCTAGTAGACTGGGCTGCCTTTCGATGAACGTAGGTATAGTGTCTTTTATGTCAACCAGTCTTAACGTTGGCATATTGCACATAGAGATAGAGGGGCTGTGACATGGAGAATCTGGTGATGATAGAGACATTTGTGTACAATAGGAATATTGTTCAGTAGTTAAAAGTTCAACATTGTCAGATACTGAGTCGTCAGTAATAGAGGTTACAAATTTGGACTTTATGGTTGATATAGAATTTGGTGAAATTTCTCTTTTACTGGAGTTATTGGCCATGATATGAAAATGGGTGAGCACAGCGCTCGTTAAAATACACCATGAAGAGTCAGAAGAACATGCGCTGAACTCACAACGGATGGTGTTCTGAACATAATTCGACAAATATTACCGGACAAATGGATTTCAAACAATCTCAATTAATAACAGTAATCGGACACATTTATCAAACTGAAGTATCACCTTTCTTTTTATAGAATTTAGGTGTGCTTCCTTCTTCATCATAAGACACTTTAGTAGGAGAACTTTGGATTGACGATTCGGTCACTATTATGCGTTTGAACATTACAAAACAGCATCGTATCTACTTATGTTCTTCTAATTTAATACGCGTTTCCACACAAGAAATAAATTTCTTAAAATAACAATAATGATAATTCTCAGGAATACTGTTATTGACAAATTCAAATTCATAAGCTTCATCTTAAAAACCACCTTCTTCGCAATACCGGTGTATCAGAGACTTGTCCGATTCAGGTCACCAAACTAACTAAGACAGACCGACAAACGGTTTATTCTGTTTATGGTCGTTTCTTTACAACCACACAACGTTTTCGGAAAAGGTTATAATAGACGATCTTCATTGATTGATTGCTTTGGTGAGTACATCAACTAGTATATCATTTATAAATGTTGGGTTGTCCTGTGGTCGAGGTCACAAACAAAAATATCATTCGGTAGTTGAATATACTCAATACGCTGACAACTATCATCATTTGTTCAATAACTCACTTTGTGACAATAATTTACAAATATTGAAAGACCAGAATTCTGATTCTAATATGTGGAGCTAACGTGTTGAATCAACGGCCAGATGAATATGCACTAAATACACATCTGATTATATGCTGAACAAACTTCGACGAACTGTACTGAGGATTAGATTTCGAAGCATCTCCACTGACGGTAATTTGAAAATTTTGATAAATTGAATCATTTCCCTTCCATTTACGAATTGATCCTTGACACACTTAAACATTATTGATTGTTTCGACTATATGTAGAATTCTAGACGCCACATCATGTCCTTTTGACCGACGTCAACTTCAGTGATTCTGATTATGTTTGACTATTTTGTAAAAAGACTCCGCCTGTAGCTCTTATTGGGTTGCTGCCGGTCCCAAACCCGGGTAAAGGAGGAGGGTTGGGCATGGGGTTAGCGTCCCCATCCCGTAGAAAACTAACTCGCTAAAAAAACGCTTATCAGAAAAAATAATCCAAACCATTTTAACTCTGCCCTGGGAGTTAAAAGGTCTTCATTTAGAAGAATTATGACGCTTCATGATGAAACCCGAGTTCCTTCGGAAGCCACGAGGCCGATGCCCCTTCTAACAACCAGAGCAAACATTTTTATAGGTACATGGAACGTTCGAACAATGTGGGAAACCGCGAAGACCAGTCAAATATCAATGGAAATGAGGAGATACAATTTAGCAGTACTGGCAATCAGCGAAACCCACTGGACCCAAGCTGGACAGAAAAAGCTAGCTACGGGAGAGATGCTGCTATACTCCGGTCACGAAGAGGACAATGCTCTACACACTCAGGGAGTCGCTCTTATGCTGTCCAAAGTAGCACGAAATGCACTTGTAGGATGGGAATCTCACGGATCCAGAATCATCAAAGCATCATTCAAAACAAAGAAGGAGGGGATCTTAATGAATATTATCCAATGTTATGCACCCACCAATGATAGCAACGACGAAATTAAAGATCAGTTCTACGAGCGGCTGCAGTCAATCATTGAGAAATGCCCAAGAAAGGACCTCAGCATTCTAATGTGTGATCTAAATGCCAAAGTCGGAATAGGCAACACTGGATATGAAGATATTATGGGACAACATGGACTGGGACAGAGAAACGAAAATGGAGAAAGATTTGCAAATCTATGTGCATTCAACAAATTGGTCATAGGAGGCACAATATTTCCACACAAGCGTATACACAAGGCTACCTAGATCTCACCGGACCACACTACAGAGAACCATATAGATCATATTTACATCAACAAAAAATTCCGAAGGACAATGGAAGATGTGAGAACCAGGAGAGGAGCTGACGTAGCTTCAGATCACCACCTAGTTGTAGCCAATTTAAAACTGAAGCTAAAAAAGAACTGGACAAGTGGACAAACAGCAATACAAAGGTTCAATACAACCTTCCTTCGAGATACTGACAAACTCAATGAATTCAAGATAGCTCTCAACAACAGGTTCCAAGCCTTACAAGATCTACTGAAAGAAGAAGAAACTACTATGGAGGACAACTGGAAAAGCATCAAAGAAGCATTAACTTCAACGTGTCAAGAGGTTCTCAATCTAAAGATATACCATCATAAGAAATGGATCTCTACAGAAACACTGGACAAGATCAAAGAAAGGAAGAACAAGAAGGCAGCAATAAACAACAGCCGAACACGAGCAGAGAAAGTCCAAGCACAAGCTGAATACATAGAAGCAAACAAACAAGTGAAGAGGAGCATTAGAGCTGACAAGAAGAAATACGTTGAAGAACTAGCAACGACGGCAGAAAAAGCTGCTAGAGAAGGAAATATGAAACAACTTAACGATACAACGAAGAAACTAGCAGGGAATTACAGTAAACCAGAGAGGCCGGTCAAAGACAAAGAAGGCAAGCCAATCACCGAAATTCAACAACAGCGTAACAGATGGGTAGAATACTTCGAGGAACTCTTGAATAGGCCGCCTCCAATGAATCCACCGGACATCGAAGCAGCACACATAGATCTTCCTATAGATGTAAATCCACCAACTACGGAAGAAATTAGAATGGCCGTCAGACAAATCAAGAATGGGAAAGCAGCAGGACCCGACAACATACCAGCTGAAGCACTGAAATCAGACATCGAAACAACCACAAGCATGCTTTATCTTCTATTCAAAAAGATTTGGGAGGAGGAACAAGTGCCTATGGACTAGAAAGAAGGACATTTCGGCAAGATTCCAAAGAAAGGAGATCTGAGCATATGTGAAAACTACAGAGGCATAACACTACTGTCAATACCAGGGAAAGTCTTCAACAGATTGTTGCTGAACCGGATGAAGGATGCAGTAGATGTCCAACTTCGAGATCAACAAGCTGGATTCCGTAAGGATCGGTCGTGCACAGACCAAATTGCAACACTACGGATCATCGTCGAACAATCAGTTGAGTGGAACTCATGACTATACATCAACTTCATTGATTATGAAAAGGCATTCGACAGTGTAGATAGGAGAACGTTATGGAAACTTCTTCGACACTACGGAGTTCCTGAGAAGATTGTCAATATTATCCGGAACTCATACGACGGACTACAGTGCAAAGTAGTGCATGGAGGACAGCTAACAGATGCATTCCAATTAAGGACCGGAGTCAGACAAGGCTGTCTACTCTCTCCCTTCCTCTTCCTTCTGGTGGTCGACTGGATTATGAAGACCTCACCATCTGAAGGAAAACACGGAATACAATGGACAGCTCAGAATCAATTAGACGATTTGGACTTCGCAGATGACCTAGTGCTCCTATCACGTACACACGAACAGATGCAGATGAAGACAGCCAGTGTAGCAGCAGTCTCTGCATCAGTAGGCCTCAGCATACACAAAGGGAAAACTAAGGTTCTCAAATTCAAAGCGGAGAAAAGCAATCCAATCACACTTGATGGCGAAACTCTGGAAGATGTAGAGTCCTTCACATACCTGGGAAGCATCATCGATAGACAAGGAGGTTCAGATGCAGACGTAAAGGCGAGGATCGGCAAAGCAAGGGTCGCATTCCTACAATTGAAGAACATATGGAACTCAAAACAACTTTCAACCAATATCAAAGTAAGAATCTTCAATACGATACTCAACATCCATTGGCCGGATACCATCAGCAATAGCCTTCTGTGGGAGAGAACAAACCAACTTCCAGCTGAAGAAGAAATTAGGAAAAGACGATGGAAATGGATAGGACATACATTACGCAAATCGTCGAACTGCATCACGAGGCAAGCCCTAACTTGGAATCCTGAAGGGAAGCGAAAAAAAGGAAGGCCAAAGAACACATTGCGTCGGAGAATAGAAACAGATATGAAAACGATGAATTAGAACTGGACGGAGCTAGAAAGGATTGCCCAGGACAGGGTTGGATGGATAATGCTGGTGAGCGGCCAATGCTCCTTCACGAGGAGTAGAAGGCGTAAGTAAGTAAGTAATTTTGTAAAACTCTTCTATTTTATCACAGACTACTATATGCCTACAAGAACACCTATCAATACGAATGTACAGCTTCGCAGATTGATATGGTCAAATAAAAACTGTACATCTGTGAAACATCTCTATTGATTGTTGTGCTGATTGAAGATGGCGAGCCAGATAGTTATGCGTGGTTTCAGTTTCATAACGGTGTTTTCTTTCTTCATATTTTGTTTACTATATTTCGGTCAAGTGGACACTCGTTTCTTGCACCTTTGCACTGAACAAAACACGAGTGTGAACAACCGACAGTATTTGAACACAAAATTACAGAATCGCTCACCAAAATCTGAGAACTGTACCGTAATTAGTCAATTTGCAAAATATCAATCAATTATCTCAAAAACTGTACTGTTCCCTTTGTATTATCAGTCCATCATCTCAGATTCAATTTTTCTGTATTTTCATACCGATCAATATTCGTTTTCATTCTGACTTTCCCGATGTACTAATGGAATGCATTATATTTCCTGTTTATTGTTACATAGCACTTGTGTGTATATACGTAGTGCACACCACACCTCTTCTTTACTCGACACCACAATGTGCTTGATAGTTGGAAAGCATGTTTGAACTGATTTAGAAGGCAACATTGTCCGACCACTACGTGTTATTCTCGGTGAACTGTAGTTTAGGATGAGCACTGTGGATTGAAGATTCAGTCTAGATTATGCGTTTGAATATTACAGAAAGTATCACATCTACTTGAAATCTGTTAATGCAATAAATAAATATTTCTTCGGGAAGTGATTATAAAAATAACAATTGAGTATTCTTACTGAAAGTGTTATTTGCAAATACCTGTCCATTGACCTCTTTTGTCTTTCTGTGAATATACGCTGGTATTAATTATCACCTCAATGTTTCTAATCAATTCAGGTTTTCTGACACATTACTTTTTCGTGCTTTACTAGAATTTACAAATGGAGAGAGTTCTATGAAATTTGTCAATACTTTCAAATGAAATTATCCATGCGAAACTGTCTCAACATATCATTCCGATCATATAATGAAGAAAAACTAGTTAATCGTATGTTTAACATACGAAACACGTGATTAGCAGTATTCCATTGATTCTCGATTACTAGCCAATCATGACTTCTGTAACTGTGCTGTGATCAATTATTATGAACGTCTCTGAGGTATGACGGGGAGAAAATTCGAAATAAGATTGATTTAACAAATATGACATATGTTCAACATTGATTTCGTTTTTATTCAATGTGATAACTGTTCTGCATATTGTTTGATTTGTTTCTTCGTAGGATATTTTATTCGGTATAACGTAAGATATTCTTGTGTTCAATAGGCATGAACGATGATCGGCATGACATGCAGCATATTATTGTAATAGCTGTAAGTATTTCGCACATATGTAATTTTATCCTAATTATTAGTGAAAATCGGTGTGCGATGCAATAGGAAAATTAGTGTATTATCGACTAGAGCCGTCGTCGTCGTTGTCGTGTTTTATGGCTAGTAAATGTTCATTTGTAACCGTCTTTAGAAATCGCAGTGGCTCTTTGTTTATCGATTATATGTGATAAGCGATTCCGACATGATGAACGGCGACGCCTTCATCTAAAAAGAGCGTTCATTCCAAAGACGTATCACTCTGTCCTAGGGAGGCTAGTTGTGGTTCGAGCGAAGAAGTAGTAGTTGATTCTCATACGGCGAAATTGAGTGATATCAGATTGAACCACATAAAGAGCACTTATTTCCTCAAGATTGAGGATACGCTTTACTGACCTGTACCAACCACCATTATACCAAGCTTCACTATTTTCTGGCGGTAGATTACAAACATCCAACTTTGTCTGAATCAGTCAAAATACCTCCTAAATAGCATCACCTGAATATACGAATTGGAAACTGTTGAGGCAGACATACATGACATGCTATTAAAATATTCAAGTACGAGTGTTTCCTTAAAATGAAACTCATTTAAATTCCGTTGCAAAATTAAGGCGACTTTAGATACCACATGATATTTCCAAAATATATTTGGTCTGCTGTAACATGTGATCATGTCCACTTAACCACGAGACCTAGCTTCAATCAATTTTCAACACGAACATACATTTCGTCAGCAATCAAGTGTGTCTATCCAGATAAATGTGCATCGACCGATTAACCTGTCACTGATGTTGGCATAAAACTATCAGAAGAACGTATTGTGGATTATGTTATCAGGATGCTTAACCACAGTCTCATAATGAAAATTTTTGAATGCTCAATGCAAGCGGTTGCATCGTTCATCAAATTAAGGAATAGACAGCAAAAGCCTTTGTGATGTCGGTGCTTGAAGTACTTGAAGACAATAATGTATGTGACAGCAGGTTTACACTACTGTGCATCTAATGGACAAGAATTGGTAAATTGTAATAATTGAATATTTTAGTCAGTAAAAGTTGATAGTGTGCCAAGACAACTGAAGAATGAAGTGTGGAAATAACACTCGTGTACACAGGATTCCGATGTGAAATGGTGAGTCATTCTAGCTTCGCCAGTGCACTAACCTTTCATTTGAACCTATTTTGACCCGGTTAAGGTTAGTTTTTGAGAGATTTCGAACGGCGATTTGCAAACTGTGTGTGACCTCAATTGAATACGTGATGGAGAAGTGAGTCATCGATTAGTTTGCATATCTCTGAGAAGTTCAATAATCGGCACGCTGATAGTGTGAATAATTTGGGCAATTATCTGAGTTGGATGCTTCAAATATGCTAACAACACTTCTCAATGAACTATGGTCATTTTAACATTTTCCTAATGAGTGCCAGATAACTGGATAACATTCTTTCATGTTTCTTTTTCTGAACAATCTGTGACCTCCTCTTGTTCATGGTGATTTCGTTAAACTAAACAACACTTCTACATTTTATCACAAACAACTGCATATAATTGGTAAAGCGAGCCAAATATCAACATGCAAGAAAACTGATCTCAGGTTCGTCAATCAACTGAAATTTCGATCAACACTCGGGATTGAATGAAGCAAGAACAATCGGTCCAGCAGAGTGACATGAAGTCATTTTACTGGAGTCATGCATCTTCACCTGCTAACTACACGGAATCGATGGGATCAATTATTCACAAAGCCAAACATGCAAATTATTATACTTTAAAATGCTGAATGATGAACCGTCGGTTTTTAAAGACGTCAATCTGTGAATTACAAATCTTAGAAAAATAATGAAAGTCAATGGATTGGCGCTGGAATTGAAGTGGAACTTGTGATATTTGGGCAGGCACAGTTGGATGCTCGGAGAACAAAGATGATTTCATTCAATTCTACATCATGAAGAGTCAGTAGAACATGTGCTAAACTCACAGCAGATGATGTTCTGAAGGTAATCCGACAAACATTTCCGGACAATGGATTTCATACAATCTCAATTAATAACAGTAATCGCACAGATTTATCAAATTGAAGTGTCGCACTTCTATTTATTGAATTTAGGTGTGCTTACTTCTTCATCATGAGACACTTTAGAATGAGAACTGTGGATTGACGATTCAGTCACCATTATGGATATATATGATCGTTCGTTGTGCAGCTTTCTTTATCTTGTCTACTATATTTTGGTATGCGTATCTAAACGGGAACAATATTATTTGTTTATATATGTTACATTATCTTGGTTGAGCGAAAACTTAACTATTGCTTATTTTTTCTTTATTCGACATCATAATGCGCTTGATAGCTGAAATGTATGGTCGAACTCATTGAGAAGACAACATTACTCAACTCCTGTATATTACCCACGATGAACCGTATTCCATGACTTGAACACAATATGTGCTCCTTTCTTCCTCATATAATAGTTTAGGATGAGCACTGTGGATTGACGATTCAGTCACGATGATGCATTTGAACATTACAAAATGGCATCTTATCTACTTCGGTTCTTCTAATTTAATATGCGTTTCCACACAAGAAATATTTTTCTTAAATTAAATATAATGATAATAAAAGTGTACATTATGTGAGAGTGTGACTTTTAAAAAATGTCACTCTGTTGACCTTCGTTGTCCTCCTCTGTAAAAATATCAATGAATGTACTTTCTTGTTGTCTATCACCGTATTCTATCTGATAAATCAAGTCATATGATATTTTATAACGTGTGATGAGCATAATATGGATCTAAATTATAATAAGGAATGTCGCTATCTAATTATGCATTTTTATGATTGATGATCAACTACGCACACATTATAAAGACGATAGAAAATTTCACTTTACAAACGACTACTACTACTTTCCTGAAAAGAAACTGGAATTTAAACAAGTAGTTTGCCTGTCAATGTATAGAAGGTCTTGCTTCAGTTATGAATAAAACCACTGTTACCATCTATGACCTGATTTCAAATGAGTTAAGTGGTCAGTTTGTTTGAGATAATCATACGTGCCAATTATATTGGTCTGTGCGATTGTGATAAATCGTCTTGGTGATAGTTTTCATGTCGTTTAATATTAGTTTGAAATAGTAATTTGAAACTCTTGATAAATTGTACAATCACCTATCCATTTATATATCGATCATTGATACACCTAAAGCTTATTGATTATTTCAACTAGATGTAGATTTCTCAATGCCTTATCATGTCCTTTTGCTCAACCTAAACTCCACTGAGTCTGATTATCTTTGATAACTTTGTAAAACTCATGGATCACTGCATGCCCAATAGATCACCTATCCATACGATTGTACAGCTTCGCAGATTGATGTGATCAATTAAAATCTGTACATCTGTGAAACATCTCTATTCACTGTCGTGCTAGTTGAAGATGACCAGCGAGATAGTGATGCGTGATTTCAGTTTCATGATTGTGATCATCGATTGTTCGTTGTGTTTTCTTTCTTCATATTTTGTTTACTATATTTCGGTCAAGTGGACACTCGTTTCATGCACCTTTGCACTGAACAAAACACGAGTGTGAACAACCGACAGTATTTGAACACAAAATTACAGAATCGCTCACCAAAATCTGAGAACTGTACCGTAATTAGTCAATTTGCAAAATATCAATCAATTATCTCAAAAACTGTACTGTTCCCTTTGTATTATCAGTCCATCATCTCAGATTCAATTTTTCTGTATTTTCATACCGATCAATATTCGTTTTCATTCTGACTTTCCCGATGTACTAATGGAATGCATTATATTTCCTGTTTATTGTTACATAGCACTTGTGTGTATATACGTAGTGCACACCACACCTCTTCTTTACTCGACACCACAATGTGCTTGATAGTTGGAAAGCATGTTTGAACTGATTTAGAAGGCAACATTGTCCGACCACTACGTGTTATTCTCGATGAACTGTATTCGTTTCACTTGAACGCAATATGTGCTCCTTCATTCCCCATAGAACAGTTTAGGATGAGCACTGTGAATTGAAGATTCAGTCTAGATTATGCGTTTGAATATTGCAAAATGTAATAGGAAAGAAAATAATTGAGTACATTAACTCAGAGCGTGATTTGCAAATACCTGTCTATTAACCTCGTTTGTTTTACTCGGAATATACTTCTATCTTATTTGTCATCATATTCTGTCTAGTTATTCATTCATACGGTATTCTCTCCTTTACTACAAACCCAATATGTGTCTCATTTAGAATATTCATTGTCGCATTCTAATAAAATGTTCATACGACTGATGATCACCTACGCTCGAAGAACGGAGATGTACCAAATATGCATTTTATGAGTGATATTTACCACTTTACTAAACATATTATCATAAATAGAAACCAATATTTGGTCGATCAAAATACTTGTGGTTTCCAAAATTATTTTATCTAGAATTTCATACCCTCAGTACTGAACTCATAAATGAATTTGTTCATTGCATTTGATGTCGGAAACTCAACCAATGTCAAGATGAATTGAGTGACATAAGCGGTTCATTCCATCAACATGATTCAATACAATCCACACAGTGAATCATCACCTTCAATAATAATTTCCGCAATCTGCACATTGAATTCAAATAATTTGGGCAATCGTCTTCCTGACCAGTTCTACGTAATTCGTCAATACTGTTGATTCAGCATGACATTTGTCTGAAACGAGTGACCATTCGATATTTCTGATGGATTTTACTGTTATGGTAGAACTGAAGACATTTGACTGATAAAAACCTCTATATTGTGTATTATTAAGTTTACTATGTTTCTTGGATGTATTTGTCTTACTCAACTTCTGAACTTGTTTTTTTAGTTCAATATTTTTGTACATTTTGGTTTGTCTTTGTCTTTGCTGTGGTGGTTTAGAGTTTTCCTTCGGGAACATACAAACTTGAAGGTTTGTTTCTATAATTGTTGTAATTATTGTTAAAATGACATTTAGATCGACTGTTTGTAAATTGCGAATAAATTTTCGTACCTCAACTGACGTTTATTTGTACTGTTGATTTGAGTTCGTAAGTTTCAAAAGGATTGATATTCGGTACCCTGATTACTGAATTTCTCAGTACTTTTATTTGCAACATGCTCACATCATTTTTCCAATTTGAGTCAGCTTACGCGAGTGATTGTCAATGTTTGGCAATAGACCGATGTCTTTGAAGATGTGATGGCTACCTACAGATAAATTTAACCCGAACAACAAGTCAAGAGACAGAAAATGTATCATATTTTGCAGGTTATCGGGAGATCTGGTATTCCGGTGCGAGGATGATGTGAATGGTTTGGAATTCTTGTGAATTTTTTCGCTGAATTATTTCCACAAATATGTGAAATGAAAATATGAATGATTTTTGCATATAGATAATACGTTTGTTCGTGTTTTCATCTCTGATGAATGATCAAAAGTGTGGTTAAAATAGTGAGTTGATAAATACATTTCATTTCGATTATTCGGATGAATCGATCCATAATGATAACAAATGAAGTGGACTTTATTGTACACTTATGGTTAAGAAGGCACAAGATAATTGATGTCATTTTACTTAGTAATTAGCGCTGGCCAAACTCCATCTACCAAGTTGTGAAGCAAATATGGCAGTGCAGATTTTCAATTGGCCACCGCATAATTCAGTGATAGATAGGTAAACTATGAAATCGGACAAAACACAGCCTTATTAAACAGAAAACATCAATCCAATCAACATTCAAGTTATCTTCATTACTGACAATCTGCACCTTACATGCTTTCATTACATTCGGTGTGATTAAATTCCAGTATTATGCAAGTCGCTCTTTTGATTCATTAAACTACAAGTCACAATCATTACTGATTTCTCCCATTTGTTTGACTTGCTGGTCAATTTTTGACGTCAATCACGTGATAAGAATGTGATATTGAGGTAAAATGACACGACAACACAACTAAAATGAAAGGAACTTATTTGCACGTAGATTGGCAGTCAAATGAATTGTGAATATGATAACGTCGACTTCAAGCATCCGACACCGGTAGGACTCTAAATTATGGACGAGCCAATCAGAAGCGTTTAAGGAATTTCAAGGTCATGGCGCTAAGTTCAGTGCGGGATACTCACATTCGATCGTTTTACAGCAGATTTTAGAGAATAGGTGATCGTTGAGAGACTACAGCAGATGGGACTATTAGGAAGTTCCTGTGTCTGTGACTGCGGCAATTAAATGACCGCAGCACGATGTGCAGACTGCCGCGATGACATTGTATTTCGTTGTACTATATGTTGTAGAAAAAAATCTGCTCGAACTGGCACTTTTTTTACGCGGTCACGGCTAAGGCTAAGACAAACCATGATAATCGTTGCAAATCGGATCATAAAGTCTCCAGTAACATTAGCCGCGGCTATATCGATGTTTGGAAAGCGTATAGATGCCTCTCCAGACTTGGTTTTGTGCATCATGTTGTGGTGTACAAACGTCATTTCCTTGATCCAACGACGGGGGGTCCATACAAACAACATTGAGGGCATGTGGTCTAGGCTGAAGTATTCTTTAAAACCTTACCACGGCTCCAGAGGACGATTATTATAGAGTCATATGGACGAGTTCTTATACCGCATGCACTATGATTTCAAAACTTCTGAACCTATATCAAACCTCAACAAGTTCTCAAATAATGTAAAAGAATAATATCCATTGTAATTCATTACTCTTTTATAATATATTTTTACTTTATACTAACTCTCTAATGATTGATTAATGTCCTCAAGGTCACTTAAAAATTCGATCAAACGTCGTCCAGAAATTAGAGTTTCACCGTGACACCTTTCATTGACAGACGAAGATAAGCTACAATTAAGTGATGACTTAGGTGAAAATACACACACATGCACTCACGCAGGATCAGAATGAGACTCGACAATGATGGATCAGTTGAATTATCCGAAAGCTCGAATAATCCATGAATAATTGACACGATGTAAAACATCACAAATGCACCTGTGACAAATCGCTCATCAATTTGAATGCCTTTTGGCTAATAACATCGAAAAACTTTGTGTTCAGCTTCCACTGCTAGCTGACATCCCTGTTTGCTTCTAATGTTTGCAAATTAAGGCAAAATTGAGATATTTTACACAAGATGCATGTACATTGCTAAGAGACTGACCAATGCTATTCCAAACGCTATTGAGGGGATTCAAGTAGACATATATAACTTGACTAAACATTTTGTACATTTTATCACATTCGATCATGAAACATTGTATCTCACCGAATCGTTTGCATTCAATGCTGACCCAGAAACTCAGTTTTCTTTATCAACAAAACATGACTATTTCAGAGAAGAAAGAGGATTGAGCATCATATAAAAGAAATGTCAGTCTAGGTACCTCAGCTTTATTTATGTTCCATACATAACACTCTACCAGTTGCATTGAGTTTCGATGTGACTGAAATATGCTTGTGTGACTGTAGCTCTGTGACTGTGTTAGTGATTGAGTGAAATTAGTGAGAATGTGGAGGAAATAAAATGTTATATGAGCTTCCATACAAGAGCATTCAAATGAAGAAATCTCAAACCAACTTCATTTCCATGGATTTTCGATTGATAATTTTTGTGGTGAATGCCATGTTCACGTTTACGAACGTTGCCGTTATTGAAGTACGGTGAATCGATCCATTTGAAACTTACGAACTCAAATCAACAGTACAAATAAACGTCAGTTGAGGTACGAAAATTTATTCGCAATTTACAAACAGTCGATCTAAATGTCATTTTAACAATAATTACAACAATTATAGAAACAAACCTTCAAGTTTGTATGTTCCCGAAGGAAAACTCTAAACCACCACAGCAAAGACAAAGACAAACCAAAATGTACAAAAATATTGAACTAAAAAAACAAGTTCAGAAGTTGAGTAAGACAAATACATCCAAGAAACATAGTAAACTTAATAATACACAATATAGAGGTTTTTATCAGTCAAATGTCTTCAGTTCTACCATAACAGTAAAATCCATCAGAAATATCGAATGGTCACTCGTTTCAGACAAATGTCATGCTGAATCAACAGTATTGACGAATTACGTAGAACTGGTCAGGAAGACGATTGCCCAAATTATTTGAATTCAATGTGCAGATTGCGGAAATTATTATTGAAGGTGATGATTCACTGTGTGGATTGTATTGAATCATGTTGATGGAATGAACCGCTTATGTCACTCAATTCATCTTGACATTGGTTGAGTTTCCGACATCAAATGCAATGAACAAATTCATTTATGAGATCAGTACTGAGGGTATGAAATTCCGACTAATATAATTTAGGAAGCCATAAGCCAAACTTTAAATAAGTCGATTACATTAGGTTTCTGTCATCCTTTGCAAAAAATGCGTATTGAAGACACACATCGAAATTCACTGACTAAATCACGATATGGTTCGAATAAACGATATGTTTGAACCGTCTGTTCAACTCACTACTTGATGTGAACTACAATCGTGTTTAACGCTCAAAAGAAATCCGATATTCACTCAATGACATTGCGTCCTGTGTGCTGCTAAAATTCTTCGAATGCACTCTTACTATGTTTAATATCATACGGCATTGAGACTGTCATCGAGATTATTTATTTTATTTACAGAAACCAATAAAATCGAGAGGTACAGTGTTTCTAGAGAAAAACGACTGACAAACGCATTCGCAATTTGAGGGCAAACCGATATAGTGTTGGCTCGTCAATGACGCAAGACGTCCTATGAGTTGACGGACAGACTATTTGTTTCCATATGATTCTGTTCTTAGTAAAGTAGTATTATTCATTTATAAAATGCACATTTCATTCACCTCCGTTCTTTGTGCGTAGGTGATCTTCAGTCGCGTAAGCATATCATTTAATAGGTACAATGATTATTCTAAATGAGATACATAATTGGTTCAAAAACTTTCGAGAATACTACATAAATGATTGATTAAAACAATAAGGAGATAATTAATAATAGCGTATATTCGGAGACAGAATATGATGATAAATAAGATGGAAGTATATTCTGAGTTAAACAAACGAGGTCAATAGACAGGTATTTGCAAATCACGCTCTGAGTAAATGTACTCTATTATTTTCTTTATTATCACTTCCTGAAAACATATTTCTTGTTTTTAAACAAACATTGGATTAACAGAATTCGAGTAGATGTGATACTTTCTGTAAAATTCAAACGCATAATCGAGACTGAATCGTCAATCCACAGTGCTCACCCCAATCTATTCTATGAGGAACAAACTAGCGCATATTGTGTTCAGGTCAAACGAATACAATTCATCGAGAATAATACATACGGGTCGCACAAGGATCAAAATATAAAGGACGCGTGATTATTCAAATTATCAAAATGCTTTGAAATCTTATCCTCAGTACAGTTCGACGAAGTTTGTTCAGCATATAATCAGATGTGTGTTTAGTGCATTTTCATCCGGCCATTGATTCAACTCGTTATCTTCACTCGTTAGAATTAGAATTCTGATCATTCAATATTTGTGAATTATTGTCACAATGTAAGTTATTGACGAATTCATGATCGGTGTCCATGAATTGAGTATATTTAACGTGATAAGTTATTTAATTTTGTTAATACTGATCATCGATTGTTCGATGCGTTACTTGATTTCACTTTGTCTAGTCTATTTCTTAGGCTTAAAATAGAATATAAGTGTAGATCGGTCATATAATGTCGAATTCGTATCAACAACTAAAACGCATTTCTAGTCACATTGATTTTATACACTAGTGATATCATTCCAATCTCTGCACAAGTGCACAACTAATTTGAATGTAATGACCACTGAAATTACCATTAAGACGATCCTCTTTGTAATCATTGAACCTAGATAGTCTCATAAAACAGACTGACTATTTATGCGAAACGCATTATGAATGGTCTGTTATACATCATTACGAATACACATTACCTCATAATTGTGATCTTATATGAAAAGAGTACTTAATTTACGGTCTTTTTCAAAAAATCTACAACAGATGTCAATCGGCGAAGAGATATATGCGCAAACGTATTGAAGCAGTAATTTTGAACAACATCATGTAATCTATTCACAGATCACTTTCAAGTAGTTGTTTTTACAACTAATTAGTGTCAACAAAAAGTGAAGAACGTGCAACAATGTGATATCAGACGACCGTGAAATGAACAACCAAATGCAGTTCATAAGGAATATTATTTTTGTATTTTCGTTATCCTTGTAATAACAAACACATCGTGTAGATTGTGTGGAGTCACTACCGATTTCACGCCCGAGCAAATGAGGAGGGACAAACAAGTGACAATTCAAAAACGCCTTCAATAATTACATGACATATAGTGAGGAATTGTTCAGGGAAATGAAGTATGAGAAAAACGTCGGGTAGTGATCTGATCTTGTTGTATATAACGCCAAAACAAAATACTTTAATCAAAATGGGAGTAAGACCAATTTATACACATTTTTGAGTCACACTGTCATTGCTACTAATCAATTGACCTCAAAATTTCTAGTCACATTATTATTGACAACCCGGTTTTTATTCAATTCTTCCAACACGCTTCTTTTGCGCATCATTCGTTTGATCATTTCAATGTTTACAACTTGACACCTCACACAGAATCACTTCAAACTCTAATGAATATCCTTCCAAGTTCGCTAATCAAGAACAGTGTCCACCACAACATCATTTATTTCTAACCAATATATACAAACATTTCTGGTGAGTTCAGTTTGCATGGAAGTAAGTTCACGGAAGACGCTTTGAAATTGATGAATTTGAGCTGATCCAACGTGCGATTACACCGACATAACTGTGAAAAAAGTAGTAGTGGTACACTGTCGGTGGGTATAATCTATCCTATTGATACACAAAACAGAATTACAGAAGTTCATTTGAACGAGAATATAGGTCAATGAGTATTTTGACAAGTCATGAACATTGACCGGATCACACTGTCCTTGAATCAGTAATTTGAAGAGTATAACTAAACTAAACATAAGCAGACCTAAATGGAAGTCATGCATCGCAAACTTTCTATTCGTCCCTAGCGCGAATTTCACTGACTCACAAACACACACAGTCATATTCATATGGCATAATCGGACTCAGTATGAATTGGATTGATTAAAGTTTTCCACCTTCTTCCTAAGTACATTTCAAGATAATGACCTCTACAGTATGACGTTGAGAGGATGGAATAGAAGAAGAACCTGAACAAAGAGTATTGAAGCTAATGATAATATTGAAAAAATACAAACGAAGTTCACTTATTCGTCGAAAAATAGATTGAAGACGTTTCATAGAGGAACCACATCGAATAAGCACACACAGGCCTCCACATCGATGTCATTTCACCAAAGATCGAATAATTCAGGATATCAATCAGAAAATAAAGGATGATCAGATGCAGACTTAAAAGTAAGAAGCGAGGGCGGCATTCCTTCAATTGAAGAGCATATGAAACCCGAAACAACTGTGAACCAATATCAAAGTCAGAATACAAACGTCAAAACAGTTCCACTGTACGGAGCTGAAATACGGAGGACTGCTGCAATCGTACTCGAGAAGGCACAAGTACTTATGAATAGTTGTTAAGGAAAGATAATCAACGTCTATTTGCCGGATATCATTAGTAACACCTAATGTGGGAGAGAACAAACCAGCTTCCAGATTGTGAGTAAACTAGGAATAGGACGTGTGTCGGTTTCTCGCCTTTTTAATGATTGAGCTTTGAATAGAACTGTTAACTGTATTTTTTCTGGGTTGACAACTTATCACCATAGTTATCTGAAGTTGTCTTCATAAGATCAAGTTAACAATAGTTTGTCACTTGGTAGTTACTGTACAGCGATAACACAAGTAACGAATGATGGGAGTGCTTATTATATGCTGATAAAATGTTGCGACGGAATACATTTAAACAGTGTTCGTCGGTGATGAGAAGGCATCAAGTTGGATATACTCAGCGGACTCGTTGTTGATTGCAGCTATCACAATATAACGTATGCACAATTTTACTAATTTCAAAACAAAATTTTGTGAAACTCCGGTGAAGAGTCGCAGTTTATATTTTATGAAAATCAGCAGGCAAACATTACATACCATGCTTGATATTTTGTCAACAAGATAACATCTTTTATTACGTAAGCAAAAATAAGGATATACATAGTCACATAATGAAATTGTCAAACACATTAAAATGAATAATTAAATAATAGATTTCCTATTGAAATAAGGAAAATAAACAGTCGTTCAGAATAATAAAAACGGGTTATTGAGTGTTTCTGAGACTCATTTCACGTCGTTACTGAGAATCATTCATTGATTTTCTTCTTTTATACAACCATCTCCCCAAAATACAACCGATGCATAAAACAAAGGAGGTGATGACCAAAATTATCAAGACATATAAGCACTGAGCTGTTTCGTTCTGTTTACTGTCCTGGATGAAACAAACAGTTGGAATTAGATGTCAAAACGCAAATACTCACCGAATATTGATCAGTCCGTTCAGTAGTTTCCATGAGGTTCTCGGCCGGTTTGAATGTACTAACCTCAACAAGACTATCATTCACTTTCAAGCTATGAGCATCCTTATCAGTAATAACCATGCACGTGTTTGTTCTTTCACACCAAAAACAGGTTGTATTCAATGTTGACGCGTTGTTGCATGCCTCACTCGAATTGTATTTTGGACAATAGGCTGTGAAAAGAATAACGCGATTTCATTTCAGTTTATCGAATACAAGGTAAGTTAATAACAAAACATGAAACGAGAAATCAACTGTACAATGGTGATTTGGTAGATCACTGAATATTTCATTCATCGCAAATTCAGTTGTTCTTAGACTGAAGATTCATGTTCAATGACGTTGCCCGATTGGAACAACAAACGGAGGATGTCACTGTTTTTCCACTCATCAATGACATTTTCTTGTAAATTTTTCAGTCGACCTACGTTTATGAAACATGTGGAAGTGTGTGGCCGCATTCCACTCTGTGTATTGTCAGTTAATGTTACAGATTATTCGGATCGAACAACATTCTTTGATGATAATAGTAACACTTTTCGGTCACTGGAACATTGAGCGATTCTCTCAGAGTGATATAATCTCCTCTTTCATTTTATCACTATGATTCTAAGCGAATTTCATCGAATCAAACACTTCAATATTAGTTCCAAATAGACTCTCAATCATTTGTAAGATTCAACAATGAATTGACGTATTTATTAACGGTAAGTGTAACGTCCGTTGAGACAGATGACTGCATGTTATTTAATAGTAGAATACAGTTACAAATGAAATTTTCAGTTTGATGAAACAAAGGCGATGTATTCAAGTGTGAAAATAATTATTGCTGAATAAACAAGTTTCAACGTACTCCCGATGTATTCAAACTCCACCGACATGCCACTTATTATCCATTCATCAGGAACAACAAATTCATAATCTTTCATGTGTTGATTAAAAAAAAATAAAGAAAAACAGACTTACAATTTTACCATGTTTATTGGTTACTGGTTGTTTGCACCATTTGAAAAGCTTTCAAAATAAGAACTTAAGAAACAATTTTGATAAACGATACAGCCGCGATGATGTAAAATCTCAAACAGTCACAGTTTAAATTGCTATGATTTTTAAAATTGATCACTTTTCAAACAGTCAGCTGGACATCATAACGACCAATTCACAAATTATTTCACAAAGATATCAGTTCGGCATCTTCCAACAACTCTCGTTCAAATATGAAATCATTTTTTCATAATGCAAATTACAATAGGCAACACAGTATTTTAAAGACCATAGGAGAAATGTGGCTTGAAATGTAATCAGGACGCATGTTTAGTCTTATTTAAGACTTGTCATCTGCACGTATCTGAACATCAATTTTGATGTTTATTTTTGGACGAATACTCACCAATTGCGCTTTCAACGACGTACCGTAACACACTTAACTACTCATTTTAGACACAATGGCCTGTGGTACGAGACGAATTTTTCATTTATTTCAGTATTGTTTAACAAATCGCTTCGTTTGATCAACAGTAATGCAATTGATTTCGATGCCAGCCACCATCTATCTTTGCTAGTGATGTTTATGAATCACGGCAAACTAAAGATAGTCAGCACATGATGCACATTTATCTGGAGGAGACTGATGAATCGCAGTCCTAGGCACCAATGAGAGGGTTTAAGCAAACATCACAAAAGTGTCAATTACCATCAATGTTCAAAGACTCAAAAATAAATTTCGTCCGAAAAATGTATACCACTTGACCAAACATTAAGTTCATTTTCTCACATTTAATCGTAAAAGAATGTACTCGCCTATCCGTCTACACTAGATTTTCGTCTAGAAACTTAGCTTCTTGTCTGAACAACACATGAATATTTCAGTGAAGCATGACGATTGAGCATTTTGCAAAGGAAATAGCAGTTCGAAGTACCACTCGTTTATTCCTATCTCACACAATACACACTTTCATTTTACGTTGAGTTCTCACTGTAGTACCATGTGTCGTTATTCATAAACCCCTGTCTCGTTCCGTCAACCGTTAACCATAATCGTGATAATTTCAAGAATCGCCCTCCACACGTTCGCGATAAATACATTTAAAAAGCTTGGTTGTTTTACTCGGATTATATGGTTAAATGACAGTGAGCAATATCAATGATGAAATTCATTATCCATGAAATTTCTCAGGAAGAACTAAACTTATTCGGTTAATATGAGTTTTCTTTTGTTTGCTAGACGTAATCACAAAATTTGAAAACTTTTAGGATTGGAACTTATACGGTTTTGTCCACTTGAAACTTACAATTTTTGTTCAGGATTGCAATTGATAAGTCGCTTATTGACATATATGCATGCTGTGCATATTGCCACAATATTGACAAAGTGGACATCGAATCTGAGGAGCAGGTACATTCAGCTGACAAGTCACAAATTGAACGAAACCTGTATCCTGGATTTCACTGCTAGCCACTATCAAACATTGCTTAACATTTCAGTACTCAGCTACATCGTCATTGATAATCTAGTACGCTACTACAATCACAAGACAAGAAGTGTAAACTTTTGAGATGGTGACTGAATGTTGTCAACAGGTGACTCTGAAGTCGGATTTCGTGCTGTTTGACACTCGTCAGCAAGGTTTACTTGTAATCTTGGAGGAACTGGTGCTCTCTGACAGATTCGATCTCTTGTCACCCAGCCTCACAATCGCAGAAGTTACGCCTGGGCAATCGGACCACGAAACCCGGTTTCAGTGTCTCCTGTTGGACACCCCCAATCGCCACCTCACCTGGACATAGTGCACGTAGTGTCGAGTCACCTAGACTGGTGGCCACATTGCAAGTTGGTCGATATTAATCGATCTGCACTATGAAGGACTTGGCGCATATGACATTTATCACCACCGAATGATCATTCACTCATGAGTGTGAACTTTTATTTGACATTGACTACTCAATATTCAGTAACATATAGACAGTGTGTACAACAAAGTGTTGAAAACATTCGTTCGAAAGATTCTCACCTCCTTTACGCTTGTCCGCATGGGCGAGTTTCGCTTTCCATTTTCTTCTATCAACTTTTGAAGGAATCTGCAAATAAGAATTTGATGTTGATGTCAAGAAATGTCAGAATACAAATTCTTATATCAAAACCATCTAAATATTGTACTAATGTGTCATCATTCCGATTATCTTAATCAAAGACATATTTACAGACTAACATTGAGCACAATGCTAGTCTCTATTTCCTCAGAAGAATGTTACAATCAGTCCACATATATATTGTGAATCACTACAGTAGTCAAGTTAAGTCAGGTTTGATGAACTGTTTATATCTCATGGATCAATGAAATGTGATTATGAATAACTGCGAAGATGTTGTAATCAAAATATTCTACAACGATTTCTATGATAGCCGATAGTAAGAATATGAAATACATGCTGACAGAATATTACAGTTTTTCCGCAAAGTACTGCAACGTACATTATCTGGTACTATTCTGAACGAACACGCTAACAATTAGTTGCAGTCTTTAACAAGTGCTTGAAGAAAGTGTTTTTGATCACTTTCTCTCGTGTTCAATGGAACTTGTTACATTAAAAATAATTGATACAAATAAAATAATAGAGTCATCTAAAGTACTTGCAACAACATGATATTTTCATTCAATTCTACAACTCACATTGTCATAATAAAAAGATATCTTCCCATTTGGATATATCAGATAAGTTATATTGGACGTAACCTCTACAATGAGAAGACTATCAGTACTTACAAATTCAGAAAAAGATAATAAACAAGTTAATGTTAGACGTGAAAACTGTATGTGTCTATCTCTAAAGAAATCAGATTTCAGTAGATATTTACTGTGTTATCTGAAATGTATTCTTCAGTTGAATTTTTCTTAGATACATTCGAGTAGACATCATGTGAACTAAATGAGCAATAATCTTTCACGAAACAAATGTAATATGTATAGTTTCTGAAGTTGTACTACTGTTGTTCTGTTCTAGAAATAATAAAACACTCAGGTCAACCAGCAATGAACAAGCACATTGAAGTCGATCAAATTTATCAACCAATCGGGAAAATTATGCACAAATATAGGAACAAAAATCGAACCAATGAGAGGCACTACCAGAACATAGAAGTAAACAATGACAAATTTAGGGTCAATACGCAGAAAAGCTGTGGAACGCATGGGGAAAAATTCGAACACTTCACTTCTACCTGAAGTTTGTGTTGATGATGTCGTTCAGAAGAACGATGAAAGCTTCACGACAAAACCATCGAGCTCAGAGAATGAAACTCCATCAAAAACATTAAGTCACCGAGTTCATCAATAAAATTAGATAGTCGAAGATATATTCACTTGTACACAATGTTTTTTGTAACGTTTTTCTAAACAATCGACTCTAATTATAAATGGGATTAATTATGAAGTGTTTGTTTACAAATTGATCTCACTAGAGAACTTATATTACGACTTCATTCATTTATGTTGACCAATATATCGCTCATCACATCTGCTCTTGCTCAATTCATTTCAAATGTTCTTCAGGTCTTAATCATTAACATCAAACAGTGAGTAGATATCAAATATATTTTTAATATCATTTCTCAGTAAAGTTGAAAAATACTTCATTCTTTGTCTGTTTTGTAGACTTGAGTCTCATAAACTGTGACCAATCCAAGTGGGTAAACATAAAATGGTGTGGATTTCATATGTAATCAAACAATCGTTCAATGGTCACTTACGTGTACCATCCTCCTCTTCACTTTTGACAGACCATTTAGCAGCAAGTAATTCCTCTGAAACAATCAAAATTAAAACGAAAACTTTTAGATTTCTGAATAGTGAACAAATATATATCTCTCACTAAATGTTCGTTTTGACACGGACTACCATCACATACAAGTTATCATCTACACTCCGAGGTTTAAATGAACTAATACACTTAAATGCCTTTTCATTTCATTTGAAAAAAGTTCAAGGATGCGATTCATTTCGACGATGCAAAGAAAGTCTCAATCAGATCAATGAAGAAAAATATTTCGCTTCTGTCACATTTGTTGTAGGAGCTTTTTCATCGGTAAGAGACATTTAATTTCTAACAGACACAACGCATACAAAATTATTATTTTGTTGAGATTCTGTTGGTCATCATTTCTTATAACTGACCAAAAACAATGATATAAACTTGATATTCTATGTGTTCATAGTAGTTCGTTCACAAAGTGCCTGAGTTCGATGGTCGTAATCATATAAATATGATTTCAAAGATAGTGTTATATCCGAATAAAGATTAAATTACAGGTAACTTCCGAGGACTATTCATGGACTAATATTTTATAAATATTCTTATTGTATAACTACTCAAAAATTACACTATGTATATGTATATTCCTTTTATGATAAGCTTTATTTTGAGCTATAATTTATTATTGTACGATTTACGGTTCCTAAGTTATGTTCAGTTTATTAACTACTGCCTCCCACATTCACAGCCACTTTTTGGACTTATTTGTGTACAAGTATAAGTTCCTATTTTATGGTACGTTGCGGTTTGTCTGATTGATATATAAACCAAGTATGTCTGAAATAAACGATCTGGTCTGATCTGCTCTGGTCCGGAAGCTGGTATTGTGTTCTGGACTCAAGTGGAAGGGCTCGGAGGACATAGGACCAATAAGGACGCTAAACTGCCCACACCGGTTGAACGTCATTGGTTGGCCTAGTGTGAACATTCGTATAAGTCGTATTCGGATTGGTAGATAAATCGGGTGATAGAAAAGTCAGACATTCAAGGTCATAACAGATAGTGTTTAATATTCCGTGGCCAGCTGACAGAAACTCAGAGACAATAAAGTTTCATCAACCAAGTAAGTGCAAGAAAGGTATTGTATTAGATCAAATATACTTGGATAGTTCATAGAGTTTAACAATCAAAACTCACTACTCTCACAACATTGCTTATCATTGCGCATATGATCTGTTAGATCCATTTAGTCTATGAGGAACTAGTGTGTTAGTGAAACATCTATAGTGTAGTATTTATAGACCGCAGACTAAGTAATTTTCTCTTTGACAATAACATCAACTGGTTTATCATTTATAATCAGTCAATAACTGGATAAATCTCTGTTTTATCAAACATTTTCATTAAAACATGTTGGACAAAAATGTTGTGATATGACAACCATGCATATTGAACAATCACTCTGTAATGGTTAAGTTTCGCATAACAATCAAGTGAAATACTGAATCATTTACGCGAAATGAATATGAGAAAAGATGGAATACAAATTATAACTGAATATTGCAAGAACTCACTGCTATTCAAAACCTCATATTCAGCATTGTTATCCAATGAACGGTGACCCATAATCAATCCGAAGTATTCTTCTTTGAATACACTTATTATACCTTTGTTGAAAACATGAATAAAAACATTTAGAAATCAACTCAACACTGTAATGAATTGCATAAACTATATATGGTTTGCTGTATGGCATAATATTTTTGACAAGATGATCAAAAGAAGATATCTGAAAAAGTTTCGTCTGTTACAAGAAGCACAAAACTTATTCATTGAGGAAATTGAATTAACTTTAATTTGTGGAATGAAATGTGAAGAAGGTAACAGTAAAAGTTTAAGTTCAGAAAACCATTTAGACGTACCGGTAGAGTAAAAATCAAATCTTTTGACTTCAGTATCAAAATATTTGAACGCGAATTTCGGTGTGAAATTCTAGAATGATGCAATCATATGGATACGCACTTTCGCTAAATAATGTAGTCAACTCACTTGAATATCAGTGAATTTGTTGAAACTGCCATTCACAACCGGATGTGACTGATTAAGACTAATTTTCTGTAAATAACCAAATCGAAAAGACTGAGTATGCGTATTACAAACTGACTGATTACATACATATCGATGTGAACCATTTTCATGAATTACGAACTCTTTTTCTAGTAAAGCTCTTTCTCCATAAATATCTTGACATTCGAAGAATTCGTGAAGCAGCACGATGATCAAACTAAGTGTTATCGACAAAATGAATGAAAATGTGCATCTAAAATGATTCAGATGAAAAAGAAAACGGTATCTCATTGAATTAAATTTAAATGCCTATGATAAAATCAGTGATTGCTAATGGTATTTCAACACTTACTTCATCTTCTTGTTCAAAGTGGTAAATCAAATTTTAAAAGAACTTCTCAGGTTAATATAGAATTTTTCAGTGTCTTGTTGTTTCGTTCTGATTCGATGTTTTAAAGTGACCATTGAGAAGATGAATTTTGATAAGACCAGTAGTTCATCGATAACCAATCATGGTGGTAGATGAACTCATCGCTAATCAATATTCTTCTAGAAATTGAAAATATGAACTAAAATTTATGCACTATTGGTTTAAATTCTTGACCCCTATTGATGAAACTTTTCTTGAATGTGAGTCAGCGTGTTTAAGAAGAAGTGGTTTGTTACTTGTAGTTCAAAATGTATGCTGATGTGTTCATGAACGAATATATTGTTGCATTGACAGCTGTCAATCAGCTGTCAATGTGACATTGTTTTGAATTGATTGGTTAAAATGAAAATATCACACACTGTTTTGATTGGATGTTAAAGTTTATTCTGTCACATGATTTCATCATCGTATATTTTGAATTCCAACCACTGATCAAAGCTGTAGCTATTCTGTACATATCAAAAAAGAAACAGATATGTTATTATTATTCACGTAGAAACTGAACCGAAAATACTGACTGATGTAGGTTGAAGTTGTCAAGGATTGTAATAAAAGAATGACATAGAGTTGTAAAAACAACAGCGATAACTGCACCACTAGTGTAAAAATATTTTTCAATACTTGAGGCAAAGACTGATTTCTACGTCTATGTTAAAACACATGAATAAAGCAATATGATGAGTCAATGTATAATGTACACTGTATTCACGCCAGTTATTAAAGGTTCACCAATAAATAAACTTTGACACCTTAGTAAATGAACAGTACATACAAAGAAATATTTCATGAACGATTTTCTGGTTGATAAAATGTAGAAGGGTGTTGTTTAGTTTGACAAAATCACCATGAATAGAACAATAGGGGGTCACAGATTGTACAGAATCATAAAATATGGAAGAATGTTATCCAGTTATCTGGCATTCATTAGGAACATGTTAAAAGGACAATAGTTCATAGAGAAGTATTGATTGCATATTTCATAACAATGATGGGACAAATGGTCCACTTTAAAAATGATCTCTACCACTTTCTTGGAAACAAACTGAAATTAAAACAAGTAGTTTGCCTGTCAATGTATAGAAGGTCTTGCTTCAGTTATGAATAAAAATGTCGTATGCTATTAAGTAAGCCAAGAATATTTGAAGTAATTGGTCAACACGCAGAACCTAGTGTGGTTGAAAGAATATCAGGTTTTGGTTGTCATATTACAAAAGACTGTGTTCTCAGGAATTCTGTTATTGACAAACTCAAATTCATAAGTTTTGTAGTTCTACATGTTGATGAGTTATGAAGCCTTTTGGGGTAATTTGCGTTTTATCAGAAGTCACCAGAACGTTGCTGTGTCTAACAACCGAAGCAAAGCTTCGTGGATCTCACTGGATCACGCGAAATGGAAGCAGATAGTTCATTTGTGCAACAATAAAGGATTTCGGAGGACAGTGTATGTTGTGAGAGCCATGCGAAGAGCTGACTTAGCTTCAGAGATCACCTGAAGGTAGTCGAGATAAAACTGAAGCTAAAGAAACAACGGACAACTGGAGTCACAGAATTACAAAACTTCAACTCAGCGTTCCTTCAAGATTCCAACAAACTCAACGAAATGAAGATAGCTCTTAACAAGAAGTCTCAAGCCTTTCAGAATCGACTGAAGGAAGAAGAATCTACCATGAAATTTAACTGGAAATGCATCGAATATCCATAACGTTCAACGTGTCAGTAGGCTCCACGCCGCAAGAAGTATCATCATGAGGTAAGAATATTCATAGAACCACTGGAAAAGATAAAATCGAAGAAAAAAACAGCAATTGAAAACACTCGAATAATAGCAGAGAATGTCGAAACATAAGCTGCGTATAGAGAGGCAGACAAGCAAGTGAGGAAGAGCACTAAAGTCGACAAAACGAATAACATGGAAGAACTAGCAACAACGGCAGGAGAGCTGCAGAAGAAAAAATATGAAACAACTATATGGTACAACGAACAAATACAGATGTAGACAACTAGTGTAGCAGCAGCTTCCAGTTGATGTATAAATTAGGTAAAGACTATTGAAAGCGATGGAATATACGTTACGGACATCACCAAACTACATCACGAGATAAGCTCTATCCTGTAACCTTGAAAGGAAGAAGGATGGAGAAAGGTCAAAAAGAAAACATTGCATCGGCAAATAGAAGCAGATATGAAATGGATGAATAACAACTGAAAATAGCTAGAAAGGATTGTCCAGGACATGGTTGGATAGGGAGTGCTGGTGGGTGGAATGTGCTGCTCGACAAGGATCAACAGGCGTAGGAAAACAAGTGTGTTAGTAAGTATTCACTGTCTCGCACACATCCACACGAGATTTTGACATCATCTAGCAATGTGACCACAACATTTAACAGACAAATACTAAACCATTCAAAATTGTTTTTCAATCGTTTCATATTTGTAGTGTATTTATCTCATCTTCATAAATTAGATCATTCGGGATTTTAAAGTACAAAAGTGAAGTATAGCAAAGTATAATGGTAAACAATTGAAACACTTACAATCAACATAAAATCGTAGTTTATGTATTTAGTACATCGAGAGCGTTTCAGTTCTCTTCCTTCTGATGATCAATTGGATTTTAAAGACCATCACAACTCGACTCATGCACAGAATGCAATACTCGAGTTACGCCTGATCGTGTGGTCAGAAACTATCTGCAACGACCTATTATAGGATTCTTTAAACTAGATAGAGAGCCGGCACTCACATCAGAAATCAACATGAGAAGAGAAAAGGGGGCAGACAGAAGAACACGAAGCTCTGAAAAAAGAAGTCAAACTCCGGACGAGTGAACAAATGAATGAATGAATATCACTTGACGACAGCTAAAAATAAAAGTCGAGTTCAGACGTGGTTCAAGACAGTGGGTCAATATTTAATATTCCACGAAGGGTAACAATGTGCACATAAATATGTACCTGTGTAACGACAACTACAAACAAGTCTTCATCACAAGACTGAAGCTCAGATGAGTACAACGAATATCTTATTGCATTCACTGACACTCACACATCTGAACGAGATTTGCAAGTCATCTAGCAATTTGTTCATAACATTAAGCATACAAATACTAAATCATTCGAAATTGTTTCTCGCTCCTTCCATATTCATAGCTTACTTAATTGGTCTTCATGTATTAGGTTACTTGCCACTTTAAAGTATAATAATTTGCATGTTTGGCTTTGTAAATAATTGATCACATCGATTCCGTGTAGTAAGCAGCTGAAGATGCATCACGAACTTAAAATTAATCCTTGTCACTCTGCTTGACCGATTCTTCTTGCTTTATTTAATCTCGATTGTTGATCGAAATTTCAGTTGACTGACATATCCGAGATCAGTTTGCTTGCATGTTGACATTTGGCTCGCTTTTCCAATGATATACAGTTGTTTGTGATAAAATGTAGAAGGGTGTTGTTTAAATTGACGAAATCACCATGAATAGAACGGTAGTGGGTCACAGATTGTACAGAATCATAAAATATGGAAGAATGTTATCCAGCTATCTGTCACTCATTAGGAACATGTTAAAAGGACAATAGTTCATAGAGAAGTGTTGATTGCATATTTCATAACAATGATGGAATAAATGGTTCAATGAAACCAACTCATTATTCAAAGTCATCGGTTTACTTTCTGCCGCAAACCAAGGTTGATCAGGCATGAAATTTGTCGGAAATGAGTGATCATTCCATATTTCTGATGGATTCTAGCATGAGTTGATCATTGATAGGATAAGTCTAAAGCGAACGTCATGTTTGTGAAACTTTGGTAAACCATAAACTGCAATCCCTTAGGGTGATTAGTAAGCAGCCAAACTCCAGTCTTCTGAAGTTTGCTGAAGTCATTGCCATCAGGTGTCAAAAGCCTGAACTATGTATTCAAAAGGAGACGGTGGTTAATCTTTCCTTGCCCTGGTGACAAATATTCCTTCACTGCACCTTAAAAATTGTTTTTCTTTTTTCTGTTGCATTTATTAACTCATTGATTTTATTTTATTTTTTCAACTATCTTTCAAATGGATAATCTTTCAACTGAACTCTACTCACTATATTCCTATCAATGTTTATTTATTATGTAATCGATTGTTTCTAACCTACTTTTGAACTGTTATTACGATTATTGTTGTAGAATATTCTTTCACATTAGGTATATATTTACAATATACAGTAAGCAATTTAAATCCATTATGTATTAATGATTTTTAAATATTAAAATTTACCTATTCTTGTCCATTAGTTGCACAGTTATGTGTATCTTTTTTTCATATACATTAATTATTTTCAAGGATTTCATGAACGCTGACATTACAAAGCCTGTTGCTGTCTATCCCACAATTTGGATGATATTATGCAAATAGGTTTTTTTGTGTTGGCACAGTAGGATTGTGTTTTTTTCAATTCGGTAACATGTCGACAATTGGCAAAATTTTGATTTCTCGAGTTCATCAATATTACAATCCTTCACACTGAAATATTTTGCATTCACTGCCGTTGAGCAGTGTCTAATTATGATAAGAAAACGTGTCTATGTATGTAATGATGTAAATCAGTTTTTGTACTCTGTAAGAATATGATTCAAATAATAAAGTTATTAGTGGTGTCTTTATGTATCTACTTGTGTATTTTATGTGTTGAATAAATACTCTGTGACGAACACGTTGTTCTAGTTTACCTGGTCAATAACTTATATTCTCACTCATGTTTCTAATTGAAAACAATGTTTCCACAAAATGTCATTGAAACAACTTGTTAATAACACTGATTTACCTACATAGGCCTGTTACATCTTGTGATGAAGCATAGATCGCTCAACAGCATTCTCCATCCAATTCTAGCTTAGTTAATCCATTTCAGTTCTTTCTAGTTGCTGTTAATCCTTTTGATGTCTGCTTCTGATTTGCAATGGAGTGTTCTTACACCTTCAGTTTTTCCGTTTCCTTACAGAATTTTAAATTCAAGCCTGCCTCGTGGTGCTATTCGGTTATTTCAGAGATATATGTACCATTCACCTTCAGTGTCTTTTTCTAGTTTTATCTATGGTCAAAAGCTTTTTGTTCTCTCTCTTACGATAGGTTATTGCTAGTGGTAACCGTTCAATGGATATTGAGTATATCGAGTAGGGGATGTTTTATAAATACTTGGACTATTTTGGTGTCGACTGTAGTGGTAGAATGAGTTTATAAAATTATACGTAAACATATTGAAGTGTATATGCAGTGTTAAATTCCAACGAGTTCAAATGACGACGATACAAAATGACTGCTTTACTACTGGCAGAATGGATAGTCTGGAAAATTAAATCCCACAGATGTCAATTAGACTTACTGACGAGCAACAAAATGAATTAATTCCTTGATCTCAAGTCAGCTGAATTTTACATTCTACAAAATACTACTTCCTTGTGTAAACTAAATTAAGGACAATCTTGAAGAAACTTCACATTCAACTTTGCACTAACTCAGCAGTTATATATTATAGTTTTGTAAATGAATGCGATGAATATAGAGGTGGTGATGCGGACAATGATTTTGACGATAGTAGTAATAGAGTGAGTTTATGCGATTTCAGATTTAAATCAAGGTGTGGTGATAAAATACAGCAAATTATTATAACGTTGATTTAAACTTGAGTGTTTTAATTTTGACAGAAAATCTAGAAAACCAGAAATTTATTGGGGACTTTTGTGTTTAAAAAACTTTGTTTTCCGTTGATGTTCGTTGAGTTCGCTTAAGAACTATACGTGAAATCAGTTTAAATGAACATTCTTCACAAAAACCAATTCTTTTCTGACATCAAATATATGTCATATCTAAGGAAGCTTTACATTCAACTTCACACTAGTAGAGTAGTGATGAATAGTTATTTTGTAAATAAATGCGACGAATATGGATGTGGTGATACGGACAATGATTTTGATTCATTTTACTGTAATGGGATAGCGTTCAGTGGATAATCAACGCCAACTTTGTGTAGAATAGGTATTGGTTACATCGCCATTCGTGAACAGGTATGGTTAAGCAATTTGCCTACAAGAAATGTGGCCATGAGTTTGATGTGAAAGCTTCAATCTGTTGTCAAGTTTGGAGAGTGTGTTCAAGATACGTCGCTTAATTTTCTGCAACTCTTCATTGACATTTTGATCAGTGTTCTTCTAAATCACTTTACTGTTCATCATTTGCGCTATATCATCACGATACCTTCTAACAAATATCTACTTCAAATGATAACACTGTCAAGTCACTTTAAAATCATTTGCTCTATCTACGTAACACAAAATTATGGTCTCCTTCAATCTGGAGGAGTTGATTTTGTTTAAAAGGAATTTCAGCAAAATGGTTTTAACGCCTGTCGACCAAAATGAATTTTGCATTTGTTTCATAACATGAAATAATGAATTATACTTTTAAAACTCAATTTGTTCACATTTTGACATAAGCATCTATTGAATTGAAGACTGATCTGTGCATTCGAAATCGTAATAACTGAAACTGTCGTCGAATTCGAAAGATGTGATTCTGTCTTATAATCTATAAATGACCAAACTAGTAGCACATTTTGCCGTGAATTAATCAACTTTCAATACAAAGCCTAGTGTCGCAATGACCTACGTTCCTCACATCAAATTCACATGTATTCGAGAATGCGTTCTGACATTTTTCGTATTATCCCCTAATTATCAATATGAATGTAGGATAACATCAAGTAGTATTAATTTTTTCACATGCTGAAATGGTTTGCAAATACGTAGCATTACTTACATAATCGCTGAGTATATCGTATAAGTGCTTCACTAAAAGAAAAGAATTCTTTCGACTTCAGTTGTTGTTTGTACAAATAGCAATGATTATACTTTCTTGTTGTTCATCATCATAATATTTCTAATTAATCAGATCATATGGTTTTATCAATTGTGTAGATGGTGTAATCTGAATGTCAGTTGAAATAAACTATAGTAAATTCTAAAGATCTGTTCGTATGATTGATCACCGATGCACACAGAACTACGATGAATGAAACTTTCATCTTACAAATGATCACTACTTTTCTACACAAAATATTGAGGTTAAAACAAATAGCTTGTCCGTTAATTCATAGAAGAACTTGCTCTCGCAATGAGTAAACACTCTTACCTATTATCATCTAATTTTAAATTATTCTAATTAGCATCTTCTCAGAGAATCATCTAGTTTTGTTGTCCTCAGGGTATCAAACTATGAAACAATGAAGAATAATTTTGATTCATTCACATCCAATTAATGAATGCATTCCAAGTACATTTACTTCCAGACTATATCCAATTATTTTGTTGACAAAGTCCACATCACGTTCTGTGTATGATGTTATATTGATCGCTGTTACACGTTAACTCAGCTATTATTATTATTATTGGCTTTATTCAATATTATATTTTGGCACAATATAGAATTCTCAGCCAATAAACTAGATATATGCACTTAACTGTAAACCAAACGTACTTTTCCCGTGTCGAATACTGACTGCATATAAGAGATTTGCTGGAAAACAACTGTGAAACGAAGTTGACAATACATATAGATTTTATACAACTCTTTCCATTTGTAAATTCTACTAAAGCAAGAATAAGAGATGTGTCAGAAAACCTGAATTCACAACATTTCGTGGTTTCCAGTCATCTGCTTACCACTCGATATTATGACATCGGAACAGCCCTCACCTGCTTGATATCGGATATTGTGTTGATGTCTCAATGTACATCGAGATGAATAGTAAACAGAGAACGTTGAATCAAGTGTAGTTACCCAAACAACTGACATAAGATCGTTAAAAGCAATTCCATCTATCTACAAATATTTGGTTGTCGATATTGCCTTGCTGTGAATAACTCACACATAAATGCCTGTCACACAATTCTTCCTTTCGTGTCACGACATATGAGACTATGATAGACAAAATCATCATTACCTGACGTTGTGGATGGATATACTTTACTGCTGATTAGGTCTGTGCTTGAATCGAATATTGATTAATATGGAACAGTCGAATGAAGTGGACCAAATTATTCAGGAAATTAAACGTCCATGATATGTCTGTCGTTTTTTATTGAAATTGGAATTCGTCAATTAAAAGAATTGAAAACGTTCTCACTATTCAGCATGTGAGTATTCAACCTTTCGAATATGCTTGTAAAGTCTTTCATTATTACTGCTATCATCATGTTTATCATTGTTATTTCTGCCAACACTAACCTGGGTTTGTTCTTGTTGTTCAATTCAAACCCAAATATTCGTTTGGATATCACCTGATCAATTTGAAGTCAAGTCAGTCTGTTTGTGGTCTAACATTCACTTGAATTATTCACTCACACACAGTAGCTTGTGATGAAGGAGAGATATATTAGACAATTCAAAAACGTCTTCACTGACTACATGTTATTGAGTGAGGCATTGTTCAGAGAAATGAAGTATGTGAAAATCGTTAAGTGGTGATCTTATCTTGTCGCATGTGACGTCAACCCAGTAAAATTTGAGATAATTGATTGATATTTTGCAAAGTGACTAATTATGGTACAGTTCTCAGATTTTGGTGAGATATTCTTTGATTTTTTGTTCAAACAGTTTTAGTTTTCCCCACTCTTGTTTTGTTCAGTACAGAGGTGCAAGAAACGAGTGTCCGCTTGACCGAAACAGAGCAGTCAATAGAGATGTTTAAACTTGACCATATCAATCTAGGAATATGTACAATCTTATGGATAGGTGATTTATTAAGCATATAGTGGTCTGTGAGAAAGTAGAAGAGGTTTACAAAATTTTCAAACATAATCAGACTCACTGCAGTCGAGGTCGATCGAAAGGATATGATGTTGCATTAAGAAATCTACATATACTCGAAATGATCAATAATCTTTAAGTTTGTCCAGGATCAATATATAAATGAACGGGTATTTTCTCAACACATAAAAGTTTCGAAATACCGTCAGTGGAGATGGTTCGAAATCTAATCCTCAGAACTTTTCAACGAATTTTGTTCAGCATATGATCAGATGTGTATTAAGTGCATGTTCATCTAGCCTTTGATTCAACTCGTTAGCTTCACTCGTTAGAACTAGAATCCTGATCATTCAATATTTGTGAATTATTGTCACAATAAAAGTTAAGGACGAATTGATGATCAGTGTGAGTGAATTGAGTATATTCAACTACCAAATGGCATTTTCGTTTGTTGACTCGGTTAAAGTAGAAACAAGCATTCACAAACAATTTACTCATTGATATACTCACCAAGGCAATCAGTCAATGGAGATGGTCTGTGTTAACCTTTTCAGAAAACGTTGTGAATTTATAAAGAAACGATCATGCACTGAATAAACCGTTTGTCGGTCGGACTTAGTTTGATGACTTGAATCGGACAAGTCTCTTATATACCGCAATTGCGAGGAAGGTGGTTTATAAGATGAAACTGATGAATATGAAATTGACAATAACAGAATTCCTGAGAACACAGTCTTTTGTAATATGACAACCAAAACCTGATATTCTTTCGACCACACTAGGTTCTGCGTGTTGACCAATTACTTCAAATGTTCTTGGCTTACTTAATAGCCTACGACATAAAAACTATCACCAAGACGATTGATCACAGTTGCACAGACCAATATAATTGACACGTATGATAATCTCAAACAAAACGACCACTTAACTCATTTGAAATCGGATAGTAGATGGTAACAGTGTTTATTCGTAACTGAAGCAAGACCTTCTATACATTGACAGGCAAACTACTTGTTTTAATTCCAGTTTCTTTTCAGGAAAGTAGTAGTAGTCATTTGTAAAGTGAAAATTTCTATCGTTTTTATAATGTGTGCGTAGTTAATCATCAATCATATGAATGCATAATTAGATAGCGACATTCCTTATTATAAATTAGATTCATATTATGCTCATCACACGTTATAAAATATCATATGACTTGATTTATCAGATAGAATACGGTGATAGACAACAAGAAAGTACATTCATTGATATTTTTACAAAGGAGGACAACGAAGGTCAACAGAGTGACATTTGTTTAACGTCACACTCTCACATAATGTACACTTTTATTATCATTATAGTTAATTTAAGAAAAATATTTCTTGTGTGGAAACGCATATTAAATTAGAAGAACCGAAGTAGATAAGATGCCATTTTGTAATGTTTAAACGCATAATCGTGACTGAATCGTCAATCTACAGTTCTCATTCCAAAGTGTCTTATGAGGAATAGAGAAGCACACCTAAATTCTATAAATAGAAGGGTGATACATTAATTTTGATAAATGTGTGCGATTACTGTTAATAATTGAGATTGTATGAAATCCATTGTCCGGAATTGTTTGTCGGATTATGTTCAAAACATCATCTGCTGTGAGTTTAGCACATGTTCTACTGACTCTTCATGATGTAGAATTGAATGAAGTCCTCTCTGTACTCAGATCACTCAACTGTGTTAGGTTGAATTCCACTAGTTCTACTTCCATTCCAGCTGCATTCCATTGAGTCTCATTAATTTTCAAAGATTTGTGTTTCTCAGAACTATCTATTTATGTATCAACGGTTATGTAAAGTCTTCACAGAATCCAGCTGATTGGATCTCGAAATGTACGCAAAATATGTCAGATCTTGAATTTTGGTTTAGTTGTCCTACAATACTTTATGGCGATTTTTGTATAACAAATACTGACTGCCCTGAACTTACGCTTGACAATATTGAGTTAAGAAAAACAGCTGTGGTTAACTTGAGTAGTATAAAGTACATGTCACCTATTATTTCTTATAGTTCTAGGTGGTTGAAATTAGTCAGAGCTGTCATCTGGCTTAAGAGGATCATATAATTCCTGGTTGTACTTCTTTTACCGAGTCGTGAGGGATCCGTTCATTTAGGATGTTTAAAGGTCAAAGCGCTGGACATCGCCAAACGTAAAAGTATAATGGTGGTTCAGAAAGAGGTGGATGGAGAATTACTTAGTGAATTTAAATACAGCAGTAAAGTAGTTAGTCATAATGATCTGAAGTGTTAATCACCTATAATGCTTGACGGGTTACTTCGTGTTTCAGGTCGACTAAGCTACTCAGATTTCCCAAATGCTTTTAACACCTAGTAATTTTGCCCAGTCGACACTTAGTGACGGAAATGATAATTAGACATTGTCATAAAGAACAAGGATACATAGGAAGGCCATTAAAAAAAGATATGGATATGTATTTACTTGTTTGCAAACATTGGCAGTACATATTGAACTAATGCATAGTTTGATTACTGATTCAGTTATAATGGCCTTACTACGTTTTATTGTAAGAAGAAGAAAACCTCCAGAGATTTACAGTGGGTCAAGCTTTGTGGGTGCAGTTTCTGAGTTAAGGAGGTTTGTACAGCACTTGAATCAGCAGAAGATAAATAATGAACTGTCAGCTAGGCATGTTCAATGGCATTTTAGACCAACCTCAGCCAGCAACGGGGGTGGAGTTTGAGAAAGAGTGATTTGGTCTATAACCCGACTGTTGTTGTTGATCACCAGAGAACAGACTTTAATTAAACAGGTAAAGCAGGTCTCCTTGAAACTTCGGATTAGTCTTTGTTGTTATTAATGTAAGTAGGTCGAGGAGACCTACTGTTGTAAGTCCTACTGGTTCCTATAGTGTAATATGTTATATAATGAACCATGACCGTAGGCATCATGGTAGCTTGTGTGATAAGGAGGGATTCTGGGGTTCGATGTAAGATCCATTTTGAATGTTTTGTGTGTTTGTGAAAATCCCTCCATGTATACACTTGCACTTTGTTCCTATTGATCCCCTTAGTTGTACATTGTTGCCTTTTGATTACATTTGAATTGTTAATATTTGTATTTTTTATCATAATTTTTTGTTTTTCTTACGCCTTCACTAAGTCTTTGTGTTTCTTCCCGAACTGTATCTGTGTTGCTTTACTTGATACATGTTCTTGGTGGCAGCCATATTGATTTACTCCTCCTTTTTTGGGTGATCTATTCAGTCAGGATAGAATAGCGTTCATTTGTCGCGACTGGTAAATTTCCCGTATCTTTTTTCAACTTCTTTATTTATTGTAATTTAGATTTGACTGATTGAACAGTTATTGGTTGAATAGCGGGGTGGTAATATTTTGTTGAGGTAACGATTTACATTTAAATAATGACGAATTATAGAACTGCTATTTACCCGATTACTTGTTTTGACTTTGACGGGCAAAGGCGCGTGTCCAATCTACGTCAGAGGCTACTCAAAAGTCCAAACCATAGTTTGAATTCTACAATTACTACTTCTTTCTCAAAACAAACTGAACTTAAGACAAGTATTTTGGCTGTCAATGAATAAAAAGTCTCTCTTCAGTTATGAATAAATATTGTTATCATGTTTTTCTTTTTTATTGTCACATACCACTTATGTGTATATAAGTAGGCCACACCACACCTCTTCTTTACTCGATAACACAAAGTGTTTGATAATTGGAAAGCATATTTGAACTGATTTAGAAGGCATCATTGCCGACGCCTGTATATCAGCCACGATGTACTGCATTCGTTTGGCCTGAACACAATATCTGCTCCTTCATTTCTCATAGAATAGTTTAGGATGAGAACTGTGGATTGACGATTCAGTCCTGATTATGCATTTGAATATTACAAAAAAGCATCACATGTACTTGAATTCTGCTAATCCAATGTGTGTTCTCACGTAAGAGGTATTGATTATTTCGACTATATGTAGATTTCTTAATGCAACATCATATCCTTTCGATCGCCCTCGACTTTAGTGAGTCTGATTATCTTTGATAAGTTTGTCGTTTTTCTCTAGAAACATGATACTTCCCGAGTATGTTGGTTTCTGTGACTGGAAATAGTCATCTCGATGACAGTCTCAATACCGTATGATATTAGATATAGCTAGAGTGCATTCTAAGAATTTCAGTAACACACTAATCTTATACTGGAAATGTGGAAAATTGTAATACCTACATCTAAACAGCATCTGGTGATAAGAGTGTGAAATTTTGACCATTATTCACCGCTTCATCTTTCTCCAAAACAAAGGAAAAACTATTGATACTTCACTTCAACCTGTAATAAAAGAGTACACTTATCCGTATTAGTTCGCTTACAATTGCGAAACAGGCACTTTTCATCCCGTTGTTGTTCTGCATCACAACATTGTATTAATCTTGTAAAATGGTGGAAAGTATGTTAGATGTGCTTTTCTCTACTGCACTTGTGCTTCATTCTGTCACACGACAATGTTTATCTAACAAGTTATTCAAGTTGTATAGCCGATTAACCTTTTTCCCTGAGTGTTGAAATACCTCTTTCTGAGATTTCTATCATGTAACAAAATATAATATAGCTAAAGCAATTATTTATAATTGAAACTCACATGTCGCTTATCTTTGTATATACCCATCTACATAAATCGTGCTAGCAAATACAATGTTGCTGATGAAATTGTGTGACATTATTTTCACATTGTGTAAAAACGTTTTAGTGAGTAAGCTCAATTACAGTCGATTCAAGGCTCACTGAATTTATTGGCAAATAAATATCATCGTACAAGGATCTTGACTAACAATATTTAATGAAACTTTCCTCATCATGTGTTTCCTCTGATAAAATTACATAAACTGAGAAAAAATTCTAACTCTCACATTATCAACCTTTTTCAGTTGAACTTAATGCAGATCAACCACTATGGTATGTTGGAGAATTCGAAGTAACAATTTATCGTAACAACAAACTGTTAAGTAGGATTGATGGATGCATTTACAATTACATTTTGAGTTTTCTCAGTAATGAACTCTGTCATATCAGCTTGGTGATAGTGAATATTCTTTCTTGATATATTGTTTGACCGACGTTTTTAATACAATATCCCCACGATTTATGAAAGTCATTTTGAATTTGTTCTATCAAAATACTCTTTATTAACTGAAAAAATGAGATGTAAGTCTCAAGAATATTCTTGCCATACCAATTATCCTAAATGGTTACCATTATTAAAAATCACTGTTGACGTTGTTTATCTGCTCGACATGAAGTGAAGAACGGTGTTAAGTTTGTCTTACATTGTTCCTACTCGCTCCGTTTCCATTCTTTTGTATACTGTTTTATACTACTTATTCACATTCAGTAAGCAGTTGTATTACCAACCATTTTTAAGCTTATGCTGTAACGCAAGTTGTAGTGCAATATTCTGAAATGTTCACATATACTTATAACGTTCATTGTACTCATCATTGTTTTTATCATTATAATCACTGTACCTTAATCATCCTAGCGGTTATCCACAGTTTTGTGCATTTGCTTTATTGCAACAGTTTCCATATTGTTTCGCTCTCGGTTGAGGTTTTGATTGTTCATAAACTGTTATCAAATTTAGACACAGCTATTAGCTGTCCTTTGTACTATAGTATCTTTTAATTATTCTTTGTGTTACTGTTACAGGAAGCCTTGTTAATTTTCATACTTGAAGGACGCGTTTAGACTCCCTAGACACCTCACAAGTTGAGGTTTGTAACTAAGTTTAGTGTATTATACAATAAAGAACCGCTATTGTAGACAAATCGTTGTTCTGGAAACTTCGGTTTTGCGCGTATCTCAATCGGGTGACCTGGAAGCTTCAATAGATCTAACAAACAGTTTATGCATTTCCTTGATAAAAGCAACTCTTGACTGTTGAACAACACTTAACAATTTACTGTACAAACAATAAAACAGTAATTCAGTTTGAATTATTTCATATTTTATTATGTTGAATTACAAACGTTTTCGAATGAGATGCGTTTGTTAAATGAAAGTGTGGTATGAAACTGGCAGTGTTATGTATTCGCTTTGTCAATTAACAATTGACGAGATCGCCGAATAGAAACAACGACTTTTATTATCTTTACACTATGTCAATCCAATGACACACAAATCAGTCCGAGTAGTCTACAGTCAACTCTGGATTCTTATTGGTTCTATGAGATTAAAGCTTCTCACCTACATAAGCTGGTTTATTTCAGAACGCCAAAATCAGCATCCTCTGTGCAAATCATATATTTCAGATATACTGGCTTTACATACAGGGAGATAAGATAGAAACATACTATGAAACAGAGAATATATATATGTATATATATTATACCGGTTCATAAGTAGATTCTAGCAGTTATCACTCACTTATTCTGCGTTCGGATATAACAGACAGTACAATTGTTTCTTCTGCTTCAACCATACAATTGTCAGAAAGATGTTCTGAGTTGAAGCATACAAACTCTTTAACAGAATTAGCAAACATGGGAAAATAATTAGACTTCGTCTTATGATGAAGCCACGTTTATTATTTGATATAGTTTGATTCCTTTTCAAATTACGCGAACACTACAACTTCATTAAAATCAACGAGGTAAGGTAAATTGCTTGAACGGCTTGAACTGTACAATAGTGAAAAGTTTGTTGTATAACATGATGGATGTTGATTAGTTTAAACAATAGTGACATTTTATTGGGCTGTGCAAAGTAATATTTATGAATGCAGTAAACATGAAATCATGTCGATAAGAAGTTTGTGTAAAATGTGGATTTAATATAGCGATATAACTACTTTGTACAAGGTTCAGAATGGAAAATGCATGTTGGTTATCAAGGGAAGCACATTCAAACGTCTATTGACTGATCTTTGGCTTGTAGATTTCTGGTGCTTTTTGCGGTTCGTATTAAACAGAATTAATTGTTGGTAATTAAAATCATAGGATGTTGTGTATTCAGTAAATTGTCATAAATTTCAGCAAAATGAGGACTTCGCTAAACATTCAGTATCCATTATTTTCTTTGAAGTAGCACGGAAACGTGAGCTTCCCGTAACGCCACATTTGTCCATGTAAATTCCAACCACTCCACTCCAGTTGCAAGATGCAGATGGACGTATACACTAACAGAACGAGAGCTGTGTTCCTTTTGAAAAATATTCCTTATTACATGTTGTTGATTAGATTTTAACGAAACGACTTGAACGGAGATTTTTTTAACTAATATTCTGTTCAGTATAGCCCAGTCTATATAAATATAACTGCTGCACTGTATGTCGCCGCTAGCGGGAATAAAGAAGGCGGATGGAGCAACGAACTCATTGACATTATTCGTTGAAACTCCAGTTAAAGAAATACGGATTTGTTGAGAGAACTGGCAAAATATTGTTAGCAGGTGATTGAGTGGAAATCTGTCATCGGATAACATATCAAAACGAGGGGCATTAATAAGCACCGCATTTTTGTTCAACTTAACTTAGCATCTGACATGACCTTAACATCACAGAGTTTTGAAAGAATATTGGAGGAAACACAGTTTGTCCAACAGCGCAATACGCACACAGTGCTTTCGGATATCCTTCTCGCGCTGCTTCTGAAAATATAGCAACAACGTGTGAATACGTGACAGAATATCCATCATCGAATTCATTATGACGAGGTCTGATATAGACACTCAAATTGTCAAATAAATCAAAAAATAACATATTCAGTGGAGTCATATTTGACAAGCCTTTACGGGAGTACCATGAGAACGCCTTGTTACAAAGACGTCATCCCTTGTGTACAGGAATATTGCGGTAATGTATGAAGGGAAAAACATTAACAAAACTAAGATCTGAAGCTGCTGCGGTTTATCGGCCAAAACGTTTTGTGTCAAGCCCTTCAACCAATTATTGGGCAGGATATTGAACGGCTTCAGACAGTAATTTTCACTGAATGTGTGAACCTTTCAAACTGAGCTGCATCGGTTGTGCTGGTCAAGAAATCCAACAGCATCACTAAATCATGCAAAGAGCACTCGAACAGACGAAATACAGCTGTGGAATCTTATAGGAATTCCTGAGGTTTACCTGGTGATTTTGTTGCGAAGCTGAGCGGTGGCACGTATTTAGCTAAATTGAAATAGTCGTGCGCTGACGAAAGCAAATGCCTCATTGCGAACATAAAGCCCTGAGATATGTTCTGACATAGCCTGTGCACATTGAAGTGAAGATAACACACTCTATATTCCTGTCGAAAATGATTACTATGTTATAAGGCATTCCATGAGCAGCAGCTTATTTGAACGATATCACATTCATTTGAGGAGATAAAATGAACTGACAAACGAAACCTCACCAGGTGTCAGTACGCAAATATGATTATTTGTTTTGCACCACACAGAAATATTTGGCTGCTATATGCAGCAATGACAGTAGCTCGGTTTCATAATGACGGAGATGGACGACGACCAAATATATGGAATATTGATGGTGTAAAAACTGGAGTTAATTGCCGAGGATGTTTTTGCATATAGTTTGCTTGCGTAGGTTGAAAATCAGTGTTGGAGAGAATAGCGACGACACTTATCTACGTTCCTTCTTATTAGCACGTCTTTCGACTAAGATCATGTGACGAATCGATCAATCTGCTGTGAAAAGTTTCGCAATATAAATAAGGTCTGATCGTACAAGATTAAATGCTTTCTACATTATATGATATCTAATTTTGTCTCCAAAATGTATTTCAATATACGCAAAATATAGGTGATGTCACCTACTTCATGTTTAATGTATGTTGTACCAGGAGTTTGATGTGTCATGAATGAGCTCTCTGACACTAAATTAACGTTGTGCGAATTGAAAATACAACTATTTAATTCACCGGCTTCCTAGCTTTTTCAACGAGCTTGAAACGTGACAAACCGACTTATTTGGTCATACAACACATGACCACAGGGGGACCATTAGAGTCCTCATTTCCACGACGCCTTTTTTTCACTCATTATGCACTCCCAAAGAATCAATTTCAGAAGATTATGAATTTGTGCATGATAGCTTCACACGACAGTCCGTGGACAATTACATTTTGTATGTGTATATGCGGAATCATCTGCTTACATTTGCACTACGAATTGCTGCGAACTGTTTTCAGGGTTTTGTTGAACAGGTAATACATGGCTATACGTTTGCATATTCTTACACCGATGAACTACTCATAATCAGCTATGAAGAACATAAAGATTTAAGGAGAAGCCGAACTAGTAATGATAAGTAGTGAATCCTGACAAATATGAGTTGAGAAAGACAATCTCTCACGTTTCTAGGTAATGTAGTTCATGTTCAAGTTACTTAACTTGTTTCTGTTTAAATACAAGGCATTCTAACTAAACACGTACTCGATTCGTTCAGGCCTTTACTAAAGGCTGAGCTACTTTCAACGCTATTTCATTCATATTTATGCTGACATAGCAAAACCGTTATCTGATTTATTGAGAAGACGCACTGAACCATTAACGATGATATCACAAACAATTTGAGAATTTAAGCAGTTGAGAACCATCTTAAATACTGATGCGTTGCTTGCACGAAGAAAGGTTGATGCAATGTTAGCAGTAATAATCAAGACCTCTAATGTAGCAGTAGGTGCCCTACTCCAGCCACGTGTTGATCAACAATGGTAACATCTCGCACTTCTCTCGAATTGGCTAAATTCGACATATCAAAAACAGCACTTTCGATAGACAACTAATAGATTTCTTCTTAGCTACCGAACACTTATAATGCATGTTGAAGGTGGATTCTTTCATAATATTGACTGGTTGCAAAGACTTGATACGCAATCATGATAAACACAGTCAATTCTAATTCAGGTTACAATTGGCAACTGGCGTACCTTATTTAAAAAGCAGGTAAACGATGCAGTAGATGCATTATTGGGATTAAATTTTAGTAGCATTCCTGATATAAGCTAAAGAGTGACAGCAGAACAATAAATGCTGAACACGGAGCCGGAAAACCTTTTTCGATCTGAGCAAACAAATCTGTTATTAGAGGCCGTATTTATAAACGACAATGATACTTCGAACCGTGATATATTAACAAGTACTTAGTGACATATTCAAAAAATTACACATAATGCCCCATATAGGTATGAAAGCCAGAGAAAAGGTTACCACGGATAGTATTGTATGGTCAAACATCGATAAAGATTTACGAAAATGTATAAAAGAATTCCTACGTTAGTCCACAGAAACATCACTTCTCGTTAGCGCAAGACTTGACCTCATTCATATCAATATCGTTGAATAATCATCAACTACCTTTGGTTATACGTATAAAAAGATTCACAAAACGGCCTCTAGTCAACGAGTTAATAGACACGTCGACATCAACAGTGGCATAGAAATTGTTCTAACAACAATTACAACGACTTTGAAGCCAGTGTATAAAGCAAACAGACACTTTTGATATAAAGAGGAATGAAATACAGATCATCACCGGGCTGCTACGGAAATGATAAAAAGGTTCAATCAAAAGCTGAAAGACTCATTGACAGAAACAGAAGATAATTACAAATGGAATATCATGCCTAATTTGGTGCCGATAAGCACTCACTCAACTATCAAAGAAGACATCGATTGTTGTTCTGCTGAGTTGGTTTATGAAACAGTGTTACATTTGCATGATCAATTCATTTTTACTGTGCAAGCGATATTTCAACAGATATAATCAACCATGTGTATCGACCAGAACGACAGAATAAAATTCATATGTTCCATAGAATTACGAAATGTGAAAGCAAGTTCTTTCGTACCCACTGACTTATACAAATGCCTACATGTATCCGTCAGAAATGATAAATTATGACAGCTATTACAGACTCCTTACGACTAAACAATTAAAATCATCCGGAAAGGCAGTGAAACTGCCACAGAGGAAAGAGTAGGTAAACATGACATTATTAGTGGCTATTGAGTGAATCCAACGTTTTGAGTGTGCACTTAGAAATAGACAACGATAAAACCGTCTAGATATACAGCACAGCAAGTACCAAACAAACTATCTGTAAAGGACAATACATTACACAAATTTTCAACAGCAACAGAAACCACCACAAAACCAGGAAGAAACATATACTGGCCAGACAGATACACAGCAATCAACATTTGTATCTGGTCCAGCACACACAAACTATCACTTCATGTTGGCGTCGTTTTATCACGTCGAGTTGTTTATTTGTTTTAACAGCCAATGTTTTATATCTGTTTGTTGCATGTCAATAGAGGCTCAAAAATGGCAACCCCATGAAACGCCTTCTACCAATAATCTACTTGCTGCTCAAGTGTCAATGGACAGTTGTATCTCAGTTCTTCTAACCGCAATGTGTGACAAACGACCATTTATAGAGTTGTGGGCAGCGATCGCAATCGTCTCTATTCTTCAGCCTTGACTCTACGCACTCATTTTCCTACAAAATTCAAAGAAGAAGCCCACTTATTCACTTGAGTACAGTGACTTTTATGATATCAACAAATTTCATGTTAAATAACAATTAAACAACGATGTGTACGCTTAATGAGTCTTCGTGTACAATTGCGCTAGAACGTGAAGTGACGCTGAGCTATCTGATTCGTGATGACGTAAGATGTTTGTCGAGAGTCGCAGATTTCGTCTGTTGAGTCAATGTGAACGTATGATACAGATTGAGTTCTAGTCCGTTCGCAAATTTTATCTAATATGTCTCCTAGTCAATCAAAATTGATGACATTTATCCGCAATACAAATTTCAGTAGTATTGAAAGCTGTTTTTCCATGACACCACTGTCAATGTCAATGTCAAAGTCAAACAAAAAATTCTGTTTATTGTTTGTAGATCATAAAAAAGTAATCTTCCCATTTACACTCTTGAAATTCAGATGCAATCCAAATATCGTCATTTCTAAGAAGACAAAAAATATCAATCACATTTAAGACATGTTTATCACACTCAAGAAAGTGAAGAAGTTTAGTGAAATCTTTTGTCCATTATGCAGAAAATTACAACATATTGCTTGTTTAAGACAAGTGCCAATCACATAGTTCCATTATTGAAAACTTCCAACTATCGTAATTCTTAATTTTTATCATGAACTTTACAAGATTCAGCAATTAAACAACCATCTGACTTTTACTACTCCTGGAATGGCACTTCAAAATGGGAATTTATTTCAGACAAAACTAAAATGATGCATTGTGAGTTGGGAAAAGCCTTTACTCTTAGTTCATTGTAAAGTAAAATTATCTAAATCATTGTTAAGAGCTAGGAATTGGAAGAACACCTTTTCGTTACAGTATACTATAACTTAGCAGTGAACATTCATGGAGAATGGTGAACAGCAGCTTCGGCTCGCGTACGTACTCCTCTATACCTTTCACGCACTGTGTTGGTTTTAATAACAGTTCATAGTTCATTTGTTTTATGAATCTTTCACTGACCGTTAAATGAAACAAAAATTGTTCTTCAATGTTCAAATACCTATTATGTAACGTGAACTAGATTAAGCTTATGCGTTGAATGAAATCATACGGTTCAAAGTCAGACTGAATTTGTAGAACATAGTGTGAAAGAAATAATGACGTAACTGCGATTCACATTAAATGTTTCTTGGGAGGTAACATTATATATGAAGTGTTATGAATTCAGTAAATGATGATGTATTTAAGTGCTTTTGCATCTATCGTTTTAGTTTCACAGACTGACAGAAAACCAAATACTTCAAAAGTTGTTGAGAGATGTTAATTTATTCTGTCACTATAACCAGTGTGATCTATATTGAATAGGATTGAACTATGTTCCGTATTCACTACACAATTGCTCAACGACACTGGAAGAAAGTGACGAGCACAAAAATGTTGTGGTACAAACTCTGTCAACCTATAAACTTACACAGTTCAGCATCACATACCGGTCATTTGAACATTTCAAACCAGCAGATTTGTTTTTTTACAAAACGTCTTGTCACATTTTTCTGAACGATGAATTCGCTTTAAAATTTGTTTTATTGTAAGAACAGAAATTTCGATGCGGGGTTGTATTATGTGATAAAATTCTATAGAAAGGAATATTCCGTGGAAGATCATAAGTGATAGTTTGTCGCATTTCGGTTTTTATGATCTATGCTTTTTACTAATCAATTGTCTGCGAAATTTGAATTTATTGACAATCATTTAAATGTATGAGTTTTCCGATAATATGAAACTTGCTAACAGTTATTGTGTAATATCAGTGGAGCTGTAGGACAAGCCATGTTTCTGGTAACATCATTTCCGTTATTATATAAATTATTTGATAGCTCTAACATTTTAAGTCATGATTTGATCATACGTACCGTCTCATCATTTAATATTCGCAAACGTCCTCAGTTCGCCTTTCGCGGGCGTAATGGATCAGCATTTTCGAAAAGTCCTATACTGAGACATGCAGTGTCTGCATGTATTCAGTTGTGGTAGAGGCTTGGAATGACTGTTGTGTCAAACCTTCAAAATGAAATATCAACCAAAACAATTTTTAAATGAAGGAAAAGAATTCTTTTTTATTAACTTGGGTTCATGTGGAATGGATGTCACTGATCAACATTGGTTGTATGTATCCGCCTAATAAGGGTACATTTTAAAAGTAGTTTATCAGACATAGAAGGAAAACAAAGGACTATACACGATATTTAAAATCAAAAAGGCACTTTCTGCTTACTGGAAAATCATTTCGAGTAAAGACTGAAAGATACACATCAAACATCGAAGTAGACTTGATAAGATTCAGATGATGATCGAGTGTTCATTTAATAAATTTTAGACAAATCCAAATATCATCATGTTTCCCATGGTTTAAATTGATCATACATCTATTTAAAATAAGAATGTAATCAATGAAAATCCTACCGGTGGTTTGTTTACATTATTTCGAATTATTTCTTCAAATGATCTATATTTGAAGTTGTTGTATGACTGATTCTAAAGCGTACATGCCGCAGATATAGTATACTTAGAGGTTTATCGTAGATATAAATTTATTTACAAGCAAACGGTTTGTCACATTGTGACTGACACCTCGATTATTTTGAGTGGTTTGATTTTCAACATTTTGATTTCGTGGTTACTGCAAATTATTGTAAAAATATATCATGCCTTGCACTCAGACCGGTTCGATGGTAGCATGATACTTCGTAACTATTGTTGCTGTGTCATTCATCAAGTGTCAGATTTGATGATGACTGGATCGAGATAGAAGGAAAGTAAATTGGACGTGGAATCAGTGAGCAAAAGTCAAAAGCATTAATCACAAATACTCTAAGGGTAATGTTCTACAAGACAGATGATCAGATTGAGGCAGACCCACTTCTATACGTTTCTAAGTTCGGATTTGCAACCAATGTACTCATGTTGAAAAAACATTTGTAAATGATTGAGGTTTATTTATTTTTGAAATAATCTCAGCAGATGAAATTTTATCAAATCCAACCTTTTGTTAACCAAACTTGTCCGGTCTTCTTCTTAATAAAAATTGAAATAAACAGGCACGAGTGATAATAATAAAAATATTCAAATATCTACTTACACCAAGACGATGAATCATTGCCTAATAGCTAAATTTTCATACGTTCTTGTAGCTTTCAGATTGTACTATTGAACACAGAAATTACAAACAACCATAAAGCAATATTTATAAAACTATACTTTACTAGAACAGTGAATAAAAATGCAAATAAAATGTTATGAAGTTAAGTTTTAGGTGGCGAATCCACATTTTAATAACATTTTCCAACTTTTCTTCATTTGCTTCAGCCTATACAAGAAATCTTTAAATCCACTCATTTTCCTAGTAATCAGAGTTTGTTTGTAAAGGTATTAACTTTGTTACCAGAAATAGACGGTCAGAATTTAGTTAAAGATGATGAGTGATTGACGCGATGGCAAAAGAGAAAATGAATTTTGATGGATATTCACACCAAAGAAGTCAACACTTAGCTGCCCACAGAGCCTTCAAGATGAAGCTATTAGTCGTTTGCAAAAGTTGTAAGTTGACCATGATTTCAAAATCGTTATCTTGTTTTAATAATAGACTGCTCATGTCTTGCCGTAAAGAAGAGTGTGCTACAATATCGGCACATTCTTTGATAAGCTGAATGTCGGTTTTAAATTGTGAGATGTATTCTCGATAATATTGCGTCACGTGATGAATATGGATTCCTCGACGCATTAAAGGGACAACAAGATAGCGTGTGATCGTTCTTTATTGTAAACTAATGTCCTTGTGATAGGAAATTGAAATGTTTTATCACGAAATGTATAGCTGGTAAGTGGCACCCGAAATAGCTTGAGCGTGTTTGGCGTCGAGACAAACATTTAGGAAAGCTCGCCGAAGATGTGAATTGCCTTCTATTTGCATTTCATATCGACATGTGCACAAAAACTGTTGATGAGTACCTCAATTTAAGTGTGTCAACATATCAGCCTTCGCCATTATGGACATCGCATTATAAAAACTGTTTGTGCTTTGAACTTCGTCCTTATTTGTTGTAAGATTTTCATGTTGTCACACAGTTCGACAAGATGTGATGACAGAAATTACACATCCTGAGAAACCGGACCCGAGTTTTCACTGAATTGGCTTATAGATAATAATATTTGTCTTTATCTATTATTCTGGTGACTTGATAATGTGATTCAGTTTGCTGTCCCGAAAGTTTCAATGATGTTACGCCGACTATATTGACATATTATGGGGTTTAAATTGATTGACCTAGAGTTCTGTAATGACGGGATAACTTTTCCAGAAAATCGTATAGCTCATTTGAATTTCCGAGTTGATCTGTTTGCTTGCAGAGATGATAGCTTATTAGGCAAGTCGGCTAACTGCTGTTGATAGACCCTCTGTTGTTAGCTTGTACATTTTAACACTGTGGCGATCTCAGTAGACTGCCATAATTGTATACGTCGTATTATTATTATTATTATTCATGGCTTTATTCAATATTATCTTTTTGGTACAATAAAGAATTCTCAGCACAGGGTATTTCAACAAGTTATTTACTGAATAACGAACAAAAAGGCAGTAGCAAATACAAAAAGAAATAAAAAAAGGTTTTTAAAAAAAATAAAGTAAAAAAACCCAGATGTCTCACAGAATTACATTTTTCTGGCAATCTATCTCACGCTATAGGGAGATTTAAGTAACCAAATTGGTCTCAATAATTCTTCATCTGTAATATATCATCGGAATAGTAGCTTCACATTCAGTTGGGGTTGCAATAGTCTCCTATATCTCAGATTGCGTGCCGTTGATAGCTGTTGTATTCTTATTTCTCCAAAAAGGCATGCATCATCATTAAGGTCAATCGAAGCATGAGCTATACACTCAGTAGTGCTAATCAGATAGTTGCGGTGGATCGAACATATATCAACTGGAAAAAGTGATAATTGTAAAACGAAAAAGGTTGATTTGATATTATGCCGATACATAAATTCGTTATACGAGTTATATATTCTCCTACCGTTATTATTACGACAATTGCATTGGATTATGTTAGACTGTTGTCGGTGTTCAGTGTAGAAATACACTTAAGCTATACTCAAGCTAATCATGTGTTCTTGATCGGAGTTGTGTTGAAGAACCGTTAAAAAAGCAAACTTGAAAGGAAGTTAGTGTAGATATTTGTTAAAGACAGTTGGATGTCTCACTCACATGGACGTAGGAAATCGACTGTGATAACAAAATTAAACACAGTAAAAAATAATGAAGGTCACCGAAATTGTCGGAAGAATCATGATCGTGTTCCTTTTTCTGTTTTCCAACCAACAAGTAACAGTAGTTGTTGATGGCAAATGTGATTGATCTAGTCTAATATGTGCATCATGAACAAATAGGCTGTCAATGTGATCTGTGAACACAATCGGAGTTTTGATATGGCGCGGCTGATAAATGTGAGCGAGATTTGTCACGTATTTTTGAATTAAAATCAACCATGGAAATTGTTTAATTTATGCAAGTTAAGGAATTGATAACAATAAATTATTCCGAAAAACGTTCAAGTTCACTATTTCTACAAACATTTTCTGTGAATCAAATCATCAAACATGCTGATGAGTGTAAAACGTACTCTAAGTGTGAGCAATAGTGAAACCACCCAGATGATCTAATTGAACTAAATAGAGAAGGATTCAAACGTAGTACCAAGCGACAGAACATAGAACACCACAACTAATGATTCACTATTCCAATTCAAAATAGTACGTTGAAAACATAGGCCGTTGACATTTAGAAACATATTGATCAAAATTCAGTAAAATCATAGCTTATAGAGTGATTGATATATTAATCGAATTTGTTTGATTTCGGCTATGATTACACAATATCAACATTTAGATACAGATAAACTGAGCTACCAAAATAAGAGAATGTTTGTCAGAGCCTAGAAAACTATACTTTCATACCTAAGTTTCTATATCAAACTAGTATAAATATTTTAATTATTATGTAAGCAGACCGGCTATGAGAAAAGGCGCTTTAGCCTCACTTCGCTGTTGGCGCTCGGAAACGTTTACTAGTTTCTACGTTGCAACTTATTTTTGATTTTGAGTCAAATCGTACCATCACTATCAAGTACTTCTATTACCGCACGCATGTAAACGTCGTACTGCTGATTGCATATTGGTAATTATTAACACATCCAACGTGAATTAGAAAATCGATCCTAGAATATGTTTCTGAATATTGGTATTGTGGCTGTACAATACTTTCGTCAAAGTCAGCTTCCAGATCACAATTACTGGCCCTAATATCAGCACACCACGGAATAGATGATAACATACAATTTGGTTAATTAAATTAATATGGTGAACGTGAATATGAACGTATAATCATTGATATTTCTAGAAAAAACAACTGAGGTCAACGGAGAGAGATTTCCGAATCACACACTCATTTATTGTTCACTATCATTATCACTAATGTAACTTTAATAAAAATATTTTTCATGCGAAAACGCACATTACACTATTGGAACTCAAATTGATATGATACCTTCATGTAATATTCAAATCCATTATCGTTATTGAATGGTTGAGTCACAGTTCTTAATCTAAACAGTATTAAGATGAGGAATGAAGCACATATTGTGTTCAGGTCAAAGAAATACGGATGATCGAAGATAATTATGTCTTGTTGACCAGTATTACATTTTAAATTAGCTCACCTACACTTCCTTATTGCAAAATACATTGTTGTGTCTCTCAAAGATACAATCTTGTTCGTCTCATCCAAGTCAGTCTCACAGGCCGCCATCGCTAATCATATGTATTGGTATTTTTCATCATGCCTTAGTACTGCTTTGTAACAAACGGGGTCAAGCGCATCTCCTTCCAACCAATCAATGCTTCACCGCTTAGAAGGAATCCGACTTTATGTATCACGTCTTACAATCACTATTTTGTTCCCCCGGTCATTCTACTAATACATATTTAACGATAACTCGATGCATCTATCATAACGCAAACGAAACCATACACTGACTTCACATTTTATGAATATTATCATTTGCAGAATAGAATATATTGAAAAGACAAAGGCATATAGAACTAACACATGACTGACAAATGAAAGATCTTCAGATAATTATTACAGACAGTCATCAAATGCTATCATCATTCAAGACAAGAAAAAAGAACGATGGGAGAAATGACCCAGGATTTTCTGATTCAAAAAAAGATGTAGACAAAATAAAATGAAAGAACAACAGAAAACGATGAAATGCAACAACCTATCATCATTCATAATATCGTATACAAGGAAGACTTATGAAACTCTGAGCAAGTGTAATGATAATGTTATTTATCTTTATACAATGTTCCATCTCAAAATCTTTGCAAACTGGTTTATGTTTCGAAATAACATTAATTATGTTGTTCTTTATCTGAGAGTGTGATTTGCACATACTTGTCAGCTGACTTCAGTTGTTTATAGAAATAATACCAATTACACGCTACTGTTCTCTTTCACCATATTGCATTAAGTTATTCAAAGTACATAGTATTCTGTAATGTGTAGGAAGCGCGCCATCAATATTTGTCGGCGAAAGGAATGTCTCTTTCTAATGATGTGTCATGTGACTGAATATGACATACGCTCACAGGACAGAGATGAATAGAACTTTAATTTTACAAATGATTACCAATTACATAAAAAGAAAATGAAGTGGGAACAAGTAGTTTGTCAGTCAATTCATCGGAAGTATTGCTTCAGTGATGAATAAACACTACAAGCAATTGCCATCGGATCGCAAATGAGTTTGTTGGTGGATTTCGTCTAGAAACTTTATACGTTCCCATTATGTTGGTTTGTGCGACAATGAGAGGTCGTCGCAATTACATTTTTCACGGTTTTTCATTATGTTCTGTGATGTAGATTATTTTCATCTCTTGTGGATTATTCCTTGTTGGTTTTGATCATTCTTCTGAAGTACATCATCAATATAATAGTTCGTTATAAGTTGCTTGTTGGTGTGTCTAACATGTCGTTTACAAATTATCCTGTCGATATTGATGTTTTTCGGTTTAATGAGATTAATTATCAAACCATTCAGTTATTATTTACCACATCGGACTTGGTTCCACCAATCTAACATCACATTTTTCATCATATTACAAAGACGGTTATTCTCATCAAACAGTTCGTTATCTGGACAATTCGAATATATTCATTATTCAAATTATGTCATGTATAATAGTCGTTGTATCTACGTTCATTTCCAAATTAAGCATCATTGCGCATTGTATAACGGAAAGCTTGTTCAATAGATTCATTGAAAGTTGTGTTCCTATGTTACAGCGATGTTTTATTTGGAATTTTAAACGTGTAGCACTGATCTCATTATTAAATATGTCCAGTGTTTTGGTTGTTGATTACTCAACAAACTTTTGAAGTTATTTTGTGAAAACGATTAGCGTTTCATTTCAATTTCTTGATCAAATACAATCTACTTTTTTAAGTGTCCTGAGTTTTCACGTTCGCTGATCATGTTCGCCGTGTATACATTGGACTAATGTATTTTGATCAATCATGTCCATTACTAATTCTCATTTAATTTATCACTTCTGTTCTCGCTATTAAGCACCTTACCCAATAAATTCTTTTCTTACAGAACCCAAGTTTTGTATCCTAACGAATGCTGTTAACAACAAATCCAAATACACATTTTTCATCTCACAGACGAATTTCTTCACGATCCGAGTACTTGAGAAACGCGTTTGATTCATATCGTCGAATGAACTATTCCAACTGACTGTATGGTTGAGCAAGCGCGCTATTGTAACTTCAAATCGTCCCAACTTGTTCTGAAACGGTGAAAACAAGCAATTTCACTTGACTGGTAAACTTAATGAGTATGTCATTCAGGAAACAATTTATTCCTAGATAGTACTACAACAAAGCTCACAAACGACAATATTATTGCAAAGTTGAATATATTCAGACCACTTACACTGACCAAAAACTAGTCAATAACGTAAGGTATGTCGATGAATTACAAATATAGGATGATCGAAGTACCACTGATAGCACGTGCAGCTGACGAGTTCAATTATTATGTACATGAGACATTTTCTTTGGGTGAACGAGATTATGTAAAATGAGTTACTTGAAGTGCCCAACAGAATTGAACATATGTTCATGTGTACCCAGGTACACTGAAGTGTTCGTTTTCCTTCCCTTCGTTGTTTGATTTTGTACATCTTTCACTGAATTGGCAGCTTTCTTGAACATCTATGCTACCTGTTTCGGCCATGCCGACATTTTAACAAGTTATCTCTTTTGCTTTTTTTAACACATCATTATGTTAATCACTCCCTTAATCTATTTGTGTGTGTATATGAAATGTCTGCAATCACTTGCCAAATTACAAAAACCTTTATCATGGGCATCGCGGTGGCAGGCAAAATATAGCAAAATTATTTCACATTATTTAGATGTTGATTCTTTGAATGCTAACTTCTAGCTGACGATCAGTTAATAGTTGTCGTCACGATCGACCAAGAATTAACAAACCGAAACGTATTTAAATAATTTTTCGTGGGAATTCTACAATAAAGCTAATAAATATATTTCTAATTACATCCATTCAACAATCACTTCTGAATATTGGCTTTCAGCCGTTCTCAATTATTGACATTATTTCGAAATCAGGATATCATTTTGAATGAACTGACACAGCCTCGATTATTGTTCTACTGTCGAATATTAAACTCAAAGGAGATAGGACATTATATTTTCATCGTATCAACGAAAACCATGAGATACTCTTTGAATGTTAAGGATTTTAGAATTGCATACACTATAGTTTAATGAGTTTTACCGATCACTTGAACAAACTGTAATGCTATCAGGAACAGAGATTTTCGACAGCCAACGAAATCATAATTTTGATACGATGAACATATAATGTTCTATCTCCTTTGAGTTTAATATTCGACAGTAGAACAATAATCGAGGCTGTGTCAGTTCATTCAAAATGATATCCTGATTTCGAAATAATGTCAATAATTGAGAACGGCTGAAAGCCAATATTCAGAAGTGATTGTTGAATGGATGTAATTAGAAATATATTTATTAGCTTTATTGTAGAATTCCCACGAAAAATTATTTAAATACGTTTCGGTTTGTTAATTCTTGGTCGATCGTGACGACAACTATTAACTGATCGACAGCTAGAAGTTAGCATTCAAAGAATCAACATCTAAATAATGTGAATTAATTTTGCTATATTTTGCCCGCCATCGCGATGTCCATGATAAAGGTTTTTTGTAATTTGGCAAGTGATTGCAGACATTTCATATACACACACAAATAGATTAAGGTAGTGATTAACATAATGATGTGTTAAAAAAAGCAAAAGAGATAACTTGTTAAAATGTCGGCATGGCCGAAACAGGTAGCATAGATGTTCAAGAAAGCTGCCAATTCAGTGAAAGATGTACAAAATCAAACAACGAAGGGAAGGAAAACGAACACTTCAGTGTACCTGGGTACACATGAACATATGTTCAATTCTGTTGGGCACTTCAAGTAACTCATTTTACATAATCTCGTTCACCCAAAGAAAATGTCTCATGTACATAATAATTGAACTCGTCAGCTGCACGTGCTATCAGTGGTACTTCGATCATCCTATATTTGTAATTCATCGACATACCTTACGTTATTGACTAGTTTTTGGTCAGTGTAAGTGGTCTGAATATATTCAACTTTGCAATAATATTGTCGTTTATGAGCTTTGTTGTAGTACTATCTAGAAATAAATTGTTTCCTGAATGACATACTCATTAAGTTTACCAGTCAAATGAAATCGCTTGTTTTCACCGTTTAAAAACAAGTTGGGACGATTTGAAGTTACGATTGCGCGCTTGCTCAACCATACATTCAGTTGGAATAGTTCATTCGACGATATGAATCAAACGCGTTTCTCAAGTACTCGGATCGTGAAGAAATTCGTCTGTGAGATGAAAAATGTGTATTTGGATTTGTTGTTAACAGCATTCGTTAGGATACAAAACTTGGGTTCTGTAAGAAAAGAATTTATTGGGTAAGGTGCTTAATAGCGAGAACAGAAGTGATAAATTAAATGCGAATTAGTAATGGACATGATTGATCAAAATACATTAGTCCAATCTATACACGGCGAACATGATCAGCGAACGAGAAAACTGAGGACACTTAAAAAAGTAGATTGTATTTCATCAAGGAATTGAAATGAAACGCTAATCATTTTCACAAAATAACTTCAAAAGTTTGTTGAGTAATCAACAACCAAAACACTGGACATATTTATTAATGAGATCAGTATTACACGTTTAAAATTTCAAATAAAACATCGCTGTAACATAGGAATACAACTTTCAATGAATCTATTGAACAAGCTTTCCGTTATACAATGCGCAATGATGCTTAATTTAGAAATGAACGTCAATACAATGACTATTATACATGACATAATTTGAATAATGAATATATTCGAATTGTCCAGATAACGAACTGTTTGATGAGAACAATCGTCTTTGTAATCTGATGAAAAATGTGATGGTAGATTGGTGGAATCAAGTCCGGTGTGTTAAATAATAACTGGATAGTTTGATAATTAATCTCATTAAACCGAAAAACATTAACATCGACAGGATAATTTGTGAACAACATGTTAAACACACCAATAAGCAACTTATAACGAAAGATTATATTGATGATGTACTTCAGAAGAATGATCAAAACCAACAAGGAATAATCCACAAGAGATGAAAATAATCTACATCACAGAACATAATGAAAAACCATGAAAAATGTAATTGCAACGATTTTTCGTTGTCGCACGAACCTACCTAATGGGAGCGTATAAAGTTTCTAGACGAAATCCACCAACAAACTCATCTGCGATCCAATGGCAAACGCCTGTAGTGTTTATTTATCACTGAAGCATTACTTCCTATGAATTGACTGACAAACTACTTGTTCCCACTTCATTTTGTTTTTATATAATTGGTAATCATTTGTAAAATTAAAGTTCTATTCACCTCTGTCCTGTGAGCGTATGTGATATTCAGTCACATGACACATCATTAGAAAGCGACATTCCTTTCACCAACAAATATTGATGGCGCGCTTCCTACACATTACAGAATACTATGTACTTTGAATAACTTAATGCAATATTGTGAAAGAGAACAGTAGCCTGTAATTGTTATTATTTCTATAAACAACTGAAGTCAGCTGACAAGTATGTGCAAATCACACTCTCAGATAAAGAACAACATAATTAATGTTATTTCGAAACATAAACCAGTTTGCAAAGATTTTGAGATGGAACATTGTTTAAAGATAACGTACATTATCGTTGCACTTGCTCAGAGTTTCATAAGTCTTCCTTGTATACGATATTATGAATGATGATAGACTGTTGCATTTCTTCATTTTCTGTTGTTCTTTCATTTTATTTTGTCTACATCTTTTTTTGAATCAATAAATCTTGGGTCATTTCTCCTATTGTTCTTTTTTCTTGTCTTGAATGATGATAGCATTTGATGACTGTCTGTAATAATTATCTGCAGATCTTTCATTTGTCAGTCATGTGTTAGTTCTATATGCCTTTGTCTTTTCAATATATTCTATCAGTAGAAGTACTTTGTTTTAAAAGAGACAAATTGAAGATGTTGTTTGAACCCTATTGCACGAATGATGAAAAATGAATTGCTGTAGAGGAACACTCGGATTCGTCCCATAAAAAATGTGGGCAAAACGTACACTGTTGAAAATTTGAAGGTAATTCAGTGATTAACATATTAATAAGACCAGAGAGTGAAATTGATTGAATGACAATATAATGTATGTCCATCATTTAAAATACAAAAGCTGATGAAATATTAGTAGCGGTTTTTCATATGGATGACTTCATGCTTATAGAGTTGAATACGTTTCCAATGTTCTATCATAGTGACTCAACAAATTTCAATACATTTCTTCAGATTTCATGACGAAAAGCGAGAGAATTATTGTTGTGAGAATATCAGCATGAACTAATCTGTATCCACAGTCTCCTATTAAATTCTTATTACTGAGTTATCATCATTTGGACATATAAATTTCTAACATTCTATCACAGTAACTCGACAAATTTATTTAGCAGTCGTGATTCTTACATTGTTTCGTGTATGAAATAAATAGGTCGGAGTGTCAATAACGAGTGGAAGACAATTCGACGACATTAGATTGAAAAACGTTTCGTAAATCAACGGTATAACGGCGACCGTACATAGAATCTTCAACGTCGATTACTGTTCACAGTGCGCCACTTAGTGTCAGTGGTGATATTTATTGAAGATCGTCGTAGTGTAATTAATATGATCAAAATCAGTTTCCGTATAATCACTTCAATATTTGTCGCATCAATTTGCAAAATTGTTATGCATAACTATTAAATCAGTGTGAAATATTTTGTAAAACTAGTTGAAGTAGTCATTCATATAGTGCAAGCAAGTAATTAGTTTTGTGGAGGACGTCTACTTCAACTAAATTCAACTAGAGAAGACAAATCATTGTGTTGCTCGTAAGGAAAATTAATTAAAACCGATGGTGAATACACCTTTTCAAATACAAGACGGTCTAATGGATCTTTGATTTTCCAGACTTTCTGTTCTGTCAGTAGTAAAACACTCAAGATATAATCAAGGTTAACTAAATATTTAGATCGGTTTTCGGCACATATTCTACATTTAAATCTGCCAATGTATAACTTTATGAACGCATTTTACTACCACAATCGTCACCAAACAAGCCCGAGTATTCAAACATAATTTCCAACTCAAGATACTCACAGTCCGTTGAACGATCACCGTCAGCGAAGGACTATTGCGCGAAAGAACAAACCGGCGTTCAGATGGAGATAAAATTAGAAAAAATCACTGATCTGAATAGGACATATCTCCGACAATACATCAGTGAAACAATTTTGATGTTGATGAATTCATGAGACTTCACAACAACTCTCTGCTCGACTACAGACTGATAGCTCGGTAAACAACCTTTCAATCACTCTCGGTATATTACTCAAAGTAAACGACATACCTCTGTTTTACGAGGGAGAAATAATATGCAGAAAACACCTAATCACAACGATTCCTGGCTTATTTCGCAGTCATTATTATTATTTGAGAACGCATTGACTGTTCATCCTTCATGAAACTTCTATATCAGCGTGAATTAACTATACCTTTGTCATAATCTTACCACAGTAATTCACACGTATGTATTACCACAGTCTTTAAATAATAGAAGACCATATGATATGTGCAAATATTTCGTTGAATTACTGAAATGGAAATTAGTCTTCTCCTAGTGTATGAACAATTTCATTCCATTCACTTAGTAATGTTTGACTTGTATCTTCCCATTGAGGTTTAAGACTGAAATCGATTAGTCTGTTATTGCCATATGTGCATACTGTGCGTATGTCTTCGTATTTTAGGAATTCATAAGCTTTTTGTTAGCAATGATGCATAGTGGCCAGCAGAGTAATCCAGTTTGACGCGCGTTTCATCCTACTTGAGACTCGTCAGCTGGATGTACCTGAATCTGGGACTCGAACCCAGTACCATTCGCTTCAAACGTCATCGCGTTATCCACTAAGCTACTGAGTGACACAATTTTTTACCTGAACAATTAATGACCATATGACGGACAAACACAACGTAAGTGGCTTTGTCCGTACAGTCAAATTTCATATTTTAACAGCGTTAGAAAAGATATTTTTAAAATAAAATTCAAATGGAAAAACTGTTAATCCGTACATTCAATCAAAGCATACTGTGTTCCTTTTATTTTAACCAATAAAGTCAAAACAATGCAACATTCACAGCTAATTAACAGATTATTACAAACAATAAACTGTTTGTTCACAAACATATGAGCAGATATTTTTGAACTAGAAGATAATCAATCACTTGTTCTAATGTGCACCTACTCAATTAAAAAGAGGTAACATCAATGTAAGTCACGGTTTTTTAAACAACATTGGATATAAGTTAGCTTAAGTTCTTAACAGCCACAAGAATATGGAGTACATATGAGTTAATTGTGCCACCATGACAGGTTGCCAAAAAGAGTGTGATTTTATGTTTTTATGATCACTGTAAATCATCAGATGAGAAGACAGACTAAAAATACCTAAAAGATCTATATAAACGTGACACATTCTTTTGAAATATGATTTACTACCTTTAACGGGAAGATGAGGTGAGTGTTAGCAGTGATCATAATGTAAATGAGTGGATCATAAAATTGAAGTTTCATTTAATGTGATAACATTGTTCTGTTCATGTGGATCGTTTTTAGGAACAATTTTCAATATGCTCTATTGATACAATGTTTTATGATGTTGAATGTGTTTCCCGAATTCTTCGGTTGTGAGGACATTTGTAAGCAACCTAAATTAAATAAATTTGAAAATCTAATTTCTCAAAATGACTCATATCGATATGTAAGTAATCAGTTTGATTCTAATACATTCACTTCTATATATACAGTCTCATTATTTCAGTTATTCACAAAGAATTAGACTTGATCAGTCCCATCCAGTTGTGAACGGTAGTTTTACCAAAATTTATGGTACCACAGTAAGTTGTAGATTATTTGTGATAGAACAACTTATTCATATGTTTTCATCATTTCAGGATATTGAGCTGAATTTCCCATTTAAATATTACAGTAATCATGTCAAGAATTTGAGTATTTACACGAAAGGTAAGCGGATAAACGTTTTTTTCTTTCAAACTTGTAAATCATATGACGCATGACAGCAAACTTACCACGATGTCAAATTATCAAACATATTTTATACGAATATTCATCAAGATTAGAACGAATAGTTTAACAGTAATTGAGCGCCGAGTTGGTCTTTCTTCCTTGGAAGGAACACCAACGAACCAAATTAAATATAGTATTTTCTACTCTTAGGGATAACAACTACCCAACAAGGGTTTTAAAGAAGATTATTAAATATGAAAGAAAAACTGAACTGGAAAGTATACGAAAAGAATGGAAGTACACCGTAGTCATACCTTACCGTAATGAAACATCAGAAGAAATCAAACGAATTCTAAAGAAATATGATATAAGACTGTGTTTTAGAGCAAATAACACATTAAGATCGACATTAGTGAAAGTTAAGGACAAATTAGCAAAGGAAGAACAACAGAACATTGTGTATGAGATTCACTGTCATGACTGTAATGCCACCTATGTTGGAGAAACATCCAGGCAATTAAATGTAAGATAGAAGGAACACAAACAATGCTTGAAAAATGTTCCAAAATCCTCGGTTGATTTAAAGAAACTTGAAAATAAGTCAGCGATAGCGTTACATGCGTTAGAAACAGGACACAAGATTAATTTTGAAGGGACCAAAATACTTCAGAAAGATGTGAACACCCATAAAGAAAGATTGACAGCAGAAGCGCTGCATATATAGGCGAACAAAATAAGCCTGAACCGAAAAGATGGTATTCAACTGGCAACAACTACATGACAAATTTCATTTGACAAGTAAATTTGGAAGCGATCTCTTGTTTAAACCTGTTTTTTTTTAATATCATATGCATCGCTTTTATTATTATTGAAAGAACTCAATGAGTATTTTAAACAATACAATTTATGTTTTGACATGTACATCGATGTATCATCATCAAGATTTCATCTTTGAACTTGCACTTTTATTTATTCCTTCATATCAACCTCTCACAAATACATACATACCTACACACTCACACACATACGATTTGTTACTCAGTTACGTATTTCCATGTAGTTGAATTCATCACATGATTTGTAGTCAACTGACTCATTTTATCCTATTTTACACAAAAAAATCAACACCCAAATATGATTGGTTTAACACAGTATAATCCTGATTGTTAAAAGCTATATATGTCTTTGATAATTTTGATTTTGATTATTCCACCCTGAAGAAGTTCAGACAAGTTAGCTGGACGAAACGTTGGAATTAGTTATATTTCAATTGCTGAGAATATTTCAAATATAATTTTCACATATCAAACATATTGCCTGCTTTCTTTTCATTGATATAGGTGAGATAAGTATATATAGTGATGATTACATTGGAGATATTCTAAGTTTTATGACAGGCCAAATGCATTATGAACTTGAGGTTCTAAATACCAGTGAGTTTTTATAGTAAACAGTCAAGAATTGTTTAGTTTCACTTTCTTACAATTTGATATGCGTAAATGATTCGGTAATTAACTTGATTTTTACACTGCAATTGATCAGTTCACATTGATTGTTCTGTCCGTATAATTTTAATGCCAGAACAACGATGTTAAAACATATCTGCTTCTATTATTCGACGCAATGTGTTCTTTGGCCTTCCTCTTTTTCGCTTCCTCAGGTTCCAAGTTGGGCTTGTCTCGTGATGCAGTTTGACGATTTGCGTAATGTATGTCCTATCCATTTCCATCGTCTTTTCCTCTTCAGCTGGAAGTTGGTTTGTTCTCTCCCACAGAAGGCTATTGCTGATGGTATCCGGCCAATGGATGTTGAGTATCTTGCGAAGACAGCTATTTGTGTTAAAACAAGTATTGCTTATTCTCAGATGAAAATGTTCAATAAACCAGTGATTTATCTGAAAATAAACACACATTGATTGTGTAGAAATTATAACCCACACGATGTTATTGCTAAAGTGAAAAGTAATTAGTCCGTAGTGTATTGAACAACAAAGTAGAAGATCTCATCATCATGAAACTTCTCGGTAAACTAATGAATTAAACTGATAACGTGTGCAACAATAAGCGATGGTGTATTAGTCAGCATGAATTATTGAAGTATATTACCTTTTAAATTATATTTGTTGTTCTCCAACAAAAAAGTTTAGCGTCTTTCAGTTGTTATCCATTGGCCATTGAATATTAACCACAGTCTTTGTAATCATACCCAACCAATGATCGACCATGAACAGTTTGATGGAACAAGATGATTTTGTCAAATCAAAACACAAGTTAACATACATCGATTATGTTAAATATTCATAAATAATGACTAACAGAACGTCGGAAAATGATTTTGTATGAGTATTGTCGGAGAGATATTAAAGGTTTCTTACTTGTGTCAAAGAGTTTATCATATCTTTCAATTTGTCTTATTCTTTGAAACATTCCTATAAGGTATTATTGAGCAAAATTAACTAAACGGTTTGATGTAAATATGGAAATGCAAGTGATATACGGTATGCAAAACATAGTCCGTTTTGATAACGTAAATGTATCGATATAGATATGCAGATTTGTAAAATCAATTTCTAATTCTATTATTTCAGAGGGATTATTCGCTCTCAAATCGTATATTATACACAAAGTTAAACCTATATGTAAGTAAACCTTGAGTATTCATTTCATCACATGTATGTCATCTTCACACTCATATCTTCACTCATTGTGATTACTTAATGTTTTCTTGTTCAGTTTGAACTGAACAAAAGGATAAAGGTATTGTTATCCTGGAAAACAAAGATAATTATAAGTCGAATCCATTGACTCATTGAACACAATAAACTAATCATCTTAACATTCGGCATTTCTAATAGAAAATTTTATTTGACGACTAACAAATTGTCCATCATAGATAAATTAAGTAAAAATCTCATTCAACTTGTAGACATATGGAAATTTATCTTCGTTCTGAGGACTGAATGAAACTAAATTAGAAGTCTGTTTCACAGAATAAGTTAGTTGTGTTGTACATTCATCACATATCTATTTCCCTATACAACATTATCATCCACACACTCATTCATCATATGAAAGAATTGTGAAAGCGACATATCTCAAGCAATTCGTTGCTCATCTAAAATAAACAAATCTGTCGTCTTCAGAAATACAATGATCAAAGTCAACTGATCAATGAAATGTCTATGCATTACGTAACCAATTAAATTCTCAAGTTTTATTTGTAAACAAACATTACATACCTCTTGATGGTTGTTTCAAGGGAAATCATAAGAGAAAACCCGGCTACATTTGAATACACATTCAACTAAGAGATCTTATTGAAAAAAGTGATGATTTACTAATTATCAGAAGGGGTTTGTGGAGATTTTTAGAAATTTTCACAGATTGAAATCGTGAGTCAGTTGAAGCTAGACCACCATTGAAAACCTGGAAGCACTGGACAGCCGTTTCATTCTAGTATGAGACTCCTCAGCAGTGAGATATCAGCTCACTGAAGACAATGGTATATGATGCCACAACTTCGTGAATTGGTTGAAGTTAGACATTAACACCGTTGGATGCCGGTTCAGTGGTCTAATGCTTAAGTGCTCTCGCGCGAAGCCAGTAGGTCTTGGGTTAGAGGCCCGCGTGATGCGGGATCGTGGATGCGCACTGCTGAGGAGTCCCGTACTAGGACGAAACGGCCATCTAGCGCTTCCAAGTTTTCAATGGTGATCTAGCTTGAACTGACTCATGATTTCAATCTGTGAAGATTTACTAATTCATTAATAATATAAAATTCATAAACATTCAGAAACTGGATATGTTATCTTGATTTTTAAAAATATATAGCCATTTCATTCATTTGATTCTATTTATTACAAATTCAAGCATATACAATAGCACAGTAAATGTCAACTAAAATCTGATCATTATGTTAGGATACACAGTGTTACATCTAACAATAACTTGTTCATCATTTATCCTTTCAAATTTCAAATATCAATTAACTTTCAATTATAGATGTTGCAACCAAGATAACCAATCTGATCTATCCGAATGGAAAAATATCTATCTATTTTGAAACGGTCAGTTGTACAATAGAATGAAAGTATAATTGTAAATTACCTAATTCAGATTACTTTAACATTTTATGCTTATTAAGATTGTTGTAAGCAATAAATTGCATAGAACTCCATAGAAATTGTTCAATATTTTGAAGTGTGCTTGTTGTAACGTGTGAAACTGCAGGTTATGATAAGCAGCGTATATTTATCGATCGATTACAGTGGACACATAAACACGTAGTGGACGACCTAGTGCCCTGATTGGCCCTGCTTCCCTATCTAGCCCAGCAAGTTGAGTTCAGAACGCAAGTCTTAGCCTTTGAGCTATGAATCATTATACTTCAGACATACTCTGTTTATATACCAACCAAACAAACCACATCGTACCATAAAATAGGAAACAACATTTGTACAATATTTAACAAGTGAAATAAATATCGACCAATAGGGAGTGTACATTTAAGTTCCAAGGCCACCATAGTCTTAACATGATAATTATTGGTATATTTTTCCTCAGCATCCATAACAGTGCTCACAGACTATTTGACATGATAATTAATTTTCTTATGACAGGTTTTATTCAAGGACTTGTTAAAAAACCACTGAATAATCAGGAAAACTAATTATGTCATTGTGACAAATAGTAACAAATATTCGATGTTAGGATAATGCACGGAAAAAGGTTAAATTTTGTTAAGCTTTACTTCGCCTCGTGAAAATCGACTGAGCGGAACGTTCATTGTTGAATATTTTGAGCATAATCTTTGCAGTTACTCACGATCACATTTTATTTCAATAGACGAAGATATACACCATACAGTGCATCGTCCCATGTCATGGATATAGAGATAGATGTATCAAACATTACTGAAAGTAACAAATGAAATGATTCAGAATATTGGTGCAAACAACATGGAATATACATCATAGCTAACTGGGAATATTAGCACGCTTACTGTGTGATAAATTGTTCTTATTTAAGAGAATCTGAATACAAACACATTAGTTCTCTAATCAATTGATTTCGATGTAGGTGTTTGTGTAATGAATGATCTTAACTCGGACTAAAATTCTTTTTTAGGTTCCTACTGATGTTGAGAAAACAGAATGGATTTCGGAAATTAAATATCAACACCAGTGTGAAAAAAGTAAGGAATATTTTGACGAATTTTGTTAATATTTTGATGCAGATCATCAACCATCTCCTAATGTTATATTACTCTCAGTGAATGCCTGATTAATAAAACAGAACAATTCTTTTTTATCTGAATGTCTTAATGTAGTTCACGTCAAGTTCATATAAATCAAAGGTTGAATATCTAAAACAAATAACTGAGATGTCATTGAAGTGTTGTGGATTATTCTACGGAATGAAATTGGTGTACATTTTTTTCAAGGCACTATCAAAACGTTATTGTATATTAAATGCTCGTCGTCATATGAATCATTAAATGTTTTGTTGCGGTATTGCAGCATCATTCCTAATTACTGAAGACAGTGGAAATAAATCAACAACGCAATCGAAATTTGTGGTTATGTTTTTGGAACAAAGAATTACTGTAAATAACTGAAATAAAATGAAAGCAACTGTGTCTTCAATTGACAAATCGTCATTTTTGTAAATTTGACATAAGTGCTTTGAGCTGTCGACGTGAAAAATAATGTAGTTGATTCAGTTTTCTTTGTTTAATTCCTTAGTCATTAAATTTTAAGATTAATATTTAATGATGCTCACCTAACCAGATACATCAAAACAGATAGATAACTCGTGTGCGTCTATTCGGCGAGATATTACGCTCATAGTCACCGATTGACTGATCGAGACAGGGATGCACGAAATACGGTATTGAGCAGACGAAATATGCACCATTTTACTTATTTACTCACAATAGAACAGTCACACTTGTAGCCTTCAGTCATATGCAATAGAAGGTGTGTTTTGTATGAAACAGGCATAAACGACTGATACTTTGAACTGACATTTTCATTGTAAAGTGCTCAACCATCGTGCTTTAATGAAGTAATCCAGTGTTTTTGAAGGAGTAAGCAGAGTTTTTAGACCAGCGATGAACGTGATCTTGTTGGACACAGTGTTTCACGATTGAATATGAGTAAATGCACTAAAAATTTAGTCAGTTGGTATATTTTGATTGAATTCTCTTATTGTTGTTTCGAACTGCGATTAATCAGTCTCATATCGAAATATGTGCACCCTGTGAGGATTTTCCCTATGAGACCTCACTTCACATGCATTGTGAGCAAAATTCAATGGTGGCTAACAGTGGAATCAACTGAAGCCTGGTTGATTAACGGAGTATATCGATAAACAATACAGAAATGAATTAAAAACTAACCTCATCAATCAAGTCGGTGCCTATCTGTATTTAGTAGCTAAGTGTATGACGGAACGGTGACGAAAGCGATTGATAAGCGCCTATGAAACAAAATCAAATCTGAGATGCATAAAATCCAGTCGACAAGTCCTCCATAAAACGTGACGAGTATCTGGGACTTCACTAAAAGGCAACGTTCTTCCCTGGTCCGTAAATTACTGTGGTGCTTTTTTGAAATTTACAATGTGATGAAATGTTTTTCTATTTAAACCTAATTTTTAAAGATTCTGCACAGATATTTTTGTATAATAACTTTGAAACTGACCGATTCTGTTTTCACTTACTGATCAAACGATATTCGATTTCGAAACGTGCAGCAATGCAGACTATTATTTTTGAGGATGGCGAATGATCATCACAAACTTCATCATGATACATTGTTCAGCTTCTTATTTTGACCGCTAATTACATGTTGCAAACAACTTGTTATATTTGAATAAAAAATAAAATTTTTGAGTATTTTTTCTGTACAATTTATTACACAAGATCTTACTGAATTCGAGATAGTGGTACCCGTAAAGTGGATCAGAAGTGGCACGTTGGTGGAGTTTGAAGTCATCGGGGGTATGTTGAACCTTATTTAATCATCATTACATAGTTCCGCTCTTTAATGCATGACGTTTGGCTCATCCTATGGGAAATTCCATGTGTGACTGTATTCACCCGTTGAATTATATTTGGGCATCCGTCTCAAATGACGTTTCCCTTATCACCAACAACAAAATGTCGATCCATTGTTGAGTAATAAAAATGATTTACGATCTGTTTCATACTAATATGAAAGTATCCACATGGATGGACTTCGCTTATACACATTAGCAGAAAACTATAGATGAGATGATATCAGTCTCAAAAATGATTCGGTGTCACCTGGGTGAATGTATTTTGACGAGCAAGCGCCCGTTGTTTTTCTTTTGAACCATGGGACGTTGAATTTCCCTGTAGCATCGAAACCGCGAAAACTTTCCATAAAACTGCCATTACATTGAAAATGACTACCTTACTTCCAAAAGATCTGCATTTTCATACATATCTAATAAATTTAATGTATAGATGAACCAATTGTCCGAATTAGAATTCATCATAGTCGATTTCAATATTGATTTCATTGCGTGAAACTATATTCCTTCTTATGAATATGTATACTGAGTAATTACAAACAGATTTCAGTTCGCCTGCGTTAGGACTATTGAAATAACATTTTGACAACTGAAATAATTGTCACGCGATCTGACTTCATGAACCCAAGCAGTAAAACAATCAATGACAGCTTCGTGTGTTCATCTATACATTAATAAAATGTATCAAAGTCGTATGTCGATGTTCCTCGTTCAAACGTGGCAGTCAAAGAAGCTTCACTCAATTCGAATATATCGTCATGAGATTGAAATTGAGCTGTATATAGCATTCTGGAATATGATGACAATTTCCCAAAGAAAGATGTAGTCACTTTACTCTGAAATAATCACTGTAACTTTGATTTATTTTTACATGTTTCCCTAGTTTACTTAAGATTTGTTTAATTACTCGAAATCAAATCACCCTTTTCTTTTCACAGAAACGTGTCCAAAATATAATTCCACTGAAGTATGCCAAAATGCAAAATCACGGAATATGAAATGCATTTGGTGTGAAAAAGCTAAAAAATGCATAGATAGTAATGATCAGGATACTCATGAATTGAAAGTTAATGATTGCCGTATTGAGGTGAGTACATGTTTAACTTCACATGACATTCGTAATATCACCTCATTCCACATCTCAAGTAGATCCATTTACTTGCAAAATCAATCTATTGCTATCAATAAAAACAAACTTGTATTTTTCCCTTAATCACTGAGTTAAAAATTTATAAACGATGACAATAAGTAAACAGATATGAAAACAATCATTAGATGTGACATCCAGAATACACATTTCACTACTCAAAATACTGGTCTATTCGTTGTAAGATAGTTTATTCCTAACACAGTGATTATCAAATTGGTAGTAGATGTTCTATGTCATTGTACAAATGCAAATTGTGTAACTGTTTGCTAAATGTTCTTGAATAATATGTTGTGTTTGATAATAAATGCTATTGTTTCTTTCATTCAGAAGACACCGGATGTTAACGATCAGACTACATCAACACCCATCATTCTCACTGAAAAGATATCGATGATTACTGAAATCCAAGATAAACAAAACTTGAAGACGACTTCCAAAGAAACAGATCAACATCTGGTAAATATTTATTATTCATAAATAAATGCTTCTGTTTTGCTTTCTTTCAGAATATCACTAATGAAATAACCATGGAGAATATACAAAGCACATCGTTTCAGTACACATATGTTATGGTTCCTTTGGTCGTATCATTTTTCCTTTTTTGTATCAGTATTACGATTTCTGGATGGTTGTATAAAAAGATGAAAAGTAGCAAATGATTTTCAGCAACATCTTTGAATGGCTTTATATATTCCGATCACGTTTTGTTCCTATTTCGTTTTTCAAATAAAAACTTTAAATATGAATATACATTTCAATAAGTTGAACATTTTTTTATTAGAAAACTATGTAAATCCTTATTCTTGTATAATGTTCAATGTTGACAAAATATGAAACATGGTTTTCAGTGTTTGCGTGCTTGTTTTGAAATAACCAAAACTGTATTAATTTACAATGGTCAAATAAAATTTGAATTGTAAATTAGAAGTGTTGTGTTTAGAAGAGAGATTGTGATAGTTGCGTTCAACAATGATTCTATCGTGAAGGATCAATTTGATTAGGTCTCACTACCGAACAATATCATTTGAAATTGCCGACATTTATTGTCCTTGAATAATCCGCTTGAACACATTACGAATACATAATTATGCACTTCTATCCCACCGCAATAGATTGGTCACTGTTCACTACATGATGTGTGACAAACACTTCTTAAGTCATTGTCGTCTAGACTGACTATCATTCTTTTCATGATTTTATCATTGACAAGGACTTTGCACGATCAACCCATTCAATTAAAGCTCACTCTTCAGAAAAGTCTATGATGGAATATTCTCCACGAGCTACAGTGAACATTGTGATTCTTCGATTAAAGATTTGTTACTGTTGAGGAGTCCCGTACTAGGACGAAACGGCCGTCCAGTGCTTCTTGGTTTTTCATGATGGTCTAGCTTCGATTGACTCATGATCTCAACCAAAAACTTATCAATTTCCACATGCTATAAACTGACAAAGACCTATTAGTTTTGTCTGTTCACTTCAGTTGAGTTATAGTAATTCAGCGTCCTGTATGTATGGGGTACACATACAGACAACGCAGATGTTTTCAGTCAACTTCGTATGGTGTGAAGCTGATATAAAAAAACGTTTGTCTACAGATTCCCGAAGACAGACTGTTATCAGTTTTGATAACGATTGCCGCTCATTGTGGTTAATTGTTTAGTGGTTAAGTTGTTCCCCAGCCATGTTTCAGAAATGAACAAATAGCGAATAAGTGAACTAAATGATCCTTAATTTCGACGAGATAAGTTCAGTTTTCGTGGTTGGCATAAATTGTCATTTGACAAGAGACTTAGTTCTGTTCTGAGTCATCTGCTTTTTACATAATATGTCCTTAATCTAAGAAGGTGTTTTCCAACTTCAATGACACTTTGATGATGGTCATTATTTTGAAAATGTCATGAAGCAGCCAGCATCAATTTGACCAGAACCGCGTACAAAATTTCTCACTGATATGCCGTTTATTAGGCGTTCTTTAATATTTTACCGTTTTATTTCCCAAGGAGAAAAGCTCTTGCTTTGTTAGTCTACTGAAAATTCTGAGGTGTGATGATGTACTTTAAACTCACTCACCTTGTGAAGATTCAGCACCCGTCAACTTGAACGTTGATGTGTTTTTGAGAAAATAATCGACAGTTCAGATGCATACCAAGGATTGTCAAGTACGGTTGAAATTCTAATTGGAGACGAAAAATCCCCGTTTATTTGCCAAACGTGATTCGTTTTCTACAAGTTAGAATTTCCGCCAAGGTGATTATGCTTTTGTTCCCTTTTTGTTAAATAAATTTCAATAGAGGACAATTAAGTGTTGGAACAAACAAATATTTGACAAGACCCACATTTTGATGACGGACGTTTGTCGCACAGCAAACAATTGTAAAATCTGTCTATAGTCGGACGGCGGCCCTTCAAAATAGACTTGACAGCCATTGTCATCTGGACCCTATGAAAAATTTCATTCAAATTATCATGATCCTATCTCCAACAAATACTACGTACTTGTGCTCATCGATTCTCCGAGGTGACTCCAATGTTTTTCACATTCGAACAGCTCTTTTGCCTTTTATTGTTTGCTGCTTATTATGAATTCCGAATTAAAAACATCTAGATATACTCAACGTTGTCTCTCTGAACTTGTACTGGTACATACAGAACTACAACTATGCTGTTCAGTCCTTAGATGCGTCATTAGTCAATATTTCAACTTTCTTTATGTTTATCACACGGACGCACTTATAGCAAATTTACACAGAATAATAGTGAACTGAATGTGATCAACACATACGTAGCAGAAGTCTTTGTTTGTGAAATGATGCACAGTTCATGTCGATTTTTGGTGTACTCTTACTCTTAAATACCCTTCGAATAATGTTAATCAAAGCAGAAGTCAAAGTTCTCCTATTCAATCAATTATCAAAATCATTACGAAGTCATTTTTACTTTTAAACTAAGGCGAAAGTATCAATACTTACCAACAGTAACTGTTAATAAAAAGAATAAGTATAGGAAAAAAATGAAAACCAGCAAAAGAAAGTTAGCTATGTAAATCAAGTATATACAAATCTCTGAGGTTTATCATGACTTAAAACGTTTTGGCGAATTCTGCTCTGAGCACGTTAATTTTTCGAAGCACTTTCTGGAATGTAAATTTGAATGAGCCGAATGCACATCGAAAATCCATTAGTTTTGAAACCAGTGTAACAATGGTTATTTGGTCTTCAACAAAGGTAAATGAAGCCAAATATATTACGTTTGATCTTTCTTAACGTCGAGGAGTATTCGGTTTATGTAATACTTTTAGGTTATAACAATTTGCTATTAAAGTTTTTCTCAGTTTCGTGGACAATTAATGAAGCCCTTATATTTATATCAGGTAGTGGCGCTGGATATGAATTTTATGGCAATACCTGTTTGTATTGCAATTATAAGTCGCAAAACAACGACTTTGCTTCTTCAATTACTGTCGTTCTTCCGCCGGTCAACTAACAATCGAGAGGTGGTAGGCATTGTCAAAGATGATTCACCTGCAATAGCTGATGCTATCACAAGGGTGCATCCGAATTTCCACCACATTTTGTGTCGTGTACACTTAATTCGTAATGCCATAAATAGGGTAGGATTTTCGTTCCTTGACGTTAACCCATTTAAAGTAGAGGCTAAGATCTGAAGTTGTACAACTATTCTTTCGTTTGATGTTCACTGGAAATGTGGAAAGGTAAATCAAAATCAACATAAAATTATTTTGTAGTTTTCACCTTTATCTGTCGTTAATAGAAACGTCCGACGAAACAATTTACCGATATGTGAGGTCGTCATGTCGGTGGATTTGTTCACGGCTGTGGACGCTGCAGGCATTACCACGGTCTCGCAAAATACCACCAACTGGTCTTGTATTTTTCATATTGAAAACGGAACGCCATGTCGTCTCATTTTGGCCTAATGCATATACATTAATACTGAAGGGAACACACAGTTAATTTGTTACAGGTGGTTGCAGTCTGACAGTTACGTCACCAATATTGCGATTGCGAATTATTTCTCAATCCAATTACGACAGGCAAGCTTCAAGAAATCGTTGTATGCCCTAGTCAGGCAAATATCCGAAGAACACTGCAGTTTGGTGTGTAACAGTGTTTATCAAGTTGTTCATGGTAGAATGCCTCCAACGCCGTTGAACCTATCTGCAGGTACGGAGTTTTACACAGAGGCCAGCACTTCCACTCATGTTCCAGTGCTCTTAATGAAACAGAATTCAGTTACGAACTATCAAGATGACGTCTATTTGGATAAAAACATTCAGTAATGACAAAGAGGAAATAGTTTCTATTAACTCTGAAGAGTTCACAGAACGAGACATCAACACTGAAGAACATGCATATTACAACAGACTGTGTGATATATGTCATCGTGCACAGCCTCCACATGAAGCAACCGATCCAGATGCTTAGGTTTTTGTCCATGCGAAGCTATGTTTCATTCGTTTTGTGCTTACGACCCATCACTACACGTACGTTGAGTGCACTGTCCCATGTGCGGGGCTATAACCAACTCATAGTTACGCCCTCCTTCAACAGAATCTGCATGGTTAAGAGATCGAGTAAAGGCTCTTTTCAGCCCCCCCCACAATTTGATTTACATTATTTTGTTTCCATCTCTTATTTCTATGTCAAAAGTCAAGTGATGAAACGATTATTGTTGTCAAATGAATTGGATATTCGTTCGAGGTTAATAATCATAATGTGATTAGCACTCATGTATTCCTAAACTATTTTATAAGGTTTATGAAATATAAAGTAAACGATTTCTCACAAAAGAATATCTCATCTAATGGACACTAATCTAATAATTTTAGATTTAAAATAATGTGATTACCGTTTCTGTATTATTACCACATTTATAATCTATCTAATAATAGAACCTACAAAATTGAACAGGAATAGTTCTAAATAGTAAAAATTATCATTTTGTGTCGTTAGGTTAATGGATTTGAGGGTTTTATTTAATAATGAATATAATAAGATAATTAAAATGATAATTATTAAAGGTCATAGAGGCGTTAAAAGAACTAAAAATACCATCTTATTTATGAATATAATAATGAGAATTTAAAACAAACTGAAACCACCAGAACTATGCGTATGTATGAAGTACGTCTTATCGTTACCTTGGCCTTCATTATGATTCATAGATACTCATTATATATCACCTTATTTATTTATTTTACACACATATTACCTTGAATTATTGTTCCAAAATCATTTTAGTAACCAATTCATTTAATACATTTAAATAAAACTTCAGTATACCTAAATGTTAACGGATACTGCAGACCTGATTCATATCTATCTGTAGGATTGATATAGTAATTGATTGCATCAGACGACGTAAACGTGTTTATTTACACTTCATGCAACCAATTAAATATCATTCCATACTCTATCTAATAAGTTATGCATTCAATGTCATTGATGTATGACATTTATCAACTCATGTTGACATTTTGCAACAATGAACACTTAGAAATTTTTTGCTATTCACTGAACGTGCAAAAAAACCTTACACGCACTTCCCAAATCCAATAACCGATTTATATGACTACTTAAACACACATGTATTGAATCTCATAATTATCAACTGCTCAACTATAAATAATGTACAGGTAAAAACAGTTAACGCATTTTTATGAATGAGCAAAACAACCCTATTACAATATAACGTTTTGTTAACGAAACCGTTTATAAAACGAACGTAGACAACTATTTTTTATTAAGAATAACCATTTACAAAATAATCCGATCATAAATATGAATTGCGTCTTTCTGAGAAATTATTACTTCTTTGAGATAGCAAAAGAGTGACTTCATTTACCGATCTTTTACGGTTCGCATGTCTTATACAAGCCCTAATCATTATTTTATCATGATGATTTATTGATATGTTGATATGTAATACTTAGGTGATTATTTGTTTACGAATTGTGTATTGAACATTTGATTACCTTTCTACTTCAGTAATCACGATTATCAAATATTAAAACCAATTATTGGTTTAAAGAGGAAGAATGCTGTATTTGTAAAATCTCAGCCAAAGAATTTGCAGCAAATCCAACGTTTCGCCTGGCAATCTGATCTAAGCTTTTTTCAAGGAAAACATAATCAAACAACAAATACAAATATATTCTTCCTCTTTAATGTCTCACATTAACTCGAGGCCAAAATATTGTGGAACTATACGTTCAAATTTAGATGAAATTTCTTATTTATTAAACAGTTGTTAGTTTCACAGGTTGAAATCATGAGTCAGTTGAAGCTAGACCACCATTGAAAACCTGGAAGCATTGGACGGCCGTTTCGTCCTAGTATGGGACTCCTCAGCAGTGCGCATCCACGAACCCGCCCCCTGCGGGATTCGAACCCAGGACCTATCAGTCTCGCGCCAGGCCCTTGAACAGAAATGTTCTTTTAATGAAACACATCCAATTAATCTTGTCAAGATAACTAACGACTTCGATTCCAGTTCTACTTGATCAAAAAAAATTTGTCCCAACACACATTCACTGACAAGAGTATAGCAGGGTAGTGAAACGAAGTTGGTGTATTTTTCCTCAGAAGTTAGAATTTTTTGTCAAGACTCAGATGAAACAAATGCTCACACATCCAATCAACTCACTTGCTGCTATTTCGATTTGAACTAATCAGATTACAAAGATGAATATTTAACCGACCAATAAAAAATTATTGAAGGTGAAAAAATGTTTGTTCATTATCACTAGAGCACACACTTGCAAAACAAGTACACCAATTATCAATTCCTAAATTTTTTATCACATCCTACAATTTCTAATCAATGGGTGGTAGGGAATCACAGGGACCGTGCAGTTAATGTCGACTGATGCTATGATTTTCGTTTACTTCATTTTTGCTTGCTTCTGTTGAATTCCTGCGATAAACGTCTCTAGATTTTTAACGCATTCGAACTCTGTATTTTTTCAGAGCACCGAGGAGTTTTCAATGAGAATTGAGTCAATAAGCCTACTAAATCGCGCTATATCATTTCACTACCATACTCCTCATTTTAGGAATCACGTGCATTATGGAACTGTGGGTTATCCATAATGAAATGTGGAAACTTGATCTCTAGAGGCTACCAGAGCAAGTTAATCTACTGACGCACATGTCCCCAAAACAATTTGTCAACACTTAGATCTCGGCTACTTTCTTGCATGGAATGGTGATTCAGTCAGATAATTGGTAGTGAAGCTAATAATGCAAATAAGTGCGCCTGTAGCTCTTGTACAGATACTGACGGTCCCAAGACTGGGTAAAGAAGAAGGGTTGAGCGTAGAGACAGCGACCCTATCCAGTAGAAAACTAACTCGCTAAAAAATGCTTAACGGAAAAAATAATTCAGACCATTAAAATCCTGCCATGACAGTCAGGTGGTCTTCATATATAAGAGTTATGACGTCTCATGGTGAAAACCGAGTTCCCTCAGGATTTACGAGACGGGTGCCCGTTCTAATAACCAGATCAAAAAATTTCATAGGTAAATGCAACGCCCGGACAATGTTGAAGACTGAATAGACAAGTAAAATAGCAACGGATATGAGGCGATAGAAATTGACAATTATCGGAATCAGCGAGTCTCGTTGTACCCAAGCTGGACAGAAAAGGTTTTATGCGGAAGAGCTGTCACTACACTCGGACCACGAAAAGGAAGCTGTTCTACACACTCAGGAAGTTGCTCTAATGCTGTCCAAGTAGGCACGAAATGGATTTGTAGGATGGGAATCCCATTGGTATAGAATCATGAAAGCATCATTCAAAACAAAGAAGAAGGGAATCACAATGAATGTTATCCTGTGTTATTCACACACCAATGGTAGCAGTGACGACGATAACGATCAGTTCTACGATAGGCCGCAATCAATCATAGTGAACTGCCTTACAAAGTACCTCACCATTCTGATGGGAGATCTAAGCACCAAAGTCGGAATAGACAGCATCCTACGACATGGACTAGGGGAGGGGAACGAAAATGGGGAAAGATTTGCAAATCTATTCGCATCCAACAAGTTGGTCATAGGTGGCACAATATTTCCCCACAAACGTATACACAAAGCTACATGTATCTCACCGGACCACACCACAGAGAACTAGATAGATCATATTTTCATCAATAAAAAATTCTCGAGGACGATGGAGGATGTGAGAATCAGAAAAGGAGATGACGTAGCTTCATATCATCATCTGGTGGTAGCGAAGATGAGACTGAAGCTAAAGAAACACTGAACAACTGAACAAACAACACTACTAAGGTTCAGTACATTCTTCCTTTGAGATACTAACAAACTCAATAAATTCAAGATAGCTCTCAACAACAGGTTTCAAGCCTTACAGGATCTACTGAAGGAAGAAGAAACTACTATGGAGGACAACGGGAAAAGTATCAAAGAAACATCACTATAAGGAATGAACGTCCATGGAAACACTGGACAGGATCAAAGAAAGGAGGAACAAGAAGACATCAACTAACAACGGTTGAACACGAAGAGAAAATCAAAGCGCAGGCTGAACAAACTGAGGCCGACAGGCAGAAATAAGTGGAAGAACTAGCATTGACGGCAAAGAAAGCCACAAGAGAAAGAAATATGAAAAAACTATATGATGCAACGAAGAAACGTGCAGGGGAATATAATAAACCAGAGAGACTGGTAAAGGACAAAGAACGAAGGCCAATCACTGAAATTCAAGAACGGAGGAAAATATGAGTAGAATAATTCGAGAAACTTTTGAATAGACCAGCTTCGCTGATTCAACCGGTCATTGAAGGAGCTCACAGAGTCTTTACTTTATATACCAGCAGAAGCACTGAAGTCAGACTTCGAAGTAACTTCAAACATGTTTTACCTTCTATTCAAGAAAATTTGGGAGGAGGAACAAGTGCCGACAGGGTTGAAAGGACACTTCATCAAGACTCCAAAAGAAGGAAATCTGAGCTTATGCGAAAACTATGGAGGAATCACACTACTGTCAGTACCATGGAAGGTCTTCATCATAGTGTTTCTTAGACGGATGAAAGACACAGTAGACGACTAACTTAAAGGATCAGCAATCTGAATTCTGTAGGGGTAGTTTGTGCACAGACCAAACTTTTGACACTACGGATCATCATCAAACAAGCAGCTTTGTAGAACTCGTCATTATACATCAAGTTCATTGACTATGAGTAGGCATTTAAAAGTGAAGATAGGAGAAAATTATGGAAACTTTTTCGACACTATGGAGTTCCAGAGAATATTGTCAACATCACTCGGAACTCATACGACGGACTACTGTGCAAAGTCGCGCACGGGAGACAGCTGACAGATGCATTTCAAGTGACGGCCGGAGCCAGAGAAGTCTGCCAACTTTCCGCTTTGCAGATGACTTGACCGTCTTATCCCATATGTACGAACAAATGCAGAGGAAGACAGCTGTTACAGCAGCAGCCTCTGCATCAGTGTGCCACAACATACACAAAAAAACCAGAATCTCGAAATACAACACTGAGAACCTTAACTCAATCGCAGTTAATGACGAAACTCTGGAAGTTGTGGAATACTTCACGTACCTGGGAAACATCATCGATGTACAACGAGGTTCAAACGCAGACGTAAAGGCGAAGATCGGCAAAGCAATGACCGCATTCATTTAATTGAATAACATATAGAACCAAAAACAACTGTAAACCAATATCGGTCAGAATCTTCAGTATCAACGTCAAGGCAGTTCTACTGTACGGAGCTGAAACTTGGAGAACTACAGCCACCATCATCAAGAAGGTACAATTTTTTATAAGTAGCTGCCTTCTCAATGTGCTCAAAATCCATTGGCCGGGTACCACCAGCAACAGCCTTCTCTGTGAGAGAACAAATCAGCTTCCAGCTGAAGAAGAAATTAGGAAAAGACAATGGAAATGCATTGGACATTACGTAGATTACCAAATCGCATCACGAGTCAAGCCCTAACTTGGAATCCTGACGCGAAGCGGATAAAAGGAAGGCCGAAGAACACAATTGGTCATTAAATTGAATCAGATGTGTTTGCAGAAAATCTAGCGGTAACATCGATATTCTTGCTTCATATTTGAGAATGTTTTTTGTTTCTTTATGTTTGTATTCTTTTGTATTGTACTGTTTAATTTTGAAAGACTAACTTTTCTAAATGAGAACTTTCAACGTAACATGTTTTTATTCTATACGTAATATTATGAGTGACATTGTATTGGGTAAAGTTTGGTATATCATGTAAATATTATTTAATATAAAACTGATTAGTCACAGAAGTGTCTGAATAAATGTTTTACTAGTCCTTCAATACCGAATCAATTCTATTGATCAATTCGGAATGTAGCCACTCATTTATGCAACTTGACAATGTGTGCACTTTGTTTATTTGAGGTAGGCGGCCGAAAATTTTGAATGTTTTGTGTTGAGTAAAACAAATTAACAATAGTAACGCCGACGTTTCTGAAACATTAGTTACATGCTTTATTTAAATACAAATCACCCAGCATTCTCCAGTACAAATTCCTCAATCTATGGGTCTTGGCAATACGAGTTAGAACCCAATGTAAAGTTCCTGTTTCTTCAAGATTACAGGCATGCTTTGCTTTCAAGTATCAGCTAGCACAAAATTTAGATCAATTAGGGTTTGCTACGGGCTAGCTTCAACAGTTTAACAATAGTATTGTATATTTTCACTATTAATGTAGAAATGAATTTTGATTATTACCACGATTTCCAATAAATTTAAAGTGTTATGTGTTCATAGCATGTATTCATCCTTTTTAGCAGCTCATTATTTTTTGAACTTCTGAGTCACATTCCATTGTAATTAGAGAAAAGTGGAAAGAGGATTGTTACTCATATGCGAAAACCTTTTAGTTTTAAAGCATTGTATCTTTACTCATACATATACATGTTTGGTGATCTCGATAATTGGCTGTTAACTATATAACTAGGATAATTGTTTGTGGAAGAATAATGTTGTGATTGGACTAAAACAGACAACTAAAAAAGAGATAAGAGCTGCCATTGATAGGAAAAATAGTTCAGCTAGAATTACAGTTAAGAAAAAAAATTCAGCTTATCTGAACTTTTATGAAGGCATTGATGAAAAATTGTAGTAGGACCATGTTTCAAATCATTGAGTTGCACAACCTCTAGAACCCCAACGATACAGTCGTAATTGAGCAACATTGGCCATTCTTATGCAGCTATATTTGATTCCGTCAAATCATGCCGTTGACTGACCATTACGTCCTCCAAGCTCGAAAACTTCGTACGTTTTTGAAGAATCTGAGATGATACTCGCTAAATATATAACCAAACCGGATTCAATGTTCTACAGCTGGTGATATTAGTGTAATTACTGTCACATATTCCGAATACATATTTTTGGATCTGAACTTCTATGACGACGACTGTCGAACAGAGTAAGTTTCAGAGCATCTCTAGTTTGAATAGACAAGGTCTAATTTGCACAAAGCGGAATTAGGTACACTGGTGTAATGTCGTACGTGTCATTTACAGCCAGATTAAAGTTGGTACAACGCCAAATACGTATCAGCCTAAAATAAACCATTCTAGCTTTCCTCGTACATAGAGTGGACTTAGAATATGTTTTCTGAGAACAACATTTTTTGAATTTCTCACATGTGAACCATCCACCTTCACTAACCCTGTTTGAAAGCTTGATATTTAATGCTCCTTGTTACACTTTTGTGAAAATACTCGGAAACTTATCTATTCTGGCTTAAAAGAATGTTGATCAGACGCTCACGTAAAGAACCTGTTAAGTGGTGGGTAGTGAATTCAGAAGAGACGCAAAGGCAGCGGCAGAGTTGTCGAGCTAATGGATGATAAAGCTGTGGCTGTTTCTGTGTCCTTCAATCACACTTCCACTACTGTTGTTACTACCTTGACTTGGTGGTCGGACTTGTCAATCATGATGAACAAATCGGGCTATACAGGCTGGAAGAGTCGTCCCTCAAAGTCGTAGTTCTAGTAGATTGGAAAATGTTGGCATAGGACGAGGGTTGAACAAACACTAATAAAGTGAAACCTTGGTAAAAGTCGTCTATGTGCTGTTCGAGTGAATGGCTCCATAAGAACTTGGAAGGATAAAAACACATATCGTTGCTCTTTCGCCGTTTCTGAATACGCTCCGATTGACTGCAGCTCAGATGAAGTGAAAGATGACTTGTACAGAAAGCTTTACGATGAAATTCATGAAGCTAAACGTTCAGATATAGTACTCACAGCTGGTGACTTTAACGCCCAGGTAAGTAGCTTAAACCAAAAAGAAAGACATCTGGATGGGTATTTCGGTATTCCGGCTCAGCTAACATATTATGTGATCACCTGTGGCAAATGTGCTCAGACAATCGTTTATTTTTAACAAACGCTAATTTTAAGCATAAGGAGAGGCATCGTCTAACATGGCGACACCCTACACCAAACCAACGATGGACTCAAATAGACCATGTTGTCCTCATTCATCGATGTACAGGGTCGACAAAAGATTGTCGCTCATTCTGGAATATCTGCCTGGACTCTGATCAGAGTCTCATACAGGCACTCATCTACTTGCGCCACATTGGATGCAAAAAGACTACAATAAAAAAATCTATTAGAAATGAATCGAACAGGGAGCAAACCAAAAGTAGGGTTCGGGAACAACTGTGGTCACACTTAGCTGGATCTGAAAACGATGCCGACCCAGATGTTGCTTGAAAATATGATAAAAACATCTGTGGAAACAGCAGTGACAAATGTTAGTGATTCAATCCAATGGGTTGAAAAACTAATGGAATTCTTCTAAGTCTATTGCACTGATGGATTCTCGTAAACTCATTCCATCAGGCTATGATCACGATGAAGAGCGCAAACAAATCATATATAGGTTAACTAAAAGTCTTAAGAACGATCTTGAGCAGTGGTGTCAAGGAAAGCAAAATAGATTGAAAAGGTGGCGGCTGTAGGTAACACAAGACAGCTCTACGGACTGAAAAAGGAAACTGGAATTAATAAGTCAAGTGTAAACGAAAAAGTCTCGTAAAAAGACAATATTCTTATTTGCTCCGAGCCCAGAGGTTTAGAACGATGGGCCGGACACTTTAAGGAGCGATTCATCGACCTTCGCCTACTTTACAACTACCCACAATTCCCAGACAGCGTGAATAGAACATTGAATCAGGTCCCCCGACTCAATCTGAAATTCAAAAAGTTTCAGAGGAAAAGCAGATGGTCCGGAGGGATCGGCTGAAGAGGTCTTTGAGGATTGCGGTCCAATTTCAGCGATTATGTTTGCTAATATTTTAGCTGAAATCCGATAGCTGGACGTAATCCCATCTGACTTGTCACAATCACTGATTGTCCCAAGGTATAAGAAAAGACCGAAAACATCCCGTGATGAGCATCGAGTTTGACTAACATAGCATCTAAAATACTAGCCTCAATAATTATCGGACGCCTTACACCGGAGAAAAACAGGCTGACGTCAGATCTGGTCCTAACTGCATTGAACACATATTCATTCGTCAGGTTCTGGAAAACGGGCTTACTTATGAGCATCCGAAAATTGTGGTCTTGAATTAAAAGCAGCATTTGACTTCGTTAACCATGAGATTCTGTGACAGTGTCTGCCGTTGTTATGCCTACCTTAGTAGTACCCAAGCCTTGTGAAAGCTCTTTTCTCGAACACTGCCAGTCAAGTCAAGGCTTATGGCGAACTGTCCTCCGATTTTGCAACCTCAAGAATTGTCCGTCAAGACTGTCAACTTTCTCCATTTTTGTAGTCGAACGCTTTGACAACTTCACTTATCTCGGAATACTGATCAGCTCTAATGGGTTGCTGTCTGACAAAATCTCAGCACGGATTTGAAAAGCTCGTTTGGATTTTGCCAAATTACGTCACCTATGGCAGAGGCAAGACATCCGTCTATCAATTAAAGGACGAGTACACTGCAAGGCATTTCGTTCTGTTTTACTTCACGGCTGCGATACGTGGCCGCTGAGAGTTGATGATATCCTTAAGCGACTAGTATTTGAACACAGATTTTTTAGAAAGATTGCAGGTATCATCTGACAGGTAATAGTGAAGTTAAATTCAGGGTATTAGGAAATGACGGAAAATCGGTTGATGGAATTGTGAATCTTCACCGACTGAGACGTTTGAGCCACGTATTACGTTTGCCTGAACACCGATTACCCAGATTCGCAAAACTGACTAGTGTAGTGAAGGAGAACACAGATGTGGACAATCGAATTATATTTAGCTCAAAATTACACTGTTACTTGGTAAAATAGAATATCGTACCATCAGATTAAAATCGCTTTATATCTCTCTTCCTACCAACTAATTGTTTCTTCCTGTACCATATCACTATATGCAATCTCATTTTATATATCAGCACCACTGAATTAACTACTTCCGCGAATTCGATGTTCATTTTGTTGTGATCATGAGGCATGACGAGTCGGATTGATGCATGTATGTGGTTGGCGTTAAGTTGAGGCTGACTGACTGACTGACTGACTGACTGACAATCACACATCAGTAGCCTACTGTCACCACGCAACCTGAATGGGAAAAATGATGTAATTACTTCAATGCTTAGTGAGATTGAGAAGGCTATATGCAATCGAAAGCAAGAGGTTGCAGCATGGTCTGATGGACCAACCTCTGAGATTTTAAGGGATGATGGTCCAAGTTTAGCAAGTAGATTAACCGAAATATTGGATAGAATATGACTACTGTGTGTAATTCCATATAGCTGTAATCAATTTCTGATCTTTTTAGTTTACATGGATGAACAATAGTCCTATTTTGACAATCACAAAAGAATCAGCTTAACTTATTTGTTATCAAAAATATTAACCTCAATAATACTTTGATGTCTAGCTAGGGATCATGAACAGTCAATCCCGGAAATCCGAAATGGTCTCATATCCGGACGTGTCTGCGTGGACCCAACATTCCCACTTTGATAGGTTCTGAGAAGGAAACATACTTTCGAAGTCTGACGATAATTGTATTCTCTGACGTTAAGGAAATGTTCGACCTTGTTGATCGTGAGATTATATGGCAGTGTCTTTCATTGAAGGACATACTAAACAAGTATGTTGACCTAGTACAGGCTCTCTAGTCAAACAATTCTCGTCTAGTCTGAGCTTATGGCGAACTGTCGTCCAGAATGGATTCTTTCAATGGTGTTCTTTAGGGCTATCTGCGTTCCCCATATTTAATTAACTAAAGCTTCATCGTTTGACGTTTTAGAGGTTTACTTTTTACTGGGAGATTTACTTGCTGACTTACAACACTTGTTTTTGGTGAAAATAAAAAGAAAACTAAATAGTCATCTGATCACCCTTAGCAGTTCGTTTCGTCCTTTGAATGATATAGCTCAAAATCGTTTTTCAGTGGCGTAGTCGCACTCATTTTTCTTTTCATTAAAAGTCTGAAGTTTTAGATTTCTTATAATATTTTGTTTGTTCTGTCATATCTTGTTGTCTTGTGTCCTTTCGATATATAACGTAATGTTACCATCAATTAGAATAGTGGCTTATCCACTAAACCAATGAAGCATAAACCCGTACGAACAGTCTGGAGTCCTTATCGGACCTTTCCGTCTAGCAATGTTCGTTGAGTTCAGAACAAAAATCTCAGCCTCCGCGATATGAATCTAATATTTAAAGCATACCGTGTTTATGTACATACCAAACAGACCGCATCGTACCACGAAATAAAATACATTTTAACAAGATCTAATCAAAAGCGGCTGTGAATTTGAATGACTGTAATTAATAGACTGGGCATAACTCAGGAATGGTCAATCGTATAATAATAGTCTGGGAATCAAAATAAAGTTTTAAGTAAGAGGAATATGACATTGCGTAGTTGAGTTGCGTAATAATTATACAATTAATATATATGTATCCTTTTTGTCCGTAAAGAATTCTCAAGAAGTACCATTCATAATCTTCGTCTGGATACAACAGTTCTTCTCTCGCTAATTCATATTTTCTGAGATCATATCTTCAGAGCCTAATTTCTCCTACTGCCAATGTTATTACTACCACTGCTTCTGCTCTAAGTTTTTCCCTGACATGTTAAAAGAAATGCTGTTCATCGAACGAATTAATTTGGATATGTCTATCGCTGTTTCACCTAGAATTCCACGTACCGCTTAGCTGATACTTTGGTGTCCGATTAGTAATGCATACCACATGTCAAATGAAGTCAAACTCGAAAGTAATTGATGACAGTCGAGCGAAATAAAATGATGAACCCTCTTTTGACAAAGCAAGTAACTTCTGACATGCTTAGGTGTCATGGTTCCGAAATTATTTAAGCTAATTATAATAATGGTATCTCTAGTTCAGGTTTAATAGTGGATGATATAAAAGATCTCAGTTTTGGCATAAAGCAGAACCTCTAGACTTTAGAACAGCATGAAACAAAGTCAAAACATCAAGAATAGTAGTAGCATAGAACTAGCTTTATTAAATGATCCTAATCAAAAACATATATTTGACCGAGCAAAGAGAGACTGATTAGAATTGAGTGATCAAGTTTATACTACAGGAACTAAAGACCTATTTAGCGTCAACGGTCGTCGGCGATTATCAGCGTTCTTTATATTTGATTCACTTTTGCGGAAGTAAACTGAAAGCAGTCAAGGAAAGATATGTTTTGATGTATTTTTCTACTGGTAATAGGATAGCTAGAGAAATTTTGAAACGATCGTTTAGAAAATCAAATGTACTTGCTTCAGAAACGTTATAAAGCTTACTCAGAGACGTGAACATGGATTTTAATGATGTTGAACACATCACACCTGGCTACATGAATGGCTAATTGCGCTATGGTCTTGAGACAAATGAGCTATACTGCTCTCACAAACTCTTTAGTCACTTTCGAAAGAGTATTGGAGGCTTGGTGGATAAAGAAGACGATAGGCAGGCAACATTTAGTAAGCTAAAGTCTCATGCCAGAGTCGCTGGTAGTAGAGTCAGACATTTGAAAAACTGCCGAAAAAGGGATACGACGTGAAGATGAGTTGTCACCTATGGTTTGGGGATAGGAATAGTTTGGCTGTAAAGATCAGATGCAGTATTTGTTCTGATGACCAGGCCATTTATTAATACCCACGATTATTAAGAGTTAACAGTTGAAAACCAGTAGTCTCAAGCAAAAGTCAAATATATTTGTTTTATCTGTCTTGGGTAAAAACATAGAGCTACTGATTGACAAGGCAATGTAACGTTGATGAATGTTCGAAGAGATTCACCAGTTAACAGCTCGATTGATGAATCTGGTACAGGGAATCGTTGCGGATTTGCTTAGTCTTTAAGAAATCAAGTGAGCTTGGAAATAATTTCCGTGCGATTAAGATTGAGAGAAGCTGAATTTTTCGGCTATGCTCTTTTGGGTAATGATGGCGACTAGAAGTTGGTAAAGTCAGATTTCTTGGGATTGCACGGGTTAATGGAATCTCAAGTATTATTGGCCATACAGACAGTGCATGGTAACAAAACAACGAAGGATACAAACGTGCTTTGTGAAGTGTATTCTTTAGATCGAGCTGAACACGTTAGGGTTTAAGTAGCTTTCATTGTGAAATGTTTATGTGGCTGTACATATGAATCGCTTAAACTTCGGCGAAGTCATTCTGTTGATTGGTTGCAAAGTGTCAGAAGCACATTAAGTGTCACACCAACGGTCAGATAGAAGAAAACACCTGTACATTACGAAGGATGACTGCCTGAACTCCAGGTATGCCAACAGAGTTCAAAATAGTTTTACTAAGTGCTATGAGGATGTGCATGATGTATAACTGAGGCCAGAATATCGTCTCGTTAGCATTTACCTCATCATGCCATGATGAGCCCCGAACTACAGGAAACCTGAAAGGGGGTTTTTGATTGTGCTGCTAAGTTTACAATTGTTTCCCTTAATTGATAAGATTATTTTTAAAACTTAAAATCTTAAAGGAAAATATCATATAAATATGTCTGAACCAATGAGATTGATTTGCATCTAACTTATTGAAAATAAACAATTGATTATAACTATTGCGAGAAAAAAGCTCTGTCGATCGTTAGGTTCTATGGCAGTACATTCCCCTTAAAAAGGCTTTCTACTGGAACACAACAAGTCGAGTGAGAGCTTATGGCGAACCGTCAACAGAATTGATTACCTCAAGTGATGTTCGTCAGGGTTGTTAACTCTCTCCACTAATTCACTTGGTATTGTTTTACTTCAGACCTCCCATTGATGTTTTAGAACTGCTAGCACTGCTAGCCACTATCCATTTTTGCTTATAATCTCTCCAGTAATTTTTAACTTTGTCGTTTATTTGCTTTTAGACATAACACTTTCCTCGTCTAAATTTTCTAGGAGTTGAACCTTTATCGGAAAAGTAGAAAATGCCATTGACAGAGTTCTGTTTAGTGAACAAGCTGACAAATCGCAGAGTCTTCTAACCACTCTAAGCAACAATGGAAGTGTTAATTTTGTTTTACATTGTTCCTGCTCGCTCCCTTTCCACTCTTTTGTATATTGTTTTATACTACTCATTTATACTGAGTAAGCGGTTTATTTACAACTATTTTTACACTTATGTTGTAACGCAAGTTGTAGTGTATTATTCTGAAATGTTCACATATACTTATAACGTTTATTGTACTCATCATTGTTTTTATCATTATAATCACTGTACCTTAATCGCTCTAGCGGTTATCCATAGTTTTGTGCATTTGCTTAAATGCAACAGTTTCCATATTGTTTCGCTCTCGGTTGGGGTTTTGATTGTTCATAAACTGTTATCAAATTTAGACACAGCTATTAGCTGTCCGTTGTACTATAGTATGTTGTAATTATTCTTTGTGTTACTGTTTCAAGAAGCGATTTTATTTCGTACTTGAAGGATGCGTTTAGACTCCCTAGACACCTCACAAGTTGAGGTTTGTAACTAAATGTTGTGTATTATTCAATAAAGAACGGCTATTGTAGACAAATCGTTGTTTTGGAAACTTCGGTTTTGCGCGTATCCCAATCGGGTGATTTGAACTCTTCGATAGATCAAACAGCACGCATTTTCAAGATGAGATTCTTCCCTCTAAATTCAAAAGTTTGCTTTACTGTTATGTTGCATCAACTCCTGGACTAGTGATAGGAAGTAAAATAGTTGAGTGTGTCGATTGATTCACTTATCTTGGGAGTCACAACAGAAACTGTGATCTGATCTAAGACGAAGTCTTGACACGGATAGAGAAGGCTCTATTAGCTTTTGCCAACTTGCATCATTTATGGCGTAGGCGAGATATCTGTCCACAAACAAAGGACGGATTCAATGCGAAGTAGTTCGTTCCCTTCTACCTCATGGCTGTGAAACATAACCGGTGAGAGAAGATGGCATTTGTAGGTTATTAGAATTTGACCACAGATGTCTTCGAAACATTACTAGCATATCCTTTGACCACTGAGATGATTAAAATGGTTTAAAAATGCTGTTTTTCAATTCGATCTTTTGTGGCGTGCCACTTGACATCTTAAATTCCGTATTTTCTCAAATTAACCAAAGATATCTGGCCTAAGTCCCATACTTCGACGTTTCTAAAGCCTTTCACATGGTTAGCTACCAACTCGCATTTTACGGAGTCCAAGGCCCTTCACTTGTTTGATTTGATTCCTTCCTCAGACACAGACACAAAATAGTTAATGAGGTGGTATATTCATTTTCTCATCATAAGCTGAGCATTACAAGGTAGAACAGTGATGCTCAAAATGGCGGCTGCGGCTTAGCAAAGCTAAATGTGGATGAATATGCCTCAGAAATACCTCACTCGACTTTGATCTTACCATAACTTGTGAGGTTTTATCTAAGATACAATAGTAGACATTGTCGTTTACCGAACAAGTATTGAAACAGACACACCAGTCTCAACAACCGATGGGTTGCATAACTTCGCACCTTTGTAGAAATGAGTCACGCATTTTTATGTTCAAATTTTGTGCTCGAATACTCCTAGAATATTGCACGCTTATTCTTAGTAGTTTGCGCATATAGGATGAATAATTATTGTAGTCAGTACAAAAAAGATTTACTTTTCAGATTCTTGTAACTAATTGTACTTTGAATTGTAATTCCAGATGTAATAGACTTGGACTCAACCTTTTATGGAAGAGGAGACTCGAAATAAACCTAATCTTTATATTCGTAATGCTCAATAAGCTATCTTTTACATCCAGTCAAGTAATTTATTATGCGGAAACTTCTAATTAAAACATCCTTAACTCCATGTCATTAGTGAAACTAATCTATCCTAAATCAGCTTTTAATGTGAGTCACTTTACCCGTACATTTTCACCACTTTCGAGTAATCTGTCACAATCCGTCCGTAAGATAAAATCTTTCCCATCTTTTGTCTGCTGTACTGATGCATACTTCTATTCTAAAAATGTACCTGTAAATGTTTCTTTTTCTACAAGCTGGACTATAGGAGTTACAAATGTTTAGCTATTCGTAGTACAGAATTCATGAAGTAAATCTGCTGTTACTTTAAATTAGCACGGTCACCGCTACCTTTCACCAATTTGAATAATATTCGACATGAAAATTAAATCACTGAGTCACGTGACTAACCTATTATAGTAATTATTGCTTCGTTATTCCGTGCTCTCTGCTTCTGTTTTATTTTCTCTATTTACGGACGGTTACAATATCTTTGCTATGTCCTTAAATGCAGCATTCATAAATGAACAGGATTTCCTCTTGAAAAGAACTAAAAGATCCGTGTACATGCATTTTATTGCTGTATTTACCTGTCATTTATGTACTGTTTAAGCAATGTTTGACTAGTAAACTCGAAAATATCTTATAGCATATGTTTGTTCTCTACATTTATTGTTACTATTTATATTAAGCTGATCATGACTGTAAAGTTGTATGAATTCTGTAATTTTTATCTTCGGAATGCACACGCAGTAATTATTGAGATAAATTTGAACATAATGCTTCCTAGTCACACAAGTTCACAATTAGTAAAGGTTGCACAGAGTTATCCACTTCATGACTGACATTTGGTCATGGATTGACAAGCTTTACTAAAAGGCAATTTGTCGGTATGAATTAATTGACACTTTGACCATCTCACAAAAAATACAGAACGATTTTTAACGTGTGGATAAATACAGTGATTAGTGTTGACGACTAATTCATTACAGACCGATGTCAAATATCATACTTATCTGCTAATTTATACCTCTGGCTCTATCTCATAGATTAAAAAGTTATACGACCTACACTCTAAAATTACTAGCATGTTCTGATGTCTGATTATTGTTAGTCAGAAATAAAACATTGACATGGGTTTCGAGCTAATTAGTCTACATCACTAACCAAAAGCATCTCTTTATGTTGCTCCAATACAAACGCATTTGAAGGGGCTGGAACGCTAAAAGAGTATTCTTCAAACTGACCCAACAATCTGACATTATCACTTATGGTTTTTTTATTTCCACGAAGCAATACGTTAGAACAAGTACACATTGACTCAGCGTGATGACAAACATTTTCTCTGAAGCGTCTCAGTTGATTTCTTTCCAAATAGAAAGCCAGTGTCATCATTCTAACTCACCTTCTCACCTTCCCCTTCTGGAGGACTTAAGTCACGCCATTCTTCAATTACATTGCATAAATCTACAGTACTCAATGGTACTTTGATTTGTCCAATCTGATCATGTTTGGAAAATCGATCGAAGTCATAAACAGTAAACGAAATCGTTTTTGAACTGATTTCAGCATAAGGAATCTACGAAGAAATCAAATGACAAAATATTAATTTCAGTTCATGTCGTCGAGCTTGAATGTATGCAAAATCATCTGGACAATGGTCACTAAGGAATTATTATAATTGTGATATACTGAATGAAGTTGATTATGCGCCTAATGATTATTTCAGGCCAAATTTTTCGTACATCATTACTCAGTTTGGCAGTTAAAGATTTTTATTCATTCCGGTCTTCTGAGTTTGGTACGTCATGAAAACATTATATCGTAAGTAAATTGAACCTCGGAATACAACACATACACTGATAAGCAATTGTCAGTAGTACAATAATAGTTCAGAGCTGATTTTCTTAACTTCTACACTAGATTATATGAGCTCGAATACATGAGATTTCCACAACTACTAGATAGCTACACTGGGGTTTGAATGTGACCAACATGGTTTCATGTGCTGTTAAAAGTAGGTGGGTTAATTTTACTTCCCGGCTGCCCACACCGTGTAACGGTATCGTATAAAAACCTTAAAAGGAACTTGTAGTGTCAGTTATTATATTAAGCCCATATACCTTATTCTAGCTTTCGGACATCCCATTCTACTCATTCTACTTGAGCCATACTTTGATCTTGTTATTTATTCGCTTATCAATCTACACTTTTTATATGAGCGTATATGTATCTGCCATTCTTATCCCATTAATCACATGTCTGTAGCTTATTTTTGTCTGACTATGAATATTGAGTAACGCTTGACTAAAATGGAGTTGGCTTCCCAGCCATCTTCCCTGAGTGTCATTTTGCTTCGCTCTGTTTCATTCGCTTCATATACAAAAGATATGTATTCACAAGTCAGTTCTCGTTATTCGACTTATTTAATTCCGTTATTGACTAACGTGATTTAAGTCGACGATTATATACGAGAATAGGCGATAAAAAACATTCGTACGATCTTGGAGTCAGATCCACGGGACACTAAAACTTTGGTTGATGTTGATCTTAACGATACGAGAGCGTGACCGCAGAGCTCAAGTGACACCTCTTTGAGGTCGGACGCAAACAGTCTTTTTATGGGAGGTTTTTAACATGTTAGCTACATTCATTAAAAGGTCTCACTGCTGGAGATGGAAATCATAGGTCAAGGTGAGGTGTGACGGTTTTGGGGTCGACCATTCCTCACCCTTCTTTCTTTATGAAGCGAGGTTGCTGCAGATGTTGTTACACTTCTCAACAGTCAGCACTGCAACTTTTTCCTTAAACTTCGAGTTGCTGTCTTTGGTCCTACTGTTCTTCAATTGACCTGCCTGACATGGTACGACCTGAGAGAACACGCGTTTCAGCCAATATAGCTCGGTTGGGTCATCGCGATACGCAAACCCGACCACCACGTCTAGGCAGCGCTACGAGGGTTACACAAAAAATGATATGAGTCAGAACATACGAGTATAGAATCATTTGTTTAGAGATGGAACATTCACATTGCTGGTGCAGTTATTCACTAAGAAAATTAATTCAAAGTGATCGACCTTAACAACGTGCTAAACATATCAGTATGTTGTAATTTCGAATATTGCTTCGGAGTTCTATTTGACATAAAGTTGGATGCGCTATCCTACCATTCAAAAGACATCCCTTCAAGCCGTTTTGATAACTTTATTTCCAACCTGTTATCTTCTCAAGTTTTGTTATATCTATCAGTCCTATTATACCTGTTAACTGTCTTTTTTGACGTCCGACTGTTTGACATTCATTTCCTGGATCAATAATCTGGAACTATATTGATATTCTATGGCTCTTGAATTTATCCGAATCAAATATCCATAGTTGTCATCAACGACTGGTATAATCGACAGTATATTGCAAGTATTCACCGCCAACCAACGTTTCTTTCTACAAATATCAAGAAAGTGTTTACCTTGACCACTGTGTCACTTCTTAAAGTCTATATAAATCGTTCTGTGTCCACACTTTAATGAATCTTTCAGCTAGTAAACACTGGTTTAAGGTTTCGGTTTTGATTAATGCTGATTCCAGAATGCTATAAAATTGCGACGGTGAATTCTGGGACGTATTTCATATAAGGAAGAAAGATCTGGTCTAGGCCATTTGATTTTATGACGGTTTGCTTATTCGCCAAAAACCTTCTAATGAATTTGTGCCAGTAGATATTCTTACACAGGGTGGATATGAGATGAGTTACTTTAAACTTTTGTGCATTGAGAATGGTGAAATTAGTTTTGGTTTCGGTGTAACGCGTTTTTCACATACCTCACATTAAGAAGCATTCGATCTGCTGAAGTTGTGGCTTGATATTTGGTCAGCGTCGTCAATCTTTGTGTATAATTGAAAACTCACTCTTCTTCCTGAATAAAGCATTCTTGTCCCATATATTTGATATTGTCAGGGATTTCGTTGTTTAAATAATAATTATTTTCAATTTCATTTCACTTGAGGATAATTAATGCCTGAAAAATATGACGCGTTCAAATCTTTGGTTCATTGTCACAACAGAATACAACAACGTTTGTAAGTGTTTGTATCATTCTCTTGCTGTTGTAGTTGTTAAATACTGCAATTGATCAGGCTCTTATAACATCTGTGGTTTCTGAGCTTTTTCCTTCATATTGCAATTTTGACGAGTCTAAACTCAATAGCTTAGTAAATATTAGTCTGACATTCGGAGACATAAAGCTGTATCTGTCAGTATTCATAATTAACTGTGTTAAGCTAATGGTTTTTAACAGGGAGATACCCAATCCTCTTACTATAATACGATAGACATTAACTCATAGAGGCTAATCAAGAGGTGATGCAGAATTGTAGCTGAAGTAGGTGATTTCAATTCGAATTTTCATCTATGAGCTGGATGTTTTAAGCATGAAGCTTTGATTTTTCCTCCGAATAACACTACCAAGATTATTAAGGCGGTTTAACTTCGGTGTAGCACATAAATCAACTAAATTACCCAGATCATTTGTATTCAAACCAAATAAAAAACTGACGAGTGAAGAAAACCCAAAAAGCATATATAAAATAAACGGTCCCATACTAGAGGATTAGTACATCGGTCAGATTGGACGCTCTCCTCATCTTCGTCTGCATCAAGGTTGACTAGTTCTCAAATCCAATTTTCTATCTTCACTTAGTTCAGTGCAGTCGGATAATTCAGGACTCACATTTGACTATGGATATGTTAAAAATGTGAATAAGGCGAATACTAAGAACATCAGAGGATTTTTAGTAGCTTGGTCCTCAAATCAATTCACAATCCACAAACACATGTAAATCGATCCAAGTTTCAACTTGTGAGAAAAACCATAGACAAATAGAAGCATCAGTAATTAATTCAGAGAGAGAGATAAGTAAAATAAGTATCTGGGCATCAACAGGTTAAAGATTATCACTTGCAAATCACGACAAAGCTGAAGAGGACAAGCCGTCAGTCACACGTGGAGAAATTCGAATATGTGGTTCCCACCTGAAGTTTGTCCTGACGAATTTGCTTAGACGAACGATGAAAGCTTCTGAGGCGGACCATTCAGCTCAGAGAACGTAAGTTCACCAGAGACAGCTATCCGTCCTCAGTTCATAGAATTAGCAAACAAACACGTACGCATAATTTTATACAAAGTGAGTATGCTATTGGCTTTTCGAACTCAGTAAATTTGATGGTTTTTCAAGTGATATATATTAGATCTGATTTTCAATATTAACATCAACATTGTTGTGTGAGAGCATCCAGCCGACAGGTTCCGAAAATGGAGCGAAGAAATCTTGGATTTCACTACTAGTTATATTAAGAGCCAAATAAAGCCTAAAGATATTTGGTCACTTAAACACCGAATACTGGTTAACAAAAAGACTAAGTAATAGGTATTAAGATTTCTGAATTTCTTCACTGTAACCTAAAGATTCATGCTAGTTGGAATCAAATTGCTAACTGCTAAGGTGTTCATTCAGGTGGTCACGATTCTTAATAATTTTATTTTGCAATATCTTGAGTTACTAATTTGATGCATCGAAATTGTTTGTATTTATTAACCTTTCTACAACTTAATTTTCGCCCATTATCTATTGCTCGAGGTCCACTCAAATCTTCCATGTGCTAGATTTCACAGTGGTAGAGTAATGGAGCCTCCAGTTTCAATAAAATATTATTTTCAAACCCCATTCCGATGTATGCTAATTATGCTGACAGGCATATATTGTATTTAACACCTACGAGAAGTGGAATGCGTGACAGCAGAAGGTTGGAAAGATAGAATTCAAGTGAATGAGAAAAGAGAATAATTGTTATGAGCTGACAGATGTAGTTGAATTGCTTGTAAATGATGGAAACACAGGGAAGATATGTCATTTTTATTTGGTTCGTTTTAGGTAGACACACTTATCAATTTAACGCATAATTGAATAAACCAGCTCTTATTATCTCGATGAGTATGATACCAGTCAGCATTGAAGTGAACTTTTGTTGATCCTATCTCTATTGATTTGAAATATTGTGATTTCATCACGTATCCACTAGTAATTGGATCCATGACAACCAGCAGAGTTCTGATGAGTTGTCTTGATCTCTGGAGTTCAACAATTTCAAGTGAAACAGTTACACCAAGGACATGGTGAGTTTTCAAAAATAAAAATGTACAACGTTTTATCCCGACTGAGTTAGTGGTTAATTGCCTGTTATGAAATATGAAGTCCCTAGATTTTATCTCTTCTAAAGTAAAAGGTTGATCCATTACACACAGTTTCATATTAGAACAAAACAGCCATGCAGAGCCTCCTGCTTTTAATAATTGTCTAACTGAGGTCAGTTCATAATACAACTTATGAAACTCAATAATTCTTACAAACGTCGAACACTAAACATCAGTATGTGTATCATTTAGATTTCAGTAATCTTTCTTCTCCGACTTTATTTAAATTGTATTTTAACCGTTATTGTTCAACTAACAATCCAGAATGTCTGCTTGATAGTAACATTTAACTAAGTAACCGATAAGGACAGTTTCACTTAGCAAACGTGATGAACAAAAGGGAAGTATGTTGTGTTCTGAAAGCTAAAATACCTCGTAATTAGATGAAACTCATTTCAGTACATGGATGACTACCTGTAATATTGGTTGTTTTAATGTTATATCTGGTCAGTGGATCGATATCTGAATGTGCTGAAACACTTTCATCACTATGGTAATAATGATTCCCTCAATTTAAGTCTCGTGATTAGGAAGTTTCAATCACAACCACGTAAAGTCCGTTGATATATTTACCGAATTTAATCAAATCTTCTTAATCATTATGAGACTTGAATAACTTGACTTCAGTCGTTTGTTGTACTCCATCGAAATATCTCAAATGATCATCCAATACATAATGTTTGTTAAATCGTTTTTCACTTGTGCTTTGATTAGTGATTTTACAAAACAAGTTTTTATCAGTATAAAGAATTGCGAGGATTGTATTATATTCACCATTGAGTTCAGAACTTCATATAAGTGGAGTCTAATTCGTGTCAGGTATGAGACATTTATGTACCTCAAACAATGGACGAAGAGTTATGAAATACTGTGAATTCATTGTAGTTTGGCATTGACACTATTGGATGCTGACTAAGTGGTTTAGGGGTTGTGAGACCACTCGCGATACCGAAGATCCTGGGTTTGAGTGTTTGAAGAATTTTTCATCAGTTGGTTCGATTCTTTCAAAATCCATCATTATTGAACTACAAAGTCTAGTGATCTCCACATCTATCTACTAATCTTTAACAATTTATCAATGAAACGATTGCTGATTTCTTGATAAAATTATTCACATATATTTTAATTAATGAGAAGAAGCTTTACAATGCAAATATAAATACATGAAAAGAAGAATTAAACAAAACTCAATTCAAATCAAGCTGTGTATAAATATAGAGATAACCTATGAAATGATTGTTTAAATCAATCAAATTTTGAAAAAAAAATTTGGCGGGTTTTACAACACTTCGTTTCTCAATCAATATTTTTGTGAAAAAAATCATGAAAATAAATGCAAAAAAAGCTAAATAATAAGTTTTGAATATTTATTAAATCATCAATAATCATTGAATGAATAACATTGTCATTATTATATCAGCGTGTATTTGTGTAGATGGTGATTAAGATGGTGGAGAAGACTTGTAGTTAAAAGTGGATAGTTTGATTGTGAAGCTTTCATCATCATTCGAGCACTTAACTTCCATGTGAAGTTTGTGTTGATGATGTTGTTCGGAAAAGTTTTGAAGACTTCATGACCAAACTAATCAGCTCAGAGTACAAATCTTCATTAAAATGTGTGATCAATTTCTACATTCATTGTTTAAATCAACATTCATAATACAGTTTTTTTGTTATGCTGATTATAAATGATTCAAGCATAGCGTTGGTTACAATAAATAAACGATTATAGTATATAGTTTATAAGCAAATTTTATACGGATATCCACAGTTTGCTTTGATAATGAATTTTCAATCTCATTGAATATAAGCATAATTTGTTCAGTAAACATTCAAATTACATAAAGGCTATACGGTGTGATATAACATAATTGAATATTGAAAAGGTTTCTTTGATTTATTTTATAGAAAAATGAATAGATTCAATTTTTTTCTGGCATATCTTGTAATGTATGCCATTGTGCTATAGGACGTCTTGGATTAGCTAACATATCTGACCAATGACGAAGTGCTGCACCTGTTGCATTACAACCTAATACAATTCGACCTATTGGTTCAGAGGTTCCAATACGATCATAGTCAACAACAGTGACAATTAAATTGACTTTCTGTAAAATTGAAAATTAAACATTGAATGTAATATAAATACATTTTAAAACGTATTAAAGCTTAGCCATTCGATAAGTATATCATGTAGCTGTGGTTATATATATCATATAAAGGTTAAACGATTTGGTGAGATTATAAACAAGAAATCCTATTGGGATACGCCATTGCGTCATCACCAATTACTAGTACATTATTAGTTAAACACGTAACCTTTGGGACAAGAAAGAACCAAATATGTATTCGCCAGACAAATCATTCGATTTTTGTGAGAGCTAAAATACTGCTCAGGGGCCTAAACCGAGCTAGGTGGTTTCCATGGAAAAAGGTCACTCTCCGAGGATTGTAGTACCGATGCATAAAGAGAACTAAAGTAGCAGTTTGGTGAATCGAGTAAATTATAAGGAAAATCTTTATAAAATGCCTAAACAGATTATGTGATTTTAAAATCGGAATGAAACCTAGTAAAACTGTAGATTGGCCCATGTTGACATGCTACATCGGAAATGCAAGATAAAACTAACAAGATTCATACAAAGGAGTCTTATTTTTGTTGTCTCAACTTTTTTCTAGCTTACTATTAGTTAATCAAACCCACGTATCGTGGTAAACAGTGGTTAGGTATACATATCTTAACCACCCTGATCGAAAAAATCTAATAACTTGATCAGCTGATTCGTCAAAATAGAGAGTTAAACTGAGAAGTTCTATACTTGGACGAAACGGCCATCCAGTGGTTCTAGATTGTCCACGATAGTCTAGTCCATGAATTCAAGTATTAAATTAAACTACAACTAGATGTATACAAATCACTAACTTACTTGTATTTGATCAAATGGTACATCAAATGCAAATGATTCATTGTAATAAGGATTTAATGTGTATTTCTTAATTGTTGTCTTCTTTTTTTTAATACGTTTACCATTAAACATTAATGAAAGTTTCACATAGGGATCTAAAAAGAAGAGAAGAGAAGAAAAGCGATGAGAAAATTCATAAAGAAACTTCAATGATTGTCACAATAAGAAACAGTTTACAAACATCTTTGTATCATTGCTCAATATCTTCGATAAACAGAAATATGTCGTCTGGATAGTCTATATTGATAGACGATTCGTTTAGAAGGAGTTCAAACCTTAAGAACCATTCTCATTAAATATATGTTTAAAATAAAGTCAAACAACATTATCCACGACCTCGCGAGCGGTATCATTGATGCGCACTGATGAGGAATCCCACAATAGGATAAAACGGCCGTCCAGTGCTTCCAGGTTTTCATTGGTGGTCTAACATCAATCAGTTCATCATCTCAATCAAAAAATTATTAAATTCAGACAATGATTGATGCTAGAACCTTGAAACGAAACATACAAGATGGATACATAATAAAACAGGTTTATTTAAAACATAATTTTTATGCGACGTACAGTGTTCGAATTCAGATACTGATGCATAATATGCTATAAGATAACCTCCAAAACTGATTACATGAGAGAGAAAAGTATAATGGGCTGCTGAATGAAATACACAAATACGCATTCATATATATGTATATATACTAGTCTAGCCTTAGGAAATTGACCAAATGACCTCACTGAAGTGCATTTCACCTTTAGGTCATTACCGATTGTCATCAATTGACTTTTGTCTACTTTTGATTGTCTCTTCATTTCAAATTTAATTACAGGAAAGAATATAACAGAACAAATACCGAGACTCTAATTTATGGACGAGTCATTCAGAGGCGTTTTAGAGATTTCAAGGTTACGGTGCCAACTTCAGTACTTAATGCTAACATACGATCGTTTCACAGGGAATTTTGTATAACACGTGATAATTGAACGTCTATAACGAATAAAACGGCGTGACTATAATTTGTTAATGAATCAATCAGGTATAATATAATAGATCTCGGACTTTAACGTGAAAGCCTTTCATCCATTTGGCTTTGTATAATAATACTGACTGTTTGCTAATTGGCTATTATTTCTCAAGGTCGCTTATGATTCGTTCAAAGGTCGTCGATAAATTAGGATCTCGCCATACTCTTATATTCCCCTATTTCTAAACTGTAGTTTGATTCACAAATTGTTGTCATAAGTATTATTATTTTAGATTTATCATTCATTAACTATTTTCCGATTACTCTGGTTTTCACCATGTTTGACTGAGTTGTGTGTACATTGTAATTCCTTGACTGTATTACTGTGTAGTCTGACATTTCAAGTACATATTAATAGAAGCTTCAAGTCATCACTGAGTGATAGAAATTGTGTTTGTAGACTACATATAAGATTTCAATAGACTCGTTAAGATAATACTGATATTCGTAACTATTTTTGGTTTTAAAACGATAGTTGTCAGTCAGTCAGTAACAATGTAGAACCTCATACGTACGTACATCAGTTCGAGTCGCCATACAACATGAGAACAGACATGCAGTTGTCGATTCAAGTCCCGTAGTGGTAGAGGCGGTAAGAGTATAAACAGTAATCGGAAAAATTAGCATTGGAAGATGTTATGTAAAGAGTATAATCCAGTGAAATAAATTCGGAAAGAGAAATAAAGAAGAGGATTCAGGAGATTAGAATTTGGGAGAACACAAAGAGTGGATGCACCTGCGCCATTGCAAACAATTTTGAGTCATGTTATTCAGGGTCTCTAACCACAGTTCTAAGCCTTCTAGTTGGAAGAAAAATCGAAGACATCTCGATCAATTAACCTTCAACAATAATTTTCCAGAAAGTTCCAAAAATATACAATGGATGATATGTTACACAATGAATAAAGAATTACTAAGACTTCTGGAAACTTACATAAAACTAAAATGGTTTAAATGGATCATGTTTTCTACATCAAAACTAACCTTGAAAGTAAAATGTCATTTATGTTTTCTAGGTGTTTTTTCTTCAATTAATGAGGTTTCTACTTCAGATATATCATATATAACATTTATAAAATCCATTTTAAGTCAATTTATAGGTTTATTCATGAATTTTTTCAAGAACACCGATTGGAATTGTTTACATTTCATGAAATGTTTTACACTGGTGCGAGACTGTTAGGTCCTGGGTTCGAATCTCGTGGGATGCGGGATCATGGATGCGTACAGCTGAGGAGTCCCGTACTAAAACGAAACGGCCGTCCAATGCTTCCAGGTTTTCCATAGTGGTCTAGCTTCAATTGACTAATGATTTCAATCAGTGAAATTTCTAAAATCTCCACAAAACCCCTTCTGATAATAATCATCTGATCACTAGTGACTGACTTCAAGAGATACTTCTGGAATTCTAATGAGAAGCCGTTACCTGTGGAGTTCAACCAGGTCTGTTATGAGATATCAACTCACTGAAGACAATGGTGTACGATGACGCAACTTCGTTGATTGGTTGAAGTTAGACATTAGCACCGTTGGATACTAGCCGGCTCAGTGGTCTAGTTGGTTAAGCTCCTGGCGCGAGACTGATAGGTCCTGGGTTCGAATCTCGTGTGGTGAGGGATCGTGGATGCGCACTGTTGAGGAGTCCCATATTAAAAAATTACTATGATATCCACAAACCGCAATTCGCATAATAAATTGTACATCAATGATGAAATCCGTATTCCAATTCTATGATAATGATTACTTATGATTACATAGACTATAAGAATTACATATATCATATAATTGGAAAACATTCATACATACTACTTATAATAACTAATTCACTCAGTAAACTACCTGAAAGTCCACCGACATCCATTTTTTTCAAATTTTTAGCTTCTAATATATTCACATTCAATCGACCAGATGTTGGAACATAACGCAATGAGAAGCAGATATCACCTAGACGATTTTCCTTTTTGAAGTAAGAAATACAAAAATAAATTGAGATTAGACATTTAACACAATAAGTTAGACGATTACTAGAATAATAAGAAGTAATTAGTCGATGTTTCCGTTTCTGGTAGGAAAATTCCTTGAACTATAATTCCATAAGGATGCAAGGAATCTAACGGTAAATATGTGGAACAAGATCTATTTGACATGATGTATAATCATTACTATTCATTTTTTAACACTAGAAGGATATTGAAAAGTGTTTTTGATATATAAAGGCTAACTTTATGTGAAGAAGGCAATTATAAAGTGAATTTCAACAGTTGAGATCATGAGTCAATCAAAGCTTAACCAGCATGGAAAACCTGAAGGCACTGGACGGCCGTTTTATCCTATTGCGGGACTCCTCATCAGTGCGCATCCACGACTTCGCCTCGCGGGATTCGAACCTAGGACCTATCAGTCTCGCCCCAAGAGTCCGGCTTCAAAAGATATATCATGGAGTTCTAGTGAGAAGCAGTGATCAGTGGAGTTCAACCGGGTCAGTTGTGAGGTAGTAACTCACTGATGACAACGATGGATGTGTCGCTCAATTTCGAGGATTAGTTGAAGTTAGACATTAAGACCGTTGTTGCCGGCTCAATGGTCTAGTTGTTTAAGTACCTGGCGCGAGACTGATAAAGTGAATTCTTAATATGGTGTGATCACATAACAATTTCCGATTATTTGACTGGAAATAACTTTTATGTTTTAATTATCGAGATGCTTCCTTATCACACAAAGTTATACAAAGTTATCCGTTTAATGATTGATGTTTGATCATAAATTGACAAAGTTTATTACGAAGCAATTTGTCAGTGTGAATCAATCAATCAATTTGTTCAATTTAAATAAAATAGAGAGAAATTTGTAACATGCGGATAAATCGATTGATAAGTATTAATGCTTAATTCATCACAGAGCGATGATGAATATCAAAGTGATCTGTTAATGTATACCTGTAGCGTGGCATCGAATCGTGGTTGACTATAATCAACAATACAAGAAGGTTGCGTACCAGATATCGGAAGGCAATTGGAGGTTGTAACGAGATATATTTGTTAGCGATCCCGTGGTATCAAAAGAATACCGAGATCGTTCCAAAGGAGTACAAGCGGAAACACTGAGCAAACGTAAGTGCATCCAAGGTCACAATCAACGAAAGGAAGAATGGAAGAATAGTAGATGTCTTTAGTACAGTTAAACAATCACTGGTACAATTGGTTATAATAATAATTGTTTCCATTAAACCAATCGCGTTCTCTTGATAAAAGTAGGTCACTACAGGAGTCCCCCGCTAGAATGGGTTTACACTTTCGATAATTAGCGGTTTCGTTCGTGGGACTGATCAGCAAACGTGCGATTGTAGGACGAAAGTGTTGGCAAACAGGAAGCGATCGTTGAACCTCGAGCTGCCAAAAAAGGTCTTTTACGTAGTACGGTACCAAGAGAAACGTGATGTATTTGCTGCTCGAGTTAGCTTACCACAACAGGGTGGTTCGTATCCAGGACCTGAGGATTGCGTTCGTAGTAGTGCGGACCAGAAAACGCTGCAGACATAGGACGGAACCACGTTGGGCCAAGGGACCAGATCATAGATCAAATTCTGAAATGACCTACATTCTAACATGTGTGCCATGTTCTGATGTTAGATGGTTTAAGTTAGACAAAAATAAAACTTAAACATAGGTTTCAAGCTAGTTAGCCTGTATCATTGAGTCAGACCATCACGATTTGTTATTCCAACACAAATTTGGGTGAACAGATCTAAAATGCTACCTAAACGATCTAAAAATTTCATGTATGGAGTTTTCTTTCCTTGAAGTAACTACTTAGAACAAGTACACGTAGGATCAGAGTAATATCAAACATTTACTATGAAGCGTCTCAGTTGATTTCTTTCCTAATAGAAAGCCAGTGTCATCATTCTAACTCACCTTCTCACCTTCCCCTTCTGGAGGACTTAAGTCACGCCATTCTTCAATTACATTGCATAAATCTACAGTACTCAATGGTACTTTGATTTGTCCAATCTGATCATGTTTAGAAAATCGATCGAAATCATAAACAGTAAACGAAATCGTTTTTGAACTGATTTCAGCATAGGGAATCTACGAAGAAATCAAATGACAAAATATTAGTTTCAGTTCATGTCGTCTAGCTTGAATGTATGCAAAATCATCTGAACAATGGTAACTGAGAAATTATTGTGGCTGGTATATACTGAATGAAGTTGATCATACGCCTATTGACTAGTTCGGGTCACAATTTTTGTACATTAGAACTCAATTTGGTAGCTAAACATTTTTACTCATTCCAGTTTTCCCATATTGATATAACACAGAAAGTGTATATTGTAAGCGAATTAAAGCTCAGAATACAACACACATACTGATAAGCAATTGTCAGTAGTACAACCATAGTTATGAGGTGATTTCCCTAACTACCACACTAGATGATATGAGTTCGAATATATGAGGATAGTCTCACTTGTTTAAAAAAATGGGACATTCACATTGCTGATGAATTTATGCACTATAAAATTAAGGTGATTGGTTTTAACGACAGATCTTACTCGTCCACTTGTTGTAATATCGAGGTTTCTTTCGGCGTTCTATCTCACTTAAAGTTGAGTGGGCCAACCTTTCATTCAACATACATCTCGTCAATTCATTTTGATAACCTTATTTCTAACTAGCTATCTTCTCAATTATTATAATCTTTATGCATCTTTATATACCAGTCAACTGTTTTGATGAACACTGACTGAGTGAGTGCTTGATATTTCCCTAGTGGATTGGTAATCTCGATCTATATTCATGGGATTCATGATTGCGAGTTGATTTACGTGCTATGCTTTATGAAACTATATAAAATTCTTAGAATTTATTCGAACCACAGTTCTGTTCGTAGTTGTCAACATTGATTAATATAATTGACAGTACATTGTTTATATCTGTGGTGCGTGCTACTTATATTGATATAAGTAGTATATAACGTGAGTCAAAAGAACGTAATGGCTGGCAGCAGAAGATGGAGAAGATCAAGAAAAGAAGAGCGAGAAAACAATGGAATTTGTAAGAAATCGCATGAGCAATGAAATGCGAGACAATGGATTGATGTTTGCAACAGCAACAGCCCGGTTTGATATGATAGAATGATATTTTGCAAATTAACCATTTACTATATGGTTTTTCTATTTTACCAAGTAATTCTGTAATTTGTCCTAAATACAATTTGGCTGTCCTCACCAGTGTTCTTCTCCACTACAATATCCATTGATAACCAATGTCTATGTATCTGTATATCAACGAAGTATCCATCTTGAACATTGCAGTACTTCTTGAGGATTACATGAGTTGTTTTGTATTTATTCGCTATTAAGCCTTTCGCTTTTCAAAAACTGGTACAAATTTTTGGTTTTTTCAGTAATGCTGATTCCAAAGTGAATTCTGTCACGTATTTCATATGGTGAAGAAAGATCTTGTTTCAGCCTGTTAATTGTATGATGGTTCGCCTATTCGCTAAAATCCATTTTATGATTTTGTTCCAGTAGACATTCGTACACGTGATAGATACGAAATGAGTCACCTTAACCTTTTGTAGATTGAAAACGATACAATGAGTTTTGGTTGACGTGTAACGCATCGTTCACAAACCTCATCTTATGAACCGTTTGATTTATTGCTGTTGTAACTTGATATTTGGTCAGTATGATCAACCTTTCTGCATACTTGAATTTTCACTCTCCTTCCTGAATAAAGCATTCTTCCCCCACATATTTGATAATGTGTAAATAATAAATATTTCTAAGGTTATCACATCTGAGGATAATAAATACATTAAATCTTTGACGCATTTAAGTCTTTGGTTCGTTTATACAACTCGATGCAACAATGTTTGCAAGCAATTATATCACTCTGTTGTTGTTGTCAAACACAGCAACGGATCAGTCTCTTTTACCATCTGAACGTTCTAAGCTTTTGACTTCATAATACAAGTTTGAACAAGTCTAAACTCAGTAGCTAAGTGCAGATCGAATACTATCGACCATATAGCAATGTGGCCACCAGTCTAGGTGACTCGACACTGAGTGCATTATATGTTGAGATTAGATGGTTGTTGGAGGTAGTCGACAGGAAACCCTGAACACGGGTTTCGTGTTACTTGGCGCTCGTCAGCAAGACGTACCTGTAATCTTGAGGGAACTGGTGCTCCCTGACGGATTCGACCCCATGTCACCCAGTTTCACAGTCAGAGACGTAACCACCTAGACTGGTGGCCACATTGCAACATGGTCGATAGCATACGATCTGCACTGAATAAGGAATTGACACACATGACATTGATCACCATCCAGTGATCAATCAATTGTGAGTGTCTAAGTAAACACGTAGTTTGACATTCCATGATGGAAGTCTTACTGTATTCATCAGCATTAGGATTCAATTGTGTCCAGCTAATGAGTCTTAAATAGGATGAAACGTACTTCCCGTATTCTAATATAAGTGACTTGACAACCCGAAAAATTTGATATTTATGACTCATTTGTATATATAAATTGCAAGACTGAAGTACATGGGCTAGCGTCCCCAAATGCCCTGGTACGACCGAGAGTGGAGAGTGTCCGCTCTCCCTCCAAATGCTCTCGCATGGCCACGCGTATATAGCCTCTGCCAGGGAAGTCCTACTCAATCTGTATTCAATTAAAGTAAAATAGTTGATCTTACTTACTTTGAAAATAAATGTTTCATTAAATACAGGATTTAAAATTTTCCGATGTACTTTTGTTTCATATTTTTTCTTTTTATCCGGTAATAAAGTAACTTTTACATAAGGATCAGAAGTACCACACATATCCATAGCTGGTAAATCATTAGCTTGAATTACACCAACCGTTAACTGAATAATGTAAAAAAAAACATTGAATTATAGTCATTAATGGTAAATTAATAATTTGATTTTGAATTCATGAGTCGAATAAGGCTAGACGACAATTTGTTCGTAGTATGGAACTCCTCAGCAATGCACATCGACGGTCATGCGCATGGGGTTCCAATCCAGGACTTAAGGTCTTGTACGGAAACGTTTAGTCTATAAGCCATTGAGCTTGTATCAAACAGTGTTAATATCTAACTTTAACCATTCCACGATATTGTGCGACCGTCCACTATTGTCTTCAATGATTAAGTGCCTCATAACAGACATGGTTTGACTACACTGATCGTGTCTACTCACTAGAACTCCAGTCACTAATGAGCACAACATGACAGTTATTGTCGGAATGACAGTTTGTAGAAATTGTAGTAATTTACCCATGGAATTGAATTGTAAAAAAATTGTATAACATTATCAAGAATGGACTTGAACCATGTTTGATTTTATACAAAAATTCAATAAGTAATTGATCTAGTCAAGTGTCTTCGATGAACAAGTAAGTTTAGGCCTATATATTGTTTTTATTTTAACACACAGATATCGATACAAGGAAGCATCAAATACATATGCGACACACAGATTTCATTTGATATGTTTGAGGGCTGTGATACTGCCCGGGTGCCCAAACCGAAGCAGGTGGTTTCATTAGGGGGCCACACCCGGAGGCTTCGACCTTAAGGTCTGATCCACAAGGCAGTGGAGCAACGTAAGGAGATGCATTTCCATGGTAGCCGGTGAACAACGATAGGTTCATACGCCATTTGTTCCTTTAGGATACTGGAACCCATGTGCACCATTGGTTTGGAATGACGGTTTTCCAACTCCCCTAGGTGGACTCTCCATGTCTACCAACCCGGTTAAAGTGCCAGACATTCGCTTTTCGTCCTCTCAATTTCGTAAGCAACAGTAATGCCACGAGAAGGCAGTGAGTAGGAATTCACTGTCAGAGGCTATTTACGCGTGGCCATGTGAGAGCATTTCGAGAGGAAGAACGGACTCTCCTCACTCTCGGCCGTACCAGGGCATGTTCAATAAGTGTACTTTATTCACCGCTTCTTATGTTTATGTTTATTTAGTAAGTGAGTATTCAGTAAAACAGTGGCATGTTCATTTAAATATTTTAATTTAATCGTCTGAAGTTTTCCATAACCTCTTTGTGTCAATCACCATTTTAAGCCCACACAACTTATTCTCGCTTCTGGACAGGAAAATTTATCCATTCTTCTCGAATCACATTTTTTGACCTTGTGAATTATTCGCTTATCAAACTTGACTTCTTATTCTATTCATTACATGTCTATAACTTATATCTATCTGACTTTAAATATTGATTCGCGCTTGATTAAATCAAGTTGATTCACTAGCCTTCACTACTGAACGTCATTTTTCTTTTGGTGAGTGATCGTCAGCTAGAATCTGGTAATCCAGGAACCGACATCTGAATTATGTACACTGTTTCCGCTACCAATTGTCACCAATCACGATGTCTGTGATTATGCATTTTTGTAACTCGTGCAGCGGAAGACTTTTCATAAACACACCTTAAGAGGTTGTGCGATTAATAAACAATGATTTGTTGAAACAAGCGGAAACGAACAACTTATTGAGATATATAAAGGACAGAAGCAGGTAGACCAAATGTTCAACAGCCTATTCATGTAATTTTGCTTCGTTTAAGAAACATATGATGTCAAATAAATTCGACATATTTGTCAACAAAATTAGATGATCATTCTGGTCACCCACCATTTTTTGGTAATTAAAAAGGTCTATTAACATTCTTCGAAATGCACTGTCTGAAGTCACTGTTGGCTTTTTTGTTTACTCGAGTAGACAATAATACTGAAATAGGTCGCATTTACTTCATAAATATTCTATTGACTGTTAGTGTCAACAGGAAATAAGAATTCGAATACGAAAGTAATCTTAATGATTGAATTCGTGAGTCGGTCTAGACAAGGTCACCTTTTTCAACTTGAAAGAACTGGACGACCGTTTCATCTTTGTACACGACTCCTCAGCAGTGCTCACCAACGATGCCAAACGTGGGGCTCTGATCCAGGAGCTTCGGTTTCGTGTGCGAACGCTCAACCTTTAGATCCGTGAGCCGACATTTAACGGTGTCAATGTCTAACTTCAATTGATCCACGTGTTTTGGGATAGCATAACTTAAACGTATGTTTATGAAGTCAGACGACAACAAACATAGGAAAAAAACGGCATCACAGCTAACTCATTTTAACTAAGACTGGTTGAAGATTTATAATCAGTAAACGAGCTAACGGTAGACAATTCATAGAGTAAACAATGAGTATGTAAACATTCAAAATTAAAGGTGAAAAAAAGAAGGCAAATATATAGAGATGTAAATAATAATCTAAAAGATTAAAATGACTTGTCTGTCCATAAGCTGGTATAATTTAGCTGAGAGTGTATAATGGTTTTTTACATACTTTTCATGACTCCGCCTGGAGTCCCTCCGAGGGCTACTGCCGGTCTCAAGTCCGGATAAAAGGGGAAAGTTGGGCATGAGGTTAGCGACCCCATCCAGTAGAAAAATAACTCGCTAAAAAAACGCTAACTAGAAAAAATTATTCAAACCTTTTAAACTCTGCTCTGGGAGCCAGAAGGTCTTCATTTAGAAGAGTTATGACGCCTCATGATGAAATCCGAGTTCCTTCGGAAGTCACGAGACCGATGCCTCTTCTGACAACCAGAGCAACCATTTATTTAGGTACAGGGAATACTCGTACAATGTGGGAGACCGAGAGAGTCTTCCAAATCATCACTTTTATGAAATTCTTAAGAGTTTTTGCTCAATTTGCATAAGAATGTCATAGTTTCTATGTTCATTGCTCACACTATGCATATTTATGTACATACACTCAATCGAAATTATATAAACATAAAGTTTTACTCATACCTCAGCTTTTTGAAAATCATAATCTAATGAAAATTGTAATTTTCCAAAATATTGTTTCTCCTTTTCATGATCACCCGCTTGTTCTTGTTCATTCATTTCCATGTCGGTTTTCAATGCAACCTTATCCTGATTGTGAAATAAAAGACATTTCAATATACACTTCACTTTAACAAGAATATAAAGAGTAGTTGCAAGATAAAGAATACTGGCAAGTGTATCAAAACAGTCCGTTTTATGCCCGGTTACTACAATTGTAGATATAGTTCAGATTAGCAACCAATGACTGTGAACTACTGTTGTTGACAACTTTCCTAGTTCTGTAAATCCGTCTTACTTGTAACTCGTCATTTGGATGTACCTGCAGCGGAACAACACATTGATCAACTGCAGTCCTAAACATCACTGGGAAGACACAAGCAAGTAACACCAATAGAATTTACACTTCACCCCAATGCACAAAGGGGTTACTATCAGCACTCAGTAGCTAAGTGGATAACGCGATGGCGTTTGGAACGAACGATACTGGGATCGAGTCCCATTGTGAGCATGAATTCTGAGATGCATGCACATCCAGATGACGAGTCCCAAATAGGATGAGACGCGCATCGTGTATTCTATTGCTGACCACGACCCATCTTTTCTATAGTTCTGTATTCATTATCAGTTTATCATGTAACTTTGTATATATCTATCATAAATCTGCACACCAACCACTTTAATAGACATTTCAACACTATTCACATAAAGTACACAAATCATTAACAATTTTTTGACAACAGTCAAACTTAACCACTCGAGCTCCCAAGTTTGGGGAAATTTTGGGGGAATCCCCAAAGTCAAATGAGCTTGACCAAGGTTAAAGAGGAATTTTGGCGAAACATTGGGGAATTTCCCCAGGTCTGGGGAAATTTTGGGGTTTTAGTGCCATTTCCACTAAATTTCCTCAAAGTTTACTATAGCGGCTTTCCCGAAATTTCCTTAAAATGAGTCAGATTTTCCCAAAATTGGGAGGTCGGGCTGGAATATATAGGTAAGAATTCATGTATTTATGTTTGTCCATCATAGCAGTGAGTTACTTCAGGATGATGATTTATGATTTTTGCCAAGTCTCACTTTTGGGGAAAATTCGACTCATTTCGAGGAAGCCGCTTTAAGGAAATGGTACAAAAACCCCAAAATTTCCCCAGACCTGGGAAAATTTCCCAATATTTCCCCAAAATTCCTCTTTAACCTTTGTCAAGGTCATTTGACTTTGGGGATTACCCCAAGGTTTCCCCCAACATTGGTGAAGGTCATTTGACTTCAAGAGTTTCCCCAAACTTGGGAGTTCGGGTCGAACACACAGTCAACTTGCTCGGATTTTTATTATCGTTATAAAAGATTTATTCGTCAATCATATTATCGTACTAAAAAGAAGATTAGATGGAACATTTAAATGAAATATACATAGAAATTAACCACATAAACTCCGTAATAAACACCGCCCCGAGCTCCAAAGTTTGGGGGAATTTCGGAGAATTTTCGGGTATTTTGGGGAAACTTCCGAAGTCAAATGACCTTCACCAGTGTTTGAGGAAATTTTGGGGAAATATTGGGGAATTTCTCCAGGTCTGGGGAAGTTCACTTTAGCGGCTTCCACAAAATTTCCCCGAAATTGGGAGCTCGAGGAGTGTTTCATTCTGATATATTGCAAGAAAAAGACCTAGTAGTGATGTTATGATTACATAACCCGATTACCGATAGTAATCATAGTTTCAATAAAAGTGGACATTCATCGTACACTTGAAAGTTAACTCTTTTATGGTTGTCACAGTGATTGCCCGTACATGCGTTTCTACAATCTTGGTTTGCTGATTGCAGTTCTTTCATCACTTCATACAATGCACATTTGTTTCATCACAGTTTTATTTATCTACAACAATTACCTATGAACACTTATTTGGCTTTCTAGATGAATAAGTCAATTTTCATTTATATTCGATTAACAGACTAAACAGTTTCAAGAGTAAGAAGCAGTCTTCATTATTGGATTATGATGTGTTATATGTACTGAGAAGTGACAACCGACAGCTACCGGGTCAAACTTATACAGTCTCAAACAGTAGTAACATATGGTACTAATGACTCCACAACCATAATCCAAAGTAATTCTAGTTGAAATAATACTACCAACTGTTGACCTATTAGTTTTAGTAGTTAAACCTCTGCATTTAGAACTGAAGGTTCTGGGTACTATTCCTGGAAGAGTGGTAATTGTCTATTATTGAAGAATCTCTTACTAGAACAAAACGGCTTTCTGTTACTATCTGCTTCTCAACGGTATCGTAAACTAACACTAATCAGGGGAGAATGCAGCCTACAAGTATATCATTTATTAATCATGAAAAAGGTTAAACATAAAATAAGAGTCAAACCTACTTGACTTTTTAATGCTTCTGATAAATGAGCTGCTGTTTTTAAATCCGCTGCTAATTTTCCACCAGCTAATGACATTTTTTTACCATCTTTTTTTGATCGACGTTTTTTCAATAAACAACGTTTACAAAACCAAATTAGCAATAATAAACCAAAAGTGACCCCCAGTATAGAAAGACTGACGATACCACCATAGGACACTTGAATTTAGATAAAATATGAATGATACATTATATAATGAAAAACAATCAGTGAATGGACAAATGTTGTTAAAAATCGATTATATATATATATCAGAAGTTCCAGTTCGTTAGTACTGTGGTGTATGCTACTTACATTACCATAAATAGTAGATGATGTTAGGCGTGAACAGAAGATCTGACAGCAGATAGACAAGAGGATCGAACAGTAAACAATGGAAACAGAATACAATTTGTATGGACAATGCAAGAACAATGAAGTCTGAGTCATTTTGAGACAATTAGTGGACATTTTGCAAATTAAGCATTTACTACTTGATTGTTAGATGTTATTAACAAGTCCTGTAATTTTGTGCTTAAATACATTCGATTGTCCCCATCCATGTTCTGTTCACTACAGTACTAGAGCATGTTTCATGAATGAAATATAAGATTCATACATAATATTCATTGACATTATAAACAAATTTTAATGTTAAACTAAATGGATTTTGTATATCTGTTAGGTTCAGAATGAATGTTTCGTCTTATTTGGACTCTGTCAATTGGATGTAACTGTATCCCAGTATTGATATTCATTGTGAGAATCGAATACATTACTGACCTTTTTTCAAACTTCAACAAGTTCTACACTAATTTACTGTATCTCAATCATGTGTCTAAGTTTGATGAAAGCCCACAGACGCAAGAAATTTCAGAATTCATTTTTATTTTCGAAAGATGTTTGTACTGTTTATAGTTTCTTGATAAATAAAACATCACATTTAAATCATGAGCTAATCAGCTTTAAATCTGGAAGCACTGAGCAGCTTTTTCATCATAGTGTGGAACTCATCAGCTATGACCACTGGAATACAACCATATGACGTATGAGGCAGTTACCGACTAGAGACATTAAAAGATGTTTACACAATGTCTTGTATTGATTGAGGTTCAACGTTAATAACTTTGTATGGAGACTCACTTGTTAAGAGACTAGGAGTTCACGTGCGAGACTGAAATCCCTAGTCGCAGAATCATAGATTCAAGCTACCAAAGAGTCCTATACTTAGACCAATCGATCGTGTGATTCTTACAGGCTTTTAATGGTGGTCTAATATTGATCCGCATTATGAGTACTGATGAAATTTAGCCACTTACACTAACTACTATAACATACAAACTAAGTCTAATTACATACATCAACATAATGAAGTATATATCCTTAAGTATGTAGTCCTTGAAAGAATCCTGAAATAGGATAAAACACATATATCCCAACTTTTCACTTCTCACTACTATCATAAAAAAAAACTAGTCACAAATAATCAATAAATCAATGAATTCTTTTCCTCTCTCTCTCTCTCATCAACTAAACAGCTTAATTATTGTTGTTATTTATTTGAAGAAAAATTTATTTCACCTCAATTTTTCATGCATAAACTCATGGTAGACACCATAGAAGAAAAAAATAAATCGTTGATATTAGTACAAGAAAACAAAAGAGAGTAAATGGGTGAGACAGGGTCAAAGCGAAAGAGAGAAAGAGAAAGGGGAAGAGAGAGAAGGAAAGATAAATGGAGAGAGAGGGAAAGGAAAAGAGAGAAAGAGAGAAAGATTAAAGTAAAGTGAGAGGGAGGGAAAGAGCGAGAGTGAGTGTGAGAGAGAGAGAGAGAGGGAATGAGAGATAATGCCATGAAATGTAAACAAATTATCTAAAGAAGAAAATGTGTTATAGAAAATGTTTGTTCTTTTATTTTAATAAAGAAAAATATAAACAAAATGGGCAAAAACAATTTTTTGATGATAAATAAAAAGTGATAAAGAGAGAATATTGAACGGTTATTGAATATTGAATGAATGAATGAATGAGTTGATGTTTACTAAGCAATTTATAATATTATGGAAATGATTCTTATATGATAGAATCTCCACAAAACCCCTCCTGATAATAATCATCTCCTCTATAGTGACTGACTTCAAGAGATACTTCTACAGTTCTAGTGAGAAGCCGTTACCTGTGGAGTTCAACCAGGTCTGTTGTGAGATATCAACTCACTGATGACAATGGTGTACGGTGACGCTGTAGTGACCAGAACACGGGTAGGGACAATTCAATCGGTAAAATAGAAAAGCCATATAGTAATTCGTTAATCTGCAAAATATCAATACATCATATGAAACCGGACTGTTCCTGTTGTAATCATCAATCCATTGTCTCATATTTCATTGTTCATGCGTTTTTTTACAAATTGCATTGTGTTGTCGCTCTTCGTTTCTTGATCTTCCCCCATCTTCTGCTGCCAGACAATACATTTCTTGACTCACGTTATATACTACTTATGTCAATATAAGTAGCACGCACCACAGAGGAACTTCGTGGATTGGTTGAAGTTAGACATTAACACCGTTGGATGCCAGCTCAATGGTCTAGTTGGTGAAGCGCCTGGCGCGAAACTGATGGGTCCTGAGGTTTGAATTTCGCGGGGTGTTGAATCATGGATGCGTACTGCTGAGGAGTCCCATACTAGAACGAAACGGTCGTCCAGTGCTTTCAGGTTTTCCACAGTGGTCTAGCTTCATTTGACTCATGATTTCAATCAAAAACTTTATCAAACTAGAGTACCGAAAAACAACTGATTAACATAAAACTAATGCATCTATTACGAAATGTATAAGTTCCAAGTACAATCTACAAATAGGGTATTGAATGTAAATGAATAGGAAGTCTCAAAAGGTGTACTTAATGCTTCTTAATATTTCTATGGTTGTTAAACTAAGATCAATCGATGTAATAACAACAAGATATAAACATCATTAAAGAGTTATAAAAAAGCCAAGAAAAAATGTAAATTTACATCGTTTATGTTCAGTTCTTTCAGCTGGATGTTTTATTAATAGTTGTTGATGTTTCAATGTAGCTTGTCCAGTTTTTGTATGAGTTATATCAACTGATGCTGAGAATGATCTATAAACTTGGTGTGTTTCACTATCTTCTATACGTGATATATATGGTGTTGATAATGATGTTGATAATGATGTCCATGAATTCATATGAAATTCTGTTATTTTCTTAGAATTTACATTGATAGTAGAATGTGTAGTGATTGTTCTTAAATCCTCTTTATGATAATCTACTGTAATATTATAAGTAGTATCATTCATGATGGTTATATATTATCTGTTATATTGATCATTATTATTGTTGTATTCACTATCTCAATATCATTGATCATTGATTCAATCGTTGAATAGTTGACACTATGAGTTGTACTATTTAAAACAGTTTCATTATGAACATGTTCAATGTTCAATTGTTGATTATTCATTGAATCATTGAAATCATGATGATCGATTGAAATATTCAAAGATGTTAAAGAATCATTGAATAAAAGTTTCATGATTATGGATAGAAATGGAAATTATTCTGAATGGTTCTCTTTTCTTTTTTTGTTTTTTTTTCTTGTATTTTACAAATCATTCACTGTTTTCAATATCTAGAACAAAAATAAATCATCACAAGACATTAATACATTATTGTTCCCCCTTGTTCATAGTTTACTAACATTATGTAACTATCATTGTAAACATAACGATACACTTTCATAACAGTTATGGTCTGTTTATTAGTTGATAACTTTAAGAATAGGTCTCAATATACACAAAGGGAAAAGCAGGATTCTCCGATACAACACAGAATGCACCAATCCAATCACAATTGACGGAGAAGATTTGGAAGATGTAAAAACCTTTACGTATTTGGGCAGCATCATTGATGAACACGGTGGATCTGATGCAGATGTGAAGGCACGGATCGGCAAAGCAAGAGCAGCATATTTACAACTGAGGAACATCTGCAACTCAAAGCAACTGTCAACCAACACCAAGTTCAGGATTTTCAATACAAATGTCAAGACCGTTCTACTGTATGGGGCAGAAACCTTGAGAACTACGAAAGTCATCATCCAGAAAATACTTGGGATCCGTTGGCCGGACAATATTAGCAACAACCTACTGTAGGAGAGAACAAACCAGATCCCAGTGGAAGAAGAAATCAGGAAGAAGCGCTGGAAGTGGATAGGACACACATTGAGGAAAGCACCCAACTGTGTCACAAGACAAGCCCTCACATGGAATCCTGAAGGTCAAAGGAAAAGAGGAAGACCAAAGAACACATTACGCCGGGAAATGGAGATAGACATGAGAAAAATGAACAAGAATTGGATGGAACTAGAAAAGAAGGCCCAGGATAGAGTGGGTTGGAGAATGCTGGTCAGCGGCCTATGCTCCATTGGAAGTAACAGGCGTAAGTAAGTAAGTAAGTAAGTAACTTTAGGAATCGATTTGTAGAGTCCAAGTAAAGTTTGACCATTGTCGGATATGAATCAAGGAAAAGATGATGATTATGTAAAAGATTAAATGAATTGATGCTAAAAATAGTGAAACACTAGACGTCTATGTGTTAAAGGTTCGACCCCTGGTAGTGTTATGCATATGAACAAAAGAGCTGTATGAAATTAAGACGAAATATCTATCTTATACTAACTGATTTTCAACTGTTGTCTATACAAAGTTATTTCGTGATATGAAATTTTGAATGAAAAAAAAGCTCTATTTAGAATGATGAGTTCTAAACTAGCGTTAATGTTGTGATTGCATATACCTTTCTGATATTCAATTACATAATCACAAATGTAATGCAGCATTCATGTACATGTAACGAATAAGAAATAAAGACATGAATGGATAATTGATTAATTCAATACTTCAACTAACTCCTCCTGGAGTCCCTCCTGACTCTACTGACGGTCCGAAATCCGGATAAAGGAGGAGGGTTGGGCATGGGGTTAACGAACTCATCCCGTAGAAAACTAACTCGCTAAAAAAACGTTAACCATTACATTAAATTATTCTCAATCGAACTGCCTCATGTTTTTCTGGTTTGATTGTTTTCAATGTTTCATTGGAAACAATGAATCATAGCTGTTTTTTTCTATTTCAACATGTAATAATACTTGCAAAGTAAGTGTTTTATTGAAAAAGAAAAGAAAAGAAAACATTTATGAATGTACAAATACAATATCTTATTTACTCGAACCTAGGTACATCCAGCTGACGAGTCCCAACTAGGACGAAACGTGCGTCAAACTGGATTCCACTGATAGCCACTATCCATCATTGCTTACAAATAGTTTGTGAATTAAGGCAATATCGAGTCGTAAGCACAGTATGCACATATGCCAATAACAGACTGATCAATTGCAGTCTTAAAACCTCAATGGGAAGATACAAGCCAAACAATACCAAGTGAATTTAAATTCACCCCATTGCACAAACAAGTGGCTATCAGGACTCAGTAGCTGAGTGGATAACGTGATGGCGTTTGAAGCGAATGATACTGGGTTCGAGTCCCAGAGTGAACATCAACTCTGAGATGCACGTACATCCAGCTGACGAGTCCACTGGTAGTCAGTATCCATCACTGCTTATAAAATATTTATAGTAGTTTCTGACTAGAAATATTTGTGACACATTTATGTTTGCAGAAAAGTATTAAAATTTGGCCCTCAAATCCCCTGGTACAGCCGAAGGTGTGGAGAATCAGTTCTCCCTCTTAGAATGCTCTTACATGTCCACCCATACACATCAATTACCAAAGAAATCCTACTCACTGCCTTCTCGTATCCAGAGTGTTGTTTGCGAAATCAAGACGACGGAAAGCGAATGTTCTGTACTTTAACTGACTCGGTGGACCCTCCATGTTTACCTTGGAGAGCCGGAAAATCCTGATTCTAAACTGATGATGTATATAGGTCCCAGAATCCTGAGGGAACAGAAGGTGTATGATTTCATCGTTAGTCACTGGCTAACATGTGAAGATATCTACTCACGTTGCACCACTGTCTTCCGAATCAGACTTTTAAGTCGCAGGCCTTTTAAGAAAACCTTCTGCTTCCGCCTGGCACCCGAGCAGTATCACAATCACATTCAAATCAAGTGACTTGTGTAAGGCATATTTATTCGGCGCCGCTTTTGTCCAATATTTATATGTTCGAATAAAATAAGTTTTTGAGGTTTTAAAGAAATCCTGATTTACAAATACTCTGCGATACAAAATCTATTTGAAATTGAGGTTGACTTCAATTATTTTACGTCAAAAGATATTCCCTTAGCCCCCAAACGCCCTGGTATGGCCGAGAGCGGGGTGGGTTCGCCCTCCCTCTCGAAATACTCTCAGCCCGGACCTGGGGGTTTTAAGAAACGTAGGGAAGTTGCTGTAGGGCCCAAAAAAAAACAAGACATAGAAATCCGTTTCACACTCCTCTCTTTTGACGATAAGTCAATGTAGTTAAGAAATGAATGGATTAAGATAAAATAATTAGTATAAAAAGAGTTTTGTGGCGATTATAGTAATTTCAAAAGTTGAGATCATGAATCAATTAAAGGTACACCACCATGACTGAGCACTTCTGAGGAGTCCCATAATGGGACGAAACAGCCGTTCAGTTCTTCCAGATTTTCCATGGTGATCTAGCATCAATTAACCCATGAACTCAATTATTGACAAAATATTTACTCTGTGCATTTTCATTCTAATGAATATTTTCGTTAAATGTTATTTTATTCAACGTTTCACATACAGAACTTATTAGTACATACTCATCAGAGTCATACTATGATTGGAATTATCCAACTGGAAACTCTAATACCTCAGATGACTAATTGATTGATCGACATAAATCATCAGTAAAGGATTAAAGAAGTTTCGATAATGTAATAAGAAGATGAAGATGATCAGAACTATATGATGATAGATTAGCGCAATACACGTCGAACAAACTGATCACACCTAATATACTTGTTAAGAACATGTATATAGAAAAGCTAAAAGGTCAACTAGACTAGAAATGAATGATAAGAGGAGACAAGGCTAATACTAAGTGTATTAATGATAATGGGAAAACAATTTGAAAAATAATCACTCTGGATAATCAGTCAATATTACCAGGGTAGGTTTGTGGGGAGAACAAACTGTTTTTGAATACAAGATTTTAATCGCCAAGAAATTCCCATTTTATTAATGAATGAAGAATATTCGTTTCAATGAATTTCTCATCAGTTTCTACAATAATAAATCCAAATTAATAATCCATAAAATTGGCCAGATTTAAGGCAGAGAGCACATCATTTAGAAATTGTAATATGTGATAATAATCAACTGCTCACTAGTGACTGACTTCAGGAAAATACTCCTAGAGTTCTAGTAAGAAGCCGTTACCAGTAGAGTTCAATCAGGTCTGTTGTGAGATATCAACCCACTGAAGACAATGGTGTAAGGTGGTGCAACTTCGTGGATTGGTTGAAGTTAGACATTAACACCGTTGAATGCAGGCTCAGTGGCCTAATGGTAAAGTGCTCGTGCGCGAAGCCAGTAAGTCCTGGGTTCGAATCTCGTGGGTGCGAGGTCGTGGATGCGTACTCCTGAGGAGTCCCATACTAGAACGAAACGGCCGTTCAGTGCTTCCAGGTTTTCCATGATGGTCTAGCTTCAATTGACTCATGATCTCAACCTGTGAAATTTCTAAAATGCTATTCACTTAATAAAATTGACACATTAAATAATGACTTGACAGAGATAGAAGTAAACATTGCTCGCAGAAGATTTTCAGTAGACGAATTAACAGAAGACCTTAAGTCCTAGTTTATGGAGTACGTCACAAAAATAACTAGGGAACGTTCATACAAGAAACATATTCAACTTCTCAACCTGTTGAAAATAAATTTCTAACTGAACCAAAAAGGTATGTGCACAAATTTTCTGGTACTGAATTAAATAAAGAAAAACTTGAAGTATTAGCACTTGGTCTAAAATTCTGTGATACACGAAACCGCGTAAATCAAATCGATACGGACATTCAATTTGAAAACTTAGATCGTCAAACATCAGATCTAGTCCCGACCTCGGATCAGGAAGTTGAACGTTTGAAATCAAAGCTAGTTAACTGCTGCTATCAGTTTAAGAATAGTAGATATAACTACAGAAGTATTTTAACTAAGAAACACATGGAGGCTATCAATGAACTCATTAGTGACGAGAAACTGATTATCACAAAACTCGATAAAGGAACAGGAACTGTCTTATTTAACAAAAATGGTTACATTGATAAGATGAATAACATCTTGAATGATCTTCAAAAATTTCAGAAACTGAATAACCAAAAAGATGTTAATAATAAGATAGAGAATGAACTGACCAGATCTTTAAAAAAAGCTCAGAGACCAACAGATGATTCCAAAAGACGTAAACGAAACAATTAGGCCGATAGGTACACAGTTACCTAGGTTATACGGACTGCCAAAGATACATAAACCGGATATCCCATTAAGGCCAATTTTGGACATGTACGATTCCCCATATCATACTGTAGCAAGGTGGTTAGTAACCGTTTTGAAACACCTCCATAATCGCCTAGCATTAAGGACGTATTCCAGTTCATTGACAAGATTAAAAACGTAAACACGAAAGATCAGACGATAATGTCATTTGACGTAGCATCACTGTTCACAAATGTCCCACTCAGAGAAACTGTAGAATATATTTGTGAACAACTTAGAGAGCAGGAACTGGAAACAACAATCCCTGTGGAGATCATCAAAGAATAATTACTAAAATGTACTATGAATGTACATTTCAAATTCAATGGTGAAATCTACAGACAAATAGATGGTGTCGCGATGGGTTCAGCCCTGAGTCCCATATTGGCAGACATTTTCCTTTCCAAACTAGAAAACGGCATACTAGCACAAGAGATCGATAAGTTTTCGTTTTACTCTCGATATATGGATGATACATTTGTCCTTTACAACAGCCAGACGGACTTCCTAGAAACATTCAATCATTTCAATACAGTTCGCCCGTCCATAAAATCCACATGGGAAAAGGAAAATGGAGGTAGAATAGCCTTTCTAGATGTTCTACTTACAAGGACGGGTCGCTAAAAAGAAACATAAACAGGAAAATTACCTGGACGGGTCAGTATACTAACTTTCTTAGTTTCGTTCCTCTACAGTAGAAAAGGAACCTTATTAAGACACTACATCATAGAATCAAAACTACATGCACTGTGGATACGATTGAAGATGAAACAAAGTCAGTATGCATAACCCTGAAGAAAAATGGATATCCTGGGAAATTTATAAATAAAAACAGCCAATAAAAGACAGTGTAGAGAATGTCTAGCGGTAGATAAAAAGCCTCTTTATATACGCTTACGATTCAGAGGCGACGCACTGAGCGAAATGCTAAGACTTGAGTTAAGCAGATCAATTCAAAGGACTTTTAATGCGGCTAAACTACAACTAGTATTCTCCACACGACCAATAATCACTCCGAGGTTGAAAGATAAATTACATAGACTAGCCACCTCCTTCTGTATTTATCAATTCAATTGCTCCTGTTGAGCAATTTATATTGGCAGAGGTTCTAGGAATTTGTACATTCGGGCTTGTGAGCACCTCCCTGTGTGGTTAAGCAAAGGTGTAGTCATCTTAGGCCATCTAGTCCAAACAGAACATCCAGCAAACATGGAGCAATCTTTTGCAATAATCTATCGTGTCAATAGCAGTCTACCTAATTCCGTCAGACTGCGAATCCTACAAACGGCTGAAGCAATTTCTATTCGAATCAAAAAGCCAAAGCTTTGTATCCAAAAAGAAGTATGTTCAGCCACTCCTTTTAGCCTTGCCAACTAGTTATTATTCAATTTCATAATATGGTGACGTAATTTTGATCAATCCTCATTTTATGTCCCAAACTTATTATTATTATTATTATTATTATTATTATTATTGTCTTTACACTTGATAACCCCCTTGTTTGAGGAATTTATTCAATATCCACCCTTGAATCCACTAATATTTGACCTAATTATATTATATATTACGTAATTTCCAATTTGTAATCACAATATCCCCCCCTCTCTCTCTCTCTCTCTCTCTTACCCCATGTTGACCATAGTTATTCTGATCATTTTCGACAATGATATTAGAAGACGAAGATAATCAGAACTATGTGATGATAGATTAGCGCAATACATTTCGATCAATCTGATCACACATTACATACTTGTTAAGAGCATTTATATATAAAAATAATAAAAGGTCAACTAGACAGGAAACGGGGTAAGAGGAGATAAGGATAATGATAAGATTAATAATAATAATAATAATGTGAACACAACTCGTAACCTGATCACTCTGGATAATAAGTCCATATTACCAGGGTAGGTTTAAGGTAAGAACAAACTGTTTTTGAACACATAAAGGGGGTTTGAATTTTCGTATGGCTAAGGCTTCAATAAACCTTAGTATACGCCCTTTTATACTTTTATACAACAGCACAAAAGCCGATTTAAGCTTAATCTTATGGCCTGTTACGATTACATGTTTAGCAATAGAGAAGATGATGAATGTTTATCCTCTAGTTTTATTAGGTCATTTGATTCTATTCATTTCTGCAACCATTTGGGTATATGTCCACGCACCCTAATTTTGAGATCACAATTGCTCATCCACACACACACACACAATGAAATTGGTAAACACAGTGGGATACGACATAATCGTTTTCATGTCTTTTAAATTTTGGGTGAAGTATGACCCTTTTACTTTGACCTTTGTTGTACAATGTGTTTTGTTGATTATTGATTTAAGCTTTTGGTAGGATGATGTAGACCGGTATTATTTTTGTTTTTATACCGAGGTTACAGTAGTTCTCATTGTACCATGAACTTACCATATAGTTACGAATTTCAGAGAAGAGACATTTTCCATGAATGTTCTATATATCAACCTAACATTAATAAATAAACTCCTATATCCAATGATCAATAAAATTCACCTACTTTAGTTAATATGAGACTGATAATAACCTTAGCAACAAAATTTGCTTTTCGTTCCCTCTTGCTACACCCCCTTACATTAGTTACTAATTAGGGCGTTGATTAGAAAAAAAAAGTAATCAAACATTCAATCATCCAGACTAATTTATTCATCTTCTAACATGATCAATTTTTTAAACAATAAATTATTCACTGATTGAAATCATGAGTCAATTGAAGCTAGACAATCATGGAAAACCTCGAAGCACTGGAAGACCGTTTCGTCCTATTGTGAGACTCCTCAGCAGTGATCATCCACGATCCCGCATCCCGCGAGATTCGAACCCACAACCTATCATCTCGCGTCAGGCGCTTAACTAACTAGACTACTGAGCCGGCCAGTATCCAAAGGTGTTAATGTCTAACTTCAACCAATCCACGAAACGTCTATCCAATGCTTCCATGATTTACATGATGATCTAACTTCAATTGACTTATGACTTCAACTATTGAAATTATTAAAATCTCCATAAAACCCATTCGAAATATTTTGTACTTTTATTGAATTGTTCAATGTATGCGTTATTATTATTATTAACGTTAGTTATAAAAATTTTTTCCCTATTCAAAAGTTGACCGATAATTGGTATTAATCAACATATGCTCACTAGTGACTAGTTTCAAGATGTATATCCTGAAGTTCTAGTGAGAAACAGTAACCGATGCAGTTCAACCGGGTCAGTTGTAAGCTACTAACTGACTGATGACAATGGTGGATATGTCACTTAATTTCGTGGATTAGTTGAAGTTAAACATTAACGCCGTTAGATGCTAGCTCAGTGTTGTAATGGTTAAATGCTTGGGCGCGAGACTAATAGGTCCTGGGTTCGAACCTAGAGAGGCGAGATCGTGAATACGCCCTACTGATGAATCTCACATTAGGATGAAACAGCCATCCAATGCTTTCAAGTTTTTCATGGTGATCTAGCTTCAATTCACTCATGATCTCTACAATCGTAACATTCTATTAACAACAAGAATCACTTTTGTTTTTGTCTTCGACGTTAGCTGGATTGTCACATCATTCACGTCTAACTCGAGTAAGGGTCCAATCATTTCGACATAGATCATCTACGTTGATGATCTACACTATCATTATAGATAGATTTCCAGTAATATTGAGTTCAATCCATGATCTACTTATGAATATTCAATGTTGAAGAGTTCTTGATAAGACTATACATTTATGAACGACCTTTGAGTGATGCTAGACTAACATTGTAAATGTTCACTTCATAACCAGAATTAAATGAGAGTTATAAACCAGTGTATAAAGAATTAGAATTAGAATTAAAGTAAGACATTTGATGTATGGGAGTTTTCATCACAAACTGATATCAACTATAATGCTATGAATGGATTTAACCAAATTTGGTGAATGAATTTGGCGCCGAAATCGAAGACTTGTGTAGCTTACATCTGATTGATTCGTCCATAAATTATAGTTTCGCTGAATTTTTTTGTTTACTGGAACAAAACAACCGTTCAATGGTTTAATTAAGATCAATCTATAATGTGTAATATTGAAAACTTGTTTTATCTGCTTTAAATAATCTAATTAGCTTAATTCAGTTCAGGTATGTACAAAACAGACTTCTTTTCATGAATTGATTCTATTATTATCTAAGGTAGTAATTATTAATGAAATTTGTTTGTTGAACAGATTAGAAAGGGATTTAGAGGCAGGAATTGAAAAAGAAACCAAAGTAAATAAAACTGTACGACACTTAGGAATTCCTTAATTTTTGGAGTATTGATAGTTGCTATGGTATTAATAGTAGTAGTATTAATAATCGTCGTCGTCGTCGCAGTAGTAGTAGTAGTAGTAGTAGTAGTAGTAGTAGTAGTAGTAGTAGTAGTAGCAGTAGTAGTAGTAGTAGTAGTAGTAGTAGTAGTAGTAGTAGTAGTAGTAGTAGTAGTAGGAGGAGGAGGAGGAGGAGGAGGAGGAGGAGGAGGAGGAGTAGAAGTAGTAGTAGTGTATTGTATGCTACTTATATTGACATAAGTAGTAGATGATGCTAATCGTGAATAGAATGTCTGGCAGCAGATAGACAAGAGGATCGAACAGTAAACAATGGAAACAGAATGGAATTTGTATGAAAATACAAGAACAATGAAGTCTGAGTCATTATGAGACAATTGATGGACATTTTGCAAATTAAGCATTTACGTTATGATTGTTAGATTTTAGTAATAAGTCCTGTAATTTTGTGTTAAATACGTTCGATTGTCCCCACTGGTGTTCGTGTTCACTACAGTAGTAGTACTAGTAGTAGTAGTAGTAGTGTGGTGCGTGCTACTTATATTGATATAAGTAGTATATAGCGCGAGTTGAAAAACGTAATGTCTGGCAGCAGAAGATGAGAGAAGATCAAGAAAGGAAGAGCAATAACACAATGGAATTTGTAAGAAACCGCATGAACAATGAAATGTGAGACAATGGATTGATATTTGCAACAGAAACAGTCCGGTTTTATATGATGAAATGATATTTTGCAAATTAACGATTTACTATATAGTTTTTCTATTTTACCGAGTAACTCTGTAATTTTATGTTTAGATACAATTCAGTTGTCCTTACCTGTGTTCTCCTTCACTACAGTAGTACCAGTAGTTGTATTGGTAGTAGAGTTAGTAGCAGCAGCAGTATTATTATTATTATTACGGTAGTAGTAGTAGTAGTAGTAGTAGTAGTAGTAGTAGTAGTAGTAGTAGTAGTAGTAGTAGTAGTAGTAGTAGTAGTAGTAGTAGTAGTAGTAGTAGTAGTAGTAGTAGTAGTAGTAGTAGTAGTAGTAGTAGTAGTAGTAGTAGTAGTAGTAGTAGTAGTAGTAGTAGTAGTAGTAGTAGTAGTAGTAGTAGTAGTAGTAGTAGTAGTAGTAGTAGTAGTAGTAGTAGTAGTAGTAGTAGTAGTAGTAGTAGTAGTAGTAGTAGTAGTAGTAGTAGTAGTAGTAGTAGTAGTAGTAGTAGTAGTAGTAGTAGTAGTAGTAGTAGTAGTAGTAGTAGTAGTAGTAGTAGTAGTAGTAGTAGTAGTAGTAGTAGTAGTAGTAGTAGTAGTAGTAGTAGTAGTAGTAGTAGTAGTAGTAGTAGTAGTAGTAGTAGTAGTAGTAGTAGTAGTAGTAGTAGTAGTAGTAGTAGTAGTAGTAGTAGTAGTAGTAGTAGTAGTAGTAGTAGTAGTAGTAGTAGTAGTAGTAGTAGTAGTAGTAGTAGTAGTAGTAGTAGTAGTAGTAGTAGTAGTAGTAGTAGTAGTAGTAGTAGTAGTAGTAGTAGTAGTAGTAGTAGTAGTAGTAGTAGTAGTAGTAGTAGTAGTAGTAGTAGTAGTAGTAGTAGTAGTAGTAGTAGTAGTAGTAGTAGTAGTAGTAGTAGTAGTAGTAGTAGTAGTAGTAGTAGTAGTAGTAGTAGTAGTAGTAGTAGTAGTAGTAGTAGTAGTAGTAGTAGTAGTAGTAGTAGTAGTAGTAGTAGTAGTAGTAGTAGTAGTAGTAGTAGTAGTAGTAGTAGTAGTAGTAGTAGTAGTAGTAGTAGTAGTAGTAGTAGTAGTAGTAGTAGTAGTAGTAGTAGTAGTAGTAGTAGTAGTAGTAGTAGTAGTAGTAGTAGTAGTAGTAGTAGTAGTAGTAGTAGTAGTAGTAGTAGTAGTAGTAGTAGTAGTAGTAGTAGTAGTAGTAGTAGTAGTAGTAGTAGTAGTAGTAGTAGTAGTAGTAGTAGTAGTAGTAGTAGTAGTAGTAGTAGTAGTAGTAGTAGTAGTAGTAGTAGTAGTAGTAGTAGTAGTAGTAGTAGTAGTAGTAGTAGTAGTAGTAGTAGTAGTAGTAGTAGTAGTAGTAGTAGTAGTAGTAGTAGTAGTAGTAGTAGTAGTAGTAGTAGTAGTAAGTAGTAGTAGTAGTAGTAGTAGTAGTAGTAGTAGTAGTAGTAGTAGTAGTAGTAGTAGTAGTAGTAGTAGTAGTAGTAGTAGTAGTAGTAGTAGTAGTAGTAGTAGTAGTAGTAGTAGTAGTAGTAGTAGTAGTAGTAGTAGTAGTAGTAGTAGTAGTAGTAGTAGTAGTAGTAGTAGTAGTAGTAGTAGTAGTAGTAGTAGTAGTAGTAGTAGTAGTAGTAGTAGTAGTAGTAGTAGTAGTAGTAGTAGTAGTAGTAGTAGTAGTAGTAGTAGTAGTAGTAGTAGTAGTAGTAGTAGTAGTAGTAGTAGTAGTAGTAGTAGTAGTAGTAGTAGTAGTAGTAGTAGTAGTAGTAGTAGTAGTAGTAGTAGTAGTAGTAGTAGTAGTAGTAGTAGTAGTAGTAGTAGTAGTAGTAGTAGTAGTAGTAGTAGTAGTAGTAGTAGTAGTAGTAGTAGTAGTAGTAGTAGTAGTAGTAGTAGTAGTAGTAGTAGTAGTAGTAGTAGTAGTAGTAGTAGTAGTAGTAGTAGTAGTAGTAGTAGTAGTAGTAGTAGTAGTAGTAGTAGTAGTAGTAGTAGTAGTAGTAGTAGTAGTAGTAGTAGTAGTAGTAGTAGTAGTAGTAGTAGTAGTAGTAGTAGTAGTAGTAGTAGTAGTAGTAGTAGTAGTAGTAGTAGTAGTAGTAGTAGTAGTAGTAGTAGTAGTAGTAGTAGTAGTAGTAGTAGTAGTAGTAGTAGTAGTAGTAGTAGTAGTAGTAGTAGTAGTAGTAGTAGTAGTAGTAGTAGTAGTAGTAGTAGTAGTAGTAGTAGTAGTAGTAGTAGTAGTAGTAGTAGTAGTAGTAGTAGTAGTAGTAGTAGTAGTAGTAGTAGTAGTAGTAGTAGTAGTAGTAGTAGTAGTAGTAGTAGTAGTAGTAGTAGTAGTAGTAGTAGTAGTAGTAGTAGTAGTAGTAGTAGTAGTAGTAGTAGTAGTAGTAGTAGTAGTAGTAGTAGTAGTAGTAGTAGTAGTAGTAGTAGTAGTAGTAGTAGTAGTAGTAGTAGTAGTAGTAGTAGTAGTAGTAGTAGTAGTAGTAGTAGTAGTAGTAGTAGTAGTAGTAGTAGTAGTAGTAGTAGTAGTAGTAGTAGTAGTAGTAGTAGTAGTAGTAGTAGTAGTAGTAGTAGTAGTAGTAGTAGTAGTAGTAGTAGTAGTAGTAGTAGTAGTAGTAGTAGTAGTAGTAGTAGTAGTAGTAGTAGTAGTAGTAGTAGTAGTAGTAGTAGTAGTAGTAGTAGTAGTAGTAGTAGTAGTAGTAGTAGTAGTAGTAGTAGTAGTAGTAGTAGTAGTAGTAGTAGTAGTAGTAGTAGTAGTAGTAGTAGTAGTAGTAGTAGTAGTAGTAGTAGTAGTAGTAGTAGTAGTAGTAGTAGTAGTAGTAGTAGTAGTAGTAGTAGTAGTAGTAGTAGTAGTAGTAGTAGTAGTAGTAGTAGTAGTAGTAGTAGTAGTAGTAGTAGTAGTAGTAGTAGTAGTAGTAGTAGTAGTAGTAGTAGTAGTAGTAGTAGTAGTAGTAGTAGTAGTAGTAGTAGTAGTAGTAGTAGTAGTAGTAGTAGTAGTAGTAGTAGTAGTAGTAGTAGTAGTAGTAGTAGTAGTAGTAGTAGTAGTAGTAGTAGTAGTAGTAGTAGTAGTAGTAGTAGTAGTAGTAGTAGTAGTAGTAGTAGTAGTAGTAGTAGTAGTAGTAGTAGTAGTAGTAGTAGTAGTAGTAGTAGTAGTAGTAGTAGTAGTAGTAGTAGTAGTAGTAGTAGTAGTAGTAGTAGTAGTAGTAGTAGTAGTAGTAGTAGTAGTAGTAGTAGTAGTAGTAGTAGTAGTAGTAGTAGTAGTAGTAGTAGTAGTAGTAGTAGTAGTAGTAGTAGTAGTAGTAGTAGTAGTAGTAGTAGTAGTAGTAGTAGTAGTAGTAGTAGTAGTAGTAGTAGTAGTAGTAGTAGTAGTAGTAGTAGTAGTAGTAGTAGTAGTAGTAGTAGTAGTAGTAGTAGTAGTAGTAGTAGTAGTAGTAGTAGTAGTAGTAGTAGTAGTAGTAGTAGTAGTAGTAGTAGTAGTAGTAGTAGTAGTAGTAGTAGTAGTAGTAGTAGTAGTAGTAGTAGTAGTAGTAGTAGTAGTAGTAGTAGTAGTAGTAGTAGTAGTAGTAGTAGTAGTAGTAGTAGTAGTAGTAGTAGTAGTAGTAGTAGTAGTAGTAGTAGTAGTAGTAGTAGTAGTAGTAGTAGTAGTAGTAGTAGTAGTAGTAGTAGTAGTAGTAGTAGTAGTAGTAGTAGTAGTAGTAGTAGTAGTAGTAGTAGTAGTAGTAGTAGTAGTAGTAGTAGTAGTAGTAGTAGTAGTAGTAGTAGTAGTAGTAGTAGTAGTAGTAGTAGTAGTAGTAGTAGTAGTAGTAGTAGTAGTAGTAGTAGTAGTAGTAGTAGTAGTAGTAGTAGTAGTAGTAGTAGTAGTAGTAGTAGTAGTAGTAGTAGTAGTAGTAGTAGTAGTAGTAGTAGTAGTAGTAGTAGTAGTAGTAGTAGTAGTAGTAGTAGTAGTAGTAGTAGTAGTAGTAGTAGTAGTAGTAGTAGTAGTAGTAGTAGTAGTAGTAGTAGTAGTAGTAGTAGTAGTAGTAGTAGTAGTAGTAGTAGTAGTAGTAGTAGTAGTAGTAGTAGTAGTAGTAGTAGTAGTAGTAGTAGTAGTAGTAGTAGTAGTAGTAGTAGTAGTAGTAGTAGTAGTAGTAGTAGTAGTAGTAGTAGTAGTAGTAGTAGTAGTAGTAGTAGTAGTAGTAGTAGTAGTAGTAGTAGTAGTAGTAGTAGTAGTAGTAGTAGTAGTAGTAGTAGTAGTAGTAGTAGTAGTAGTAGTAGTAGTAGTAGTAGTAGTAGTAGTAGTAGTAGTAGTAGTAGTAGTAGTAGTAGTAGTAGTAGTAGTAGTAGTAGTAGTAGTAGTAGTAGTAGTAGTAGTAGTAGTAGTAGTAGTAGTAGTAGTAGTAGTAGTAGTAGTAGTAGTAGTAGTAGTAGTAGTAGTAGTAGTAGTAGTAGTAGTAGTAGTAGTAGTAGTAGTAGTAGTAGTAGTAGTAGTAGTAGTAGTAGTAGTAGTAGTAGTAGTAGTAGTAGTAGTAGTAGTAGTAGTAGTAGTAGTAGTAGTAGTAGTAGTAGTAGTAGTAGTAGTAGTAGTACTACTATTCGAAGTAGTAATAGTAGTAGCAGTAGCGGTAGTATTACTAGTAATAGTGATGAAAGTACTATTGAAGGCTAATTGAACAAAATATCTTCGATTTTCCTTCAATCATTTCAATAATTCTAGAAGGCTTAGAATTATCGTTTTAAAACTAAAAATATTTACGACTATTAGCATTATCTTAAAGAGTCTACTGAAATCTTATACGTAATGTATAAACACACTTTCTGTCACTCAATTCAGTGATGACTTGAAGCTCATAATAATATGTACTTGAAATATCAGACTACACAGTGTAGTGAACAGACCACGGGTGAGGAGAATCGAATGTAGTTAACACAGCATTACGGGACTTGTTAATAAAATCTAACAATCATAAAGTAAATACGTAATTTTCGAAATCTCCACCGATTGTCTCATAATGACTCAGACTTCATTGTTCTTGTATTTTCATACAAATTCCATTCTGTTTCCATTGTTTACTGTTCGATCCTCTTGTCTATCTGCTGCCAGACATTCTATTCACGATTAGCATCATCTACTACTTATATCAATATAAGTAGCATACACCACAGTCTTATCGATTAATAATTTACGTAAATCAATATAAAAACGATCAGTGATAATTAGATATCAATATTATTCTGTTAAAAGTACATGCAGTTTGATCTGCATAGTTTGTTCATGGATTTCTATCTGAAGTTTTGTGTGGATGATTTCTTTCACAAGAGTGATTAAATCTCTATGACCAAACTAATTAGCTTAGAGTACCAAAATCTTCAAATTCTAAACAAATTCGTGATACACAAATGGCTTAAATGGTTTTATCATACTGCAACCGATTAACTTACAAACCTGTACATATACATTCACCAATTCATTTACATTCAACTGTATTACATATGGTAATTTTGCGCCTGGAGTGAGACTGATAGGTCCTACGTTCGAATCTCGCAGTGTGTAGGATCGTGGATGCACACTGCTGAGGAGTCCGATACTGGGACGAAACGGTCGTCCAGTGTTTCCAGTTTTTCCATAGTGGTCTACCTTCAATTGACTCATGATTTCAATCAGTGTAACAAATAATTGTCTAAAAATGATCAGATAAATTCTTTCATTTTTGTTCTGCGTTGTTATTGTTTAACTACTTCTCGTACTTGCTTACTCCACTCACTCGCTTACCCACTAACTGCTCCTTGTATTATCTATATAATCAATTTGTATTGTAGGACATAAATTTAGATAATTCTGTCATGTTTTGTTTTACAAGCGTTCAAGAAAACTTAGAACGGATGAGTGAGTGAGTGGATATACACTTCAGTGGAAGATCAGAGTGAAATGAATATTTGTTGAGTAGGACATTTTGTGAGAGGGAATTTTTTGTAACCAGATAATATTAAATTGTGAGTAACTTCTGGGAACTATTCATGGACTGTTATGATATATATCTTCTTACTCCATAACCGTTATTATAAACTTCTATCTGACCTTTTGACTGGTATCAAATACTTTACTAGTCTTAAGTTATCCCTAATGCATTAGTTCTATTCTCTCACAATAACAGCCACTTTGAGCTTGAGCCTTTATCATTATTATTTTCTATTTTCTATGGTATGACGATGTCTAGTTTGTTTGTATATAAACCAAATATGTCTGAAATATATGGTTCATATAGTGATGTTCTGAACTCAACAGGCAAGGCTAAGCACGAAGGATTAATAAGGAATCTTGACTTCTCGTTCCAATCAATACATCATTGGTTTGGCACAGTGCCAAGATTGTATAAGTTGTGTTCTGATTGGAAATTTACTTAGGTGATAATTAACAAGACCAAAACAAACATAACAAGAGAATTCCTCATTTGGTTGATAAATAAAAATTAGAGAATAAAAATGTTCAAAAAAACTTTCTTGGCCAGACTATAAATTTAATGGATGAACCAATCAGATTTAAGATAATAGGGTCTTAGATTTTGGCGCTAGATTCATCCATTCATTTGTCTAAATACCATTTTGGCATTATAGCTGATGTCAGTTCGTGATAAAATCATTGAATATAATTTCTAACCTTAACGTTCAACTGTAAATCTTAATCCTAATGTGGTGTATGATACTTATATCGACATAAGTAGTATATGATGTTAGTCGTGAACAGAAGGTTTGGCAGCAGAGAGACAAGAGGATCGAACAGTAAACAATGGAAACAGAATGCAATTTGTATGAAAATGCAAGAACAGTGAAGTCTGAGTCATTATGAGACAATCGGTGGAGATTTTGAAAATTACGTATTTACTATTTGGTTGTTGCATTTTGTTAACAAGTCCTGTAATTTTGTAATAAACGCATTGGATTGTCCTCGCTAGTGTTCTGTTCATTACACTAGTTCCTCGCACTAATTTGTAGCCCTTATTTAACCGTTGTAGGTAGATAGACATTTTCAAGGTCATTTCAACGTTGCTTGAAGGTCGTTCATAAATTATAGTCTCAATACATCATGAACTGGACAGGAATTTTCGCATAGTTATTGACTTCTCAATAGTTTGTACTCACAGATTCATTTATAAAATGATCAAGAATTTTCAAGTTTCACAATCAAATTGATACTAATTCACCAATTCATTTCATTGTGTCCTATAAAGGGCTGCCTACTTGAGCATTTGGGCTACCTGCTCCTGCCATCCAGATATTTAAAAAAGTTATCTATTTTTATTTGTTTTAATACATCATTATGTTTATTAATCGCATAACCTATTCTGCTGCGTTTCTGAAAAGTGTACAAACTTTTGTTGTCAAAGTTACAAAAAACTCAATAAGAGACAATGTGGTTGTTGGCAATATACAACGAAAAGAATGCAGATTATTCAGATGTTCATTTAGTGAACTGCTAACATCTAAATGGCGATCACTCAGTATTTATCGCCAGGACCGACCAAGAAGAAAGAAACGGAAACTTGTTGAAATACTTTGCGCTGAGAATTCTATATTGTACGAAAAATATAATATTGAATAAAGCTGATAATAATAATAATAATAATAATAATTCGATATTGCTAAACTGGACTGGTTGTAGCCTCAATTGTAATGAGTTATGCTCGCAGAAAGACTTCAACATCATAAGTTCTCTCAATAAAGTTTGTATAAATGTATTGTTATTGAAATTAGAAATATCAGTGAAACAGTTGTCAAGTGTGATAAGTCTTATAGATCAATCCTTATTAACTGACTTTCCAACTGCCTCCTAGTCGACAGGATTTTTCCACTCTTAATCACAGAACAGCCAACACCTATACTTAGATTATCAGTTGAGAAATCTATAAGAATATGTACAAGTTTCTGGATGCTTCGGGATAGAATGTTTCAGCATTTTGAAATGCTCTCCCGATCTCCCACATTGTTTGAGCATTTCATGTACATGAATTAGTTGTTGATCTGGTTGTCAGAAGAGGCATCAGCCTCGTGACTTCCGAAGGAACTGGGTTTTCACTATGAGGCGTCATAATTCTTCGAAATGGAGACCTTCTAACTCTTAGGGTAGAGTTTAAATTGTTTGAATTATTCTTTCTAGTTAGTGTTTTTTTAACGAGTTAGTTTTCTACAGGATTGGGTCACTAGCTCCATGCCCAACCCTCCTCTTTTATCCGAGTTTGGGACCGGCAGTAGCCCCAGGAGTCTCCAGGAGGAGTTGGATAGAGTGCTGTAAATTATCACCCAGGTAATTAACTATCCAAACAAGATCATTAAAACACAAACTATTGCCGTCTAGATGTCTCTTGGAAGTTTCCAGAGAACGTTGATCGTTCAAAGTATGTTCAAGGTTTCTCTAGTTTTGTCTGAAAATTTTCCCAAGGCTCTCTAACCCAAAGTCTCATCACTGTCAATGATTTTCAAATAGTTTCAAAATCAAACAACTATTCTAATCTAATGTTTTTCAATAGCAACAGTGATTTTTATTTGACTAAAACAATAACAACATAAATCATTTCAAGTAAAGATGGATAGCGGCTAACAGTGGAATTTATGACACGCGTTCCTTCCTATTTCGGACACATCAGCTGGGTGTACCCTCATCTCAAAGCTGATACTCACTTTAGGACTTGAGCCCAGTACCATTCGTTTCAAACGCCATCACGTTGTCCTGAAGGCCATTGACTTGTTCAATGAAGTGAAGTTTAAATTCACTTGGTGTTGTTTGCCTGTTACTGCTTTACTCCAGTCTTCCCATTGATGTTTAGCACTGCAACTGATCAATCTCTTATTGACATATTTACATCCTGTATGGATTGCCTCGATATTGCCTACAGTCACGAGCATTATAAACATAGATGGACAGTGGCTAGCAGTGAAATTCAGGACACACGTTTCGTCCTATTTCGAATGCTTATGAATTAAAGGTAATATGTACAGTATGCACATATGCCGAAAAACGACTAATCAATTACAGTCTTAAACCTCAATGGAAAGGTTCAAGGAAAACAATACTAAGTAAAATAGATCATTTCACCTAAACACTGAGTTATTCAATAATTTCTGAATCCAGTATACTCAGGGTATCACACACGCACACACAAATGCTCATGCAAACATAAATAAACAAACATGACTATTGTCAACTACAAAATAGTTATGAAAGTTACTATGGTAACAATGAACCGAAATAAAAAACGACACGATTCAAATATTTTAAAATTTTTTATTGTCAACTCAATCAACTGGGTTCTTTTTCCTGTATTTCTTGGTATTGTAATTTATTTCTTTGGAGGAAAATACTATTTCTATGGACATTCCGAATCTTAATGTAGATGCATATACACGTACGTATGTATGTATGTAGATGTGTGTGTGTGTGTGAGTCTACGTGCATATGAGCTTGTTCGAGTGAAAATATGAATGAAGTAAATATGTTGACGAAATAAGAATTTATTTATTCTACTCCACTTACAGGACATATATACATATCTATATATCAGTAGTATTAGTAGTAGTATATTACTAATATATTAAATCGCGTCTATTAGTGTATAATCGTTATACCGGTATCATATGCCTATTAGTTACCTATTTTATAATGAATTTCCTGATATATCATCAAATGAAAAACTCAAACTTGTGTCGAGTTAAGCAAGAAAAAAAGTCAAAACTGATATGATTATTCATGAATAAAGATGATATCATCGTAGAATTATGATTCAGGTAAATTTATGGAGTTCAATTCAATGTTTAAAGTTGACAGATTCATATTATTGATCTTTTTATAGAGTGAAAATAAGATGATACTTCACAAATATCAAAATAGATTAGTGGATCTAATCTGTGTCCGGTAAAGACAGGTATCTATCTTAAACAATTGAAGATGGTCACATAATTTTGTGGATTAGTTGAAGTTTGAAATTTGCACTGTCAGACGTCAATTCAGTAGGTGTGAACTTAGCCGTTTGAACGCGAGATCAAATGTCCTGGGTTTGAATCCAATGTCCAGGATCGTAGATACGCACTGTTGAGGAGTTCCTTCTATACTAGGACGAAAAGGCCGTCTAGTGCATCCAGGTTTTCAGTATTGGTTCAATATTGATTTATTCATGATCTCATTTGAGATTCAACAATCTCGTAAAACCACATACTGATAATATTCATACACTGTAATAAATAAACATTCAAGAATAATGGAAATGATGTTAAGTGATTTAGACTAGTGGTTATGTGGTGCGTGCTACTGATATTGATATAAGTAGTATATGATGTGAGTCAGGAATGTAATGTCTGGCAGCAGAAGATGGGGAAGATCAAGAAAGGAAGAGCGGGAATAGAAAGCAATGGGTATGGAAATGCAGGAACAACGAATTTGGAGACAATTATTGAACATTTTGCAAATGAAGTATTGGTGAATAGTTTTTCTATTTTATCAAGTAACTCTGTAATTTTGTGCTAAACAAAATACGGTTGTCCTCACTTGTGTTCTCCTTCACTACAGTGACGTTGAATATTAGCATTCGGTCAGAATTGAACATCAGGGAGATAAAATACGCAATACAACCCAGTGGGTCTTTTTTTTTATCAAAACAACCGAAGGAACATCATGTAGTTGTGCATTTGTCTGAGCTGGAAAATGGTATATCATAAACTGAATGTCAAACAAACTAGTGGATTGTAAATTAATGACATCAATGGTAGGATACTCAGTATTAGACATGAAGGTTATCAGAATAAATTCAATGAAGACTCTTAAATGTGCACTTTCTTCAAGTGATAAATTAGAAATTAACTACTATCTAATACGGTATTGAAACCTATGATAACCCACTTTAAATAAACACTTATATTTTTAATGGTTAAGATCATGAGTCAGTTGAAGCTAGATCACCATGGAAGATCTAGAAGCACTGGACGACCATTTCGTCTTATTGTGCGACTCCTCAGCAGGGTGCATCTACAATCTCGCCTCTTGAGATTCGAACAAAGAGGCTATTGTTCTCGTGTGCGAACGCTTAACCATCAGACTATTGACCCGCCATCCAACGGTATTAATGTCTAACTTCAACTAATCCACGAATTTCAGTCTCTCAGTTTTTAAAATAAAACTTTTATTGTATTTTGAGGTCTTTTATCTTTTGCAGAATGTTTGAAAACAGAAGAGCCAGACATTAGAACATGTTGAGTAGAACGTATAGAGAGAGCGCGTGTGTGTGTGTGTTTGTCTGTGTGTGTGAGTGAGTGAAAAGGATGGACAACTTTCGATTTTCTATCGCCTCTTATTGTTATCTTCTCTTTGTTTTTCATAATTTTGTAAAATGTATGTATATTTGTGTAACCTTAGTTACGGTGACAAAATAAACAGAGGCGTATTAATTAAGTTATCTGAGTAAAGTTGAACTTAATAAATAAGAAAAATACTACTTTATGGCTATCAGACTACTAAAATTACTCATACTAATTCTGCTATTAATAAATAAATTCATATTACTGCTTCTCACACCGCAGCTACTACTACTATTCAGTGTGGAGCTGTGATCAGGGGAGTTCAACCGTGTCTGTTGTATAGGTAATGAGTCACTGACGACACTGGTGGACGATGGAGCGATATCATGGATTGGTTGAAGATAGACATTGACACAGACAATTGCCGGTTAAGCATTCGTGCACCGGAACAGTGGTCCGGGGTTCGAATACCATATGCGGGATCATGGATGGGCGCTGCTCAGGAGTCTCATACTAGAACAAGATAGTCGTCCAGCACATCCATATTTCCCATAGTGATCTGGTATTAATCAGCTCATGTATTCAACTATTAAATTTCTATTTAATTCCCTTAAATACAGAAAATATTTGCATTTTTCTTAGTTTATCGATTTTTTCCTACTAATTACATGTCAGTAGTAATTGGTACGCCATATGTTACCGTATTTGCATGATACACCATCCACATGTATAGATATATACAAACATACACGAATAAACACACCAACATACATACATACATACATACATACTGATGTATAGAAACCCTGAGCATAATATGACTGGCAACAGACTACCAATTAAACACCTAATGGATAATCACAATGCATAATGTATGAGAATGTTGAATATCTAGACGAAAAGAAAACGAAACAAATTTATTTCTAAAATGATAAACAGTTTGATGAGATCAATACTGCAACGTAATTCATAATTACGAAACGCTACATTGAACATATTGAACAAGTTATTTAGTATCCATAGAATATTGTTGAATATATCAGAATGGGTTTAGTGAAGATCGTAGTAATTTCAATAGTTGAGAACATGAGTTAAGTGACGCTAGACAATCATGGAAAACCTGGAACTACTGGATGGCTGTTTCGTCTGATTGTGTGATTCCTCAGCAGTGCACATCCACGAATAGGTTTGTACTAGTGATTGTGTATTATATATGACAATCAGTAGTAGGAAGCTGTTAGCTGAAAAATTTGTATTTCATAAAATAATCTGTAAAAAGATTCTCACTGTTATGTTTGAATCTTTGAAGAAGAATGATTATGAAGATCATTAGATTAAATCATCCAGTTCAAAATAATATGACACCACTGAAAGTAATTTAGCAATGATGGAAACTGGTTTGAGGCAGTTATTTATAGGAAAATGAATCGGTAATATTACGAGTTGATTGGGGATAGAAATTTGAAACACTGGAAGCAGACTTTGTAATATAAACGTTAAAGGCTCAATATATGAACTAAAAACTCCTGGGTTCGATCCCTGGTTAGGTAGTGGTTGTTTACTGCTATTGAATTCGTAAAGAAACATTTGTTTAAGGCTATCTGGTTTTCATTGGTTTTATAGGTATGATCATTCATAACCTCGACAAATTCATCATACTATGGACAATTTATTATCATGATAGTATTATTACTCGAACATGTGTCAACCTAGTTAACTGACTGTATTCAATCAATGCTGTAAAGTAAAAAATATGTTATGTCCCGATAAACATAATGAATGGTACCTTTTGGGATCTATTGATGAACTAATACTATTGTATAATTATTAAGTAACTAAACTGTTCATATCCGTATCCCTCTTATTATAAGCTTTATTTTGACCCATAAACTATTATTATACGTTTTACTATTCTTGAGTTATACCCAGTCTATCAATTACTACCTCCCTCATTCACAGCCACATCTGGCTCATTCTTGTACAAATGTTGTTTCCCATCTTATTGGTTCGATGTGTTCTGTTTGATTGGTTTATAAACTCAGTATGTTTGATATATAAGGCTGAGACTGGTGTTCTGGACTTAACTGACAGGGCTAGGCGGAAAGCAGGACCAATCAGGACTCTAGGCTGCTCGCACGTGTTTTACGCGTCCTTGGTTTGATCGATAAGTCACTGCTCTCGAATCGGCGGTCACAAGTTATAACAGAATGCTACAGTAACTATGAATAGGTAGTAGGTAGACATCTTGTTCGAACACAGAGGATGTTCATTCATAAGTATGATATCACTGGAACGGGAAAATAACTGAAAGCGTTGGATGCAACACTAGAAACAATTGTAACGTACGCTAACTATGATACTATAGTCAATTCCTATAAATAATGATTGAATTTTTATATTTCTTGAAATCAGGTATTACATATATTTGTCTATTCGTTGATACATCAAGTAAAACTGAACAAGAATTAGTCAAACATTCAAATAGGTAAAAATTTGGTTCAGACGAACTGCCAGTTTAGATCGTAATCAGTTGAAAAGAATAGAATTAACTATTCAATGAATTCATGATGTATGGTAAATTGTTTTACAATTCCTGTTTTAATATCAGATGACCAGTGAAGTTCAACCAGGTCAGTTGTGAGATAGCAACTCACTAATGACAGTGGAGGATGTGTCGCTTAATTTTGTGGATTAGTTGAAGTTAGACATTAACACCGTTGGGTGCTGGCCGACTCAGTGGTCTAGTGGTTAGGTCCTGGGTTCGAATCTCTCTGGAGGCGAGGTCAAGGATGCGCACTGCTGAGGAGTCCCACAATAGGACGAAATGGCCTTCAAGTGCTTCCAGGTTTTCCATGGTGGTCTAGCTTCAATTGACTCATGATCTTAACCATTGAAATTCCTGTTTTATTTCCACCTCTTCTGACAGAATTTCACTCTACTCAAGATTTAATTATGATTAAACAAACATTCAAACTGTTTTCAGCAATATAAACCTATCAGTCTGAACTCAGGGGATAGAAAACATAAAAATTCGAGTTTTACGATGATCATCTGTAGACAATTTACATTATTTCTACTGACCTTGTAGAATTATGATGAATTCGAACTTAACATCTTTTGTCTACTGAATATCTGAAATCTTCCAATTGGATCCATTAACAATCATTCAACAGTTTTCTAAAGTTATTTTTAATAGGCATCAGAAAACTACTTTGTATATTTAAAATAGACCAAAAGCAAACCAATAGGAAATACAACCAAAACAAAGAAGTAAACAAAGAGAAATTTAAGGTCAATAAGAACTAATCAACATTGAGGTGTATCCGAACAAGCTATGAAATGCATATGAAGAAATTGGAACACTTCACTTCTATCTGAAGTTTGTGCTGATGCTGATGATGTCGTTCAGAAGAACGATTAAAGTTCCACGACTAAATCATTCAGCTCAGAGAACACACCTCCATCAAGATCCTTCTCTTCTTTGAAAGTATAAACTCTTATTATTACATCATAAGATTCCTCACAATGGATTACATCATTGTTTCATATATATATTTTGTTTTTCTTCTAGTTTTAATTAAATATGCTGTGTCCACTTTTGTTGTTACTTAGTACTACTGTTTATCCATTAAACAAACACTTAGTTCAATCATTTTATTACTATCAATGTTATAGAATGTTCTTGAACATATGACTTTTAATTCTCTCCAATTCATTTATATCTTTGTTATGGTACCCTGGTTTGACCCTCTCTCTCTCTCTCCCTGTCTCCTCAAATTAACCAAATCAGGATTATGAATGTAAAGGTTCAATTAAAATGTGATGTGACCTATGGTATCGGTTATTATGTTAAGCCCATATACCTTATTCTAGCATTCGGACAGCCTATTCTGTTCCTCCATCTTGAGTCACATTTTGACCTTGTTAATTATTCGCTTCATCAATCTTGACTGTTTTTATATGATCGCGTAGGTGTGTGTACATTTCTGATCCCATTACTCATCACATGTCTGTAACTTAACTTTTGTGTAACTATAAATATTGATTAACGCTTGGTTAAATGGGTGTTGGCTTACCAGCCATCTCCACTCTGCGTCCTTTCTCTTCTCTCTATTCCATTCGGTTTATATACAAAATATATGTATTCAAAAGTTCATTCTCGTTATTCGACTTGCTTAATTCCGTTATTGACTAACGCGATTTAAGTGGATCATTATATAAGAGGATAGGTGATAAGAAAAATTCACTACGATCATCTTGGAGTCAGATCCACGTGCCAGTAAAGAACCATAGTGTATATTATCGATCGACATGAGTGAATAATTCAATTTATGGTAGATTAATATTGATTGGACTATCCATGAACATATAAAAGTTCTGAATAGATGTTTCGTCTAAATAACTAACTCTTCACAAATAAGTAATCCAAGCTACCATTTGCAATCGATTTCTGTTAGTTGCTAGTACTTAAATAAACTGAGTATTTGATTGAAATCGTGAGTCAATCGAAGCTAGACAATCATGAAAAACCTGGAAACACTGAACGGCCGTTTCGTCTTAGTATGGGACTCCTCATCAGTACGCATCCACAATTTCGCACCCCGTGAGATTTGAACCCAGGACCTCTCAGTCTCGCGTCAGGCGCTTAATCAAGTAGACCACTAAGACAGTATACAATGGTGTTATTGTCTAACCTCAACCAATCCACAAAATTCTATTGTCATAATGAGAGATGTTGTATTCTCAAAACATCAAATGGAATAAGTTTATAGTTCATTTCATATAAATACACATATTGAACACAACTGTTTACATATCTCCACACCTTCACTCTAATTGTTGCTTCGAGTTCAGTTCTCTAAACAAATACAGATGATAAAAGATATGACTACATTGTCTATGTTAATTGTAAATATGAAAAAAAAAATGTAAAGTGAATATATAACCGAATATGTGATGAAAGACAAACGGTAAACATTCATTTCAGACATAGATTACCATGACTATTACTATTCTTATCAATGGGAATGATCATAGCAATCAGTTGTGTTTTTTTTTTGATTTTCTGATATTACTCAAGACAAAATCATCAATACTTTACTTCATTGAAGTCGAGTATTCTATAAGTTATAGTATCATAGATAAATCATCAAACTCATTGAAGTTCTAAATGTTCCCTATTGGATCTTCAACTTAATCAATTGAAGTCAAAATTTCATGCAATTGGTTCCCTTTATGAATTTAAATAGAGCCAGAATAAACATTGATGCAGAATAGTATGAATTCATATGAATTCGCGGTTTTTCGTCAACTGCTTACAAACCAAAATTGTGATAGAATTTTTACATGGAGATAGTGTGTGGATTACAATAAGAACTATATATATATATATGCTAGAAACAGGTCAGAGGTCAAAAGAGGGGGGTTAATCCAGGGTGGGTGGTGTAATAATTTAGTGAAGTCCATAAATTATGTGATAATTGTAGAGATTAATGGAATTAAATAATGATAAGGTAGATTACGTAATAATAATAAATTAAATAGGGTTTTGAAAGTTAAGATGATTTAAGAGGATCAGGCGGTGGAAATGTGTCAATAAAATTTTATTTTAAGAATTCGGTAACAGGGGGGCGATATAAATTATCTTAGAATAAGTAAATGAATAAAATAACCAAAACACAAAACAAACAGAAACAAAAAGATTACCATGGTAATGGTAAGTTTATTAAAGTCTCTTTTTGGATGCATAAGTCCGATTTCAGTTTCTTAATTGCAATGGCTTCAGCAAAGCGGAGAGTGGTAGTAGTTCTTTGTCTATTGATAATTTTAAACGCGTGCATAATATCGACGGTATGCCCAGTGTCAAGTAGATGCCGAGCTATTGCACTGTTAAAAGCTTTAGTCCCTCGCAGCGTCTAGTTCTTCGGAATATGCTCAGAAATGCGAACCTGTACTCTTCTCTCAGTTCTTCCAATGTATGTGCTACGGCACGTACATGTGAATTGGTAAATGCAGTTGGAGCAACTGAGGGGAGAGGACTTGTCGATTTTCGTTTTCCCTGGTAATCTTTTTGTTTCTGTTTGTTTTGTGTTTTGGTTATTTTATTCATTTACTTATTCTAAGATAATTTATATCGCCCCCCTGTTACCGAATTCTTAAAATAAAATTTTATTGACACATTTCCACCGCCTGATCCTCTTAAATCATCTTAACTTTCAAAACCCTATTTAATTTATTATTATTACGTAATCTACCTTATCATTATTTAATTCCATTAATCTCTACAATTATCACATAATTTATGGACTTCACTAAATTATTACACCACCCACCCTGGATTAACCCCCCTCTTTTGACCTCTGACCTGTTTCTAGTATATATATATATATAGTTCTTATTGTAATCCACACACTATCTCCATGTAAAAATTCTATCACAATTTTGGTTTGTAAGCAGCTGACGACAAAACCTCGAAATAATATGAATTCATACTATTCTGCATCAATATTTGTTCTTGCTCTATTTAAGTCAAAATGTTTATCATGAGATTGAACCTTGTTGATTTCAAGAGTATTTACTGTTGAATGATTTCCAACTATGTTATAATACATATCTCATGGTGTTTTTTGATTCTCAGTAGTTCACTACTAACTATCAATCTGTCGTGTGAATAACTATGGAATTCTAATTTTTTTCTAATAAAACACAGACAATTAGACATTCACTAGGGAGAAACAAAAGATATCAGATTGTTATCCAGATAAATAAGTGTCCACTAATCTTCGTTTTCTGTGGATCATTAAATTTAGTGATACTGTAATTCTGGTAAAACTATTGGACAGTGACAAAAATGAAGCTACTTTCAGGCAACGATCAGAAGACAGTACACATAAATCAGAAGCATTCCACAGACGAATAAAAAGAAAATTGTCAGTTCAGGGATTATAAAGATTGTTAGGTTTTTGATTGAAATCATAAGTTCATTGAAGCTAGACTATCATGGAAAACCTGGAAGCATTGGATGCTGGCTCAGTGGTCTAGTTGGTTAAGCGCCTAGCGCCAGACTGATACGTCCTGGGTTCGAGTCTCGCGAGGTGCGGGATTATGGGCGCGTACTGCTGAGAAGTCCCATACTAAGACGAAACAGCTGTCCAGTGCTTCCAGGTTTTCCATGATGGCCTAGCTTCAATTGACTCATAATTTCAATCAAAAAAGAAAATTATTAGAATCTAGTGGTTTAAAGTATTTCTAGGCTTAATATTAATATTAAGACTTTAATTTATTAGAAATAACCACATTAAATCATTAATCTGCATGGAGATTCATTCACATTGATTGTTACTTTTCGACTGTTTCCCATAGTTACAAGAGATCTCATGTAGATCTCATCAATTCTTACAAAATCTTCATGAATAAACTTTATTAAGAATAATGGAGATAAAATGGTAGACGATGCATCGATTTTTACCACTACAATCTGAAGATACTATGGGTATTATCATTATTTATTCTGACATTTCTAACTCATTTCAGTTCATCTATTATTCAATGAATCATTGATAAAATGGTTCCTTTTAGATCTTCCTGTATACAATGTGAATCTAAACAAACCTAATTGATTCATGTGTTACATAATAATCTTGATGAGCAATTAAGAGCCTAATCCGTTAAACATCAATAATTTTATTCTATAATCTGTTATAACTTGTGGCCTGAGTGTCCTGTTAATGTACACATAGTGATACCGCCAATTAGAAAGCAGTGAATTATCGATCGAACCAAGGACGCGTAAAACCCGTGCGAGCAGTCTAGAATACTTACCGGCTCTGCTTCCTGTTTAGCCTAGCCAATTAAGTCCAGAACACCAATCTCAACATCTGCAATATGAATCCTTATATTTCAAACATACTGAGTTTATATACCAATCAAACAGACCACATCGTACCATAAAATGGGAAACAATATTTGTACAAGATTTAGCCAAATGTGGCTGGTGAATGTGGGAGGTAGTAATTAATATACTGGGTATAACTCAAGAATGGTAAAAAGGTATAATAATAGTTTATGGGTCAAAATGAAGCGCATAATAAGAGGGACACAGATATGAATAGTTTAGTTATTTAAAAATTATACAATAGAAATCTTCGTTTAGTATTGGTTCATAAATGGATCCCAAAAGTTGCCATTCATTATGTTTATCGGGATCTAATACATTCTTTACTTAACAGCAATCATCGAATACAGTCACTTAACTAGGTTAACACATAATCGAGTACTAATACTATCATGATAATAAATTGTCCATAGTATGATGAATTTGTCAAAGTTATTGAGTTTTGTCACCGACTTCATATGACCATGTTTATTGGGGATTAGATGGTGGTTGGAGGTAGTCAACAGGAAACCCTGGACCCGGGTTTCGTGCTACTTGGCACTCGTCAGCAAGGTGTACCTGTAATCTTGAGGGAACTGGTGCTCCCTGGCGGATTCGATCTCGTGTCACCCAGCTTCACAGTCAGAGACGTTACCACTGAGCTATCCGAGCCGTGATCGATAGCATTCGATCTGCACTATTAAGGACTAGACAAGCATGAGATTGTTCACCACCCAGTGATCAATCAATTGTGATTATCGAGGATATAACAAATCACAAAAAACAAATTTTCCTTAAATTATGAAACATTTCAAGCATCATATAAATGTAGTTTTACTTTGAAGTTTACATGGTTAAACTTCCAAAACGATCGATTTTCGAATTTTATAGAAACAAACAAAAAATTCAAAAAAAAATCGCAACAACTCTATAAAATTTTGGCGGAGTTTTGTTCTCTGGGCTGAATGGTTTGATCGTGGAGCTTCCATCGTTCTTCTGAACGACATCATCAGCACAAACTTCAGATAGAAGTGAAGTGTTTTAATTTCTCTATATGTGTCTCAAAGCTTGTTCTGTGCACCTCGACGTTGATTGGTTCTTATTGACCTTAAATTTGTTGTTGTTTACTTCTTTGTTTTGGTTGTGTCTCCCATTGTTTTGATTTTTGTTCTTATGTTTGTGCATGATTTTTCTGATTGGTTGATAAATTGGATTGATTTCAATATGCTTGTTGATTGCTAATTGACCTGAGTGCCAGGCTTCTAAAAATTCTCTGGTGTTCTTGGAGTTTCCTCTGTCTAAGATTTCCACATTTTTCCAATCGAATGAGTGTCCGCAGTTGTCCACGTGTATTGATATAAGTGAAGAGATATCATGCCGTTTGATTGCTAATTGATGTTCATGTAGGCGAAGGTGAAGGGGGCGTCCGCTTTGTCCGATGTAGTGTTTTTCGCAGTTGGCACAATTTATTTTGTAGATGAATGAACCAATCAGATTTAAGAAGACAGATCAAGGATTTTGGCGCGAAATTCATTCAACCATGTGTTTAAATAATGTTTTGACATTTTACCTCATATCAATTAGTGATAAAAAAACCCTAACCATAACCATTAACTGTAAATCATAGTCTTTAATCTTTAAATTAGTTTATAACATTCAATTAGATCTAGCAAGAAGGTGGATATTCGCAAGATTAATTTAAAATCGATTAAAGGTCATCCACAAAGTAAAGTCTCACCGTTTTCTGAACTTGTGACCATCTCATCGGCATAAAACACCTTACATAAAGAAATAGTTTCTTACACAGGAAAACTTTAACTGGCAAAAACCATTGATAATGGAGTCATTAAACAACAACTTTCAGTAAAAATTTAAACGTTTCCATTAGTATAACCTAACATTAACTGTCATAGAAAGAAACCGGAATCAGTTGAATCTCATACAGATATGTTCAGTTCCTTTAAAACACTCCATTCATCTTCACAAATTCAGACACTGATTTGCAATAAAAATCACATGGTCACATTATTAATTTTGAAGATTTTGTCAATTACAAAACTTCTTCAGTAGCATGAGTGATTGTTTTCAAATAGCCTTTTAAAAATGACTTCTATCAGTTAGTGATTATGCTACTTAACATATATGGTAGTAGATAAACACTAATTAAATTATTTCCAAAGGGGTTTTGTGGATATTTAAGTCATTTTAATAGTTGAGATTATAAGTCAATGGTAGCTAGAGCACCATGGAAAACCTTTGAAGCACTGAACAGACATTTCGTCCTACTGTGGGACTCCTCAGCAGTGAGCATCCGTGATCCCGCCTCGAGGTTATCCAGTGCTTCTAGGTTTTCATGTTGGTCAAGCTTCAATTGTCTAATGTTCTCAACTACTAAAATGACTTAAATATCCAGAAAACCCATTCTTATATTAATCAACATATGTTCACTAGTGACTGGCATCAAGATGTATATCTTAGAGTTCTAGTGAGATGCAGTGACCAGTAGTAACTCAGTGATGACAATGGTGGATGTGTCGCTCAATTTTGTGCATTAATTGAAGTTAGACATTAACACTTTTGGATGCTGGTCGGCATATTTTTCTAAAGGTTAAGCTCACTCGCACGTGACTGATAGGTCCTGGGTTCAAATCTCACTAGGCAGGATCGTAGATGTTCACTGCTACAAAGGAGTCTCACAATAGGATGAAACAGTCGTCTAGTGCTTTTAGGTTTTCCATGACGATCTAACTTTCATGGACTCATGATCTCAACTATTACAATAAAATGTTATTTTAACTTCATTTTTAAAATGATTATATATACTGACCTTGAGTTGATTGCTATAGCACTTGAATCTATCCAGTTATAATGAATATGAATGATATAAACAACTGATCCTGTTCTAAGTTATTGTATTCTGTATAGTTCAATGATTGATTGTAATCTTTATGTTACATATACAGGGATCTATTTGTTATGTACAATCTCAATTGAAGAGTACATTGTATTATTCATATAAGTTTGTTAAGTGTATACTTGAAATTCACTGTCAAGAAAGAATAATTTTGTCATGATAATTGAACAAACGTTTTACTGTGGTGTTTTTTTTTTTTGCTTCCCCTCAATTCAAAGTAGAATGGTAGGAATTGAATAGATGAAAATAACCAATCAGAATGTAATACAAAAGTGATCTTATTTAAATTTGATTGGTTGAAACAAATTAACAAATGATGAATAAGGGCTAGCAGAGAAATCCACAACATACGTTTTTTTCCTATTTGAAACTTGTCAACTGAATGTATCTGTATTCCAATCTGGGACTCGAACCCAACACTGTTCATTTCAAATGTTATCATATTATCTACTTAACTACTGAGTTCTATTAGTCATCAGCTTGTACAATGGAGTGAAGTTTAAATTCATTTAGTGTTGTTTACTTGAATCTTCCCATTGTTGATCAGTCTCTCATTGGCATAGATACATTCTGATCAATGTGTTTCAATACTGCCCTAAAGTATAAGCTTCATAGGCTTATTATGATTAATAATGAATATCTTCAATAATATAATGAAATCAATTTTTCATTTCAATATACAACGGTCTATTGTATCACCTCCTTAATGATTTGACTTTAGTGTTGATGAGTTTTGAAGTGAACTACAATTCTATAATGAAAGTACATTAAATTATGATGTAATATGCATTTGAAGATTTCAATGATAACCATATTCTGTCTATTCTATAACAAGAAAAAACACACACTTTTTCAGTATTCCGGAATGTTATGTTTCTTTTTTTCAATTAAATTCATCAAAATATCATCTTGAATTGTTATTTAAATGTTGGTATAGTACAGTTATCTGATTAAAACAATATCTAAAGAATATTTGATTAACCTATTGGACCACTGAACCGGCATCCAATGGTGTTATTGTGTAACCTCAACCAATCCACGAAATTGTACGACCATCTAACATTGTACTGAGGTAGACATCTGTTTCTACTCGACACGGATTAGCTTCACTGGTTATGGCTTCTCACCAGAACTCCGAGAATTTTCTCACGAAGTTAGTCACTAATGAGCACATGATAATTATCAGTTTATGGGTTGTAGAGAAACAGGTGTCTTCCTCAGTACAATGGAAGATGGTCGCGCAACTTTATGGATTGGTTGAGGTTAGACATTTACACCATTGGATGCCGGCTCAGTGGCCCAGTAGATTAAGCATTCACGCGCGAGACTGAATGCCCTGGATTGGAATCCCGAGAGTGGGATCGTGGATGCGCACTGCTGAGAAGTCACACAATAGGACGAATATTTGATTCTTATGCAATTTAGAATAGTAGAAAATTGAGATATTGAGTAATAGGATAGGTAATCTTTCATTATTTTCATAGTTGAAGTCACAAACTGAAAGTAACTTGGAAACCATTAAGAATCTGAAAACAGTAGGTAGTCATTTAGTCCTAGTATATGACTTCACAATACTGCATATTCACAAAATCATATACGGAAACCCAAGCAAGCACTTTCGGTCACGCAAGCGAAACTTTAACCTCTAGACGTTTGAATTAGCAATCAACTATAGTATTGTCTAAATTCAATTATTTTGTGATTTTGTTTAGTCCTAAATCGATTGATTGAAGTCGAAAACTACCTTAAACCTGACACACATTGAACTGGACTGGTCCGGCTTTCTCACTAGAACTTCAGAAGTTACATATCGAAACTAAGGATTAACTTGATTTTTGTATATGGGATTTGTGGTGATTGTGATTTTTTACACAGTTGAAATCAAGATTACCAATAAAAACCTAAAAGCATTGGATAACTGTTTCATCCTAGTTTGGGTTGAACATTATTGAGAAGTCGCTTACTTGAACGAAACAGCTGTACAATACCGCCGAAGATCTGAATAATAATTTAATAATTCAATAATCTTTACAACTTGTTGAGGATGTTAGATCCCCAAAAATTCATAGTTTGTAATTTTATCTTTGTGGAGCTTGTATGTAGATGTATGCTTAGGCATTTCTTACCACTCACGCATATAGTCGATTGACGAACTTATCGATTAAATGTTTAAAAACTTCCATGGCAACATCGATTATAGATATATTTGTATAAGCATGCTTGATTTGTGTGCCTGGTTGACCTGGTATTTTGTGGTTGCCTGTAGAATACACTTTCTACATCTTACTAAGACTTCTGGATCGAGTTAACTGAGTTGAGGATAACGGATCAGAATAGCTTATCGAGACTCTAAATCCTTGATCCCATAGATAATTCACTGCCTTCTAATCTGCGACCTTTGAGATATAACACATTTTCGTATTCATAATTTCATCAATAAAATACTTGGCAACAATGTAAAATCGATTCACTCAACAACAAGAAAAAGTAAACCAACAATTCAGTTTTTATCTGAAAGGGTTTGTGGAGATTTTAGAAATTTCAACAGTTGAAATCATCAGTCAATTGAAGCCAAACCGCCATGGAAAACCTAGAAGCACTGAACGGCCGTTTCATCTTAGTATACGACTCCTCAGCAGTGCGCATTCACGATCCAGCACCCCGCAGGATTTGAACCCAGGACCTACTGGTTTCACGTGCGAGCACTTAACCATTAGACCATTGAGCTGGCCGGCATCCAACGGTATTATTGTCTAACTTCAATCAATCCACGAAGTTGCACCACTGTATACCATTGTCTTCAATGAGCTTTAAACGGTTCATAATTTCATCAATAAAATACTTGGCAACAATATCAAATCGATTCACTCAACAACAACAACAACAAAAAAGTAAACGAACTATTCAGTTTTTATTTATGATTCTTCTTATCCCTTTATTTATCTTTTCATCAAACTTCTGTTTAACTTGACAACCACAACCACAACAACAACAACCACAAAAGAAAAACACCCTCACCGTTTTCTATCTCATCAAAAGAGGAACTCCTTTTTTCGAAATGGTTTTGTTCTATCTTGTCCATTGTATACAAGTATGTATCTATCTATCTATATAAATGTAAATGATAATAAGACAAAAAAACACAAAGGGATATTGAGTTATAAGGAGTCGAGTAATATTGAACACTGAATATATTTCACACGAATTTCTTATGTAAATACCATATATTCTAGTCTCTTGCTCAATGAAACTAATCATTATGTCTGCCTATAATATACGACGGTCTGTCTGTCTGTCTATCTGTCTGTCTGTCTGTCTATTGTCTGTCTGTCTGTCTGATAAAAATATCAGTCTGTTTATCTATTTATTTTTGTCTATCTCGTTTGTGTATGTTTAGATTATTTGGATAATTATTTGAAAGGATACAATTGCCGAAATGTATGACGTTTTGTTGTTGTTGTTGTTGTTGTTGTTGCTGTTGAAAATGTCATATGATTATGTCATCATACAATAAGGAAAGATGGATGGATAGTGGCTAGTTGTGGTATCAACGTCCTGTTGTTGTTGTTGTTGTTGTTTTTTTTGTCCAATTTGAAACTTATTAGCTGAATATATCTACATCTTAAAGTGGATGTTCACTTCAAGACTTGAACTGAGTGTTGTTTGGTTGAAAGATCATTACGTTCTTTACTTAGCTATTGAGTTCTGATAACCACTTGCCTAAATTCATTTCATATTATTTGCCTTATTTTGTTTAGTTCTACAATTGTACAGTTATATATTAGCATCCTATTTGAATTGTATGTATATTGAATGATAAATAAACATTGATGATGATTAACAAAGGAAACCACAATGCATATTTCGTCTAACTTGTGATTCGTCAATTGAATGTACCTGAATCTCAGAGTTGAAGATACAAGCAAACAATATCAAGTGAATTTCATCATTTATTAGTTATCAATATATTAATGAATATTAAAGAAATAACTTGTTTTTGATTGAGATCATGAACCGATTGATGTTAGACCACCATTGAATATCTGGAAGCACTGGACAGCTGTTTCGTCCTAGTGACTAACTTCGTGAGAAAATTCTTGGAGTTCTGGTGAGAAGCCATAACCAGTGAAGCTAATCCGTGTCGAGTAGGAACAGATGTCTACCTTAGTACAATGTTAGATGGTCGCACAATTTCGTGGATTGGTTGAGGTTAGACATTATCACTATTGGATACCGTCTTGATGATCTGGTAGGTTAACCGTTCACGCGCAAGACTGAAGGCCCTGGATTAGAATCTAGCAAGCGGGATCGTGGATGCGCACTGCTGATGAGTCCCACAGTAGGACGAAACGGTCGTACAGTGTTTCCAGGTTTTCAATGGTGGTCTAACATCAATCGATTCATGATCTCAATCAAGAAAAAAAAAACTTAACAATCTCCACAACCACTAATCTGATCAATAACTAATTATTTGTAAAATTTTTAATTGCTTTATTAATAATTCAGAAATAATATTCATAAAGAATCAAATGAATGAATGATCATGATGAAATCGTTTAAAACCTTATATAAATCTTGATAGATTCAAAAGTGTTTACCATTCATATGAAATAATCTACCATTAATCAATCATGAAAACATTTAAAGTAATTAGTGAAGTTAGTTATTTCTTATTGAAATGGTGGAGAAGATTTGTAGTTCAGGTGGATGATTTTGGTGGAAGTTTGTTCTCTGAGCTGGATGGTTTGGTCGTGGAGCTTTCATTGTTCTTCTGAACGACATCATTAGTATAAACTTCAAATAGAAGTGTTGGTTATTTCTTATTGTCAATAATAAGGACTACAAATGATCAGTAGTTCATCAATCGTACTTAATCAGAATATTGTTTCTATATAACTTCATGTGATAAGTTCTAGAATGTTTTGTATGTAGCCTAAAGTGTACATGAACTGAAAATTATATTTTTCACAGATTGAAATCATGAGTCAGTTGAAGCTAGACCACCATTGAAAACCTGGAAGCACTGGACGGCCGTTTCGTCCTAGTATGGGACTCCTCAGCAATGCTCATTCACGATCCCGCATCACGCGGGGCTCGAACCCAGGACCTACTGGCTTCGCGCGCGAGCACTTAACCATTAGACCACTGAGCCGGCATCCAACGGTGTTAATGTCTAACTTCAACCAATCCACGAAGTTGCGCCACCGTACACCATTGTCTTCAGTGAGTTCCTATCTCACAACAGACCTGGTTTCATGGTAAATATTACTAAATCCAACTGAATGAAATGACAAACTATCATTAATATTAGTTTATTCTTTGAACATTAAAGTATCTATCTGAATTTTGAACTTTAGTAGATAACTTATTACAGACTGTATCTATCAGACTTTTAGTGTGAATATTAACCTTGAGGTTCTATGAGATGAAGAAGAAGTTTGTGTTAATGATGTCGTTCAGAAGAATGATGAAAGCTCTACGACTAAACCATTCAGATCAAAGAACAAAACTCTATCAAAATTGAGGATCTATGTATATGCAACTAGTAAGTAGCAAACAAACTCCTTTTGTAGCTTTTTTTTGCAAGAGTTACTGCTGGTCCCAAGCCCGATAAATAGGAGGGTTGGTCATGGGATCGACAACTCCATCCCGTGAAAAAAAAACGCCAAGTAACAAACATGACGAAATGAATGTTCTATTTTACACTGCTATCAAGTATGTAAATTCATGGTCATTGCTATAATTATTATTATTATCCGGAACTTATACGACGGACTACAGTGCAAAGTAGTGCATGGAGGACAGCTAACAGATGCATTCCAAGTAAGGACCGGAGTCAGACAAGGCTGTCTACTCTCTCCCTTCCTCTTCCTTCTGGTGGTCGACTGGATTATGAAGACCTCAACATCTGAAGGAAAACACGGAATACAATGGACAGCTCAGAATCAATTAGACGATTTGGACTTCGCAGATGAACTAGCCATCCTATCACGTACACACGAACAGATGCAGATGAAGACAGCCAGTGTAGCAGCAGTCTCTGCATCAGTAGGCCTCAGCATACACAAAGGGAAAACTAAGGTTCTCAAATTCAAAGCGGAGAACAGCAATCCAATCACACTTGATGGCGAAACTCTGGAAGATGTAGAGTCCTTCACATATCTGGGAAGCATCATCGATGAACAAGGAGGATCCGATGCAGACGTAAAGGCGAGGATCGGCAAAGCAAGGGTCGCATTCCTACAATTGAAGAACATATGGAACTCAAAACAACTTTCAACCAATATCAAAGTAAGAATCTTCAATACGAACGTCAAGGCAGTTCTACTGTATGGAACTGAAACTTGGAGAACTACAACAACCACAATCAAGAAAGTACAAGTATTTATAAATAACTGTCTACGCAAGATACTCAACATCCATTGGCCGGATACCATCAGCAATAGCCTTCTGTGGGAGAGAACAAACCAACTTCCAGCTGAAGAAGAAATTAGGAAAAGACGATGGAAATGGATAGGACATACATTACGCAAATCGTCAAACTGCATCACGAGGCAAGCCCTAACTTGGAATCCTGAAGGGAAGCGAAAAAGAGGAAGGCCAAAGAACACATTGCGTCGGATAATAGAAGCAGATATGAAAACGATGAATTACAACTGGACGGAGCTAGAAAGGATTGCCCAGGACAGGGTTGGATGGAGAATGCTGGTGAGCGGCCTATGCTCCTTCACAAGGAGTAACAGGCGTAAGTAAGTAAGTAAGCTATAATTTGATAGTAAACATCTTCAAAATATTATATTATCTATTAAAAGTAATATTAACCTAATGCACATAATGAGATTTATTATAACCGCTCAAGCTGAATACACTATTGATTACTTGAAGTTTTCGGAGATTGATTTTTATGTATATGTATAGTTCTGTAGTTATTAGTTACTACTGGAATATGGAGCCATTCATTAGTCGTTGGTTTCCTTTCTCATATTATAAAGCGTAAGTGTTAAACAACTAGAGTTATTAACTACTGTGTTTATGAATATTTCAGCAGGATAGAAACTTGATCAAAGCATAATTCAAACAAAATCATCAAGTAGCTCATTGATTGATTGAAATGAATCAATCATTGAAAGTGGACGAACTGAATAGGCTAGATATTTTCAGTGTAATGTTTATACATACACTAACAATTTTTATTAGATTAATCTAACCTGATGCTTTATCTGTGATGTACTAACATATCTGTCCAAGTCATATCACGCTTTTGAAACTAGTTGAATGAAATTATTTACATTCGCCTGTTATACCTTGTCGAGGAGCATCGGCCGACCACCACCATTCTCCATCCAACTCTGTCCTGGACAGTGCTTTTTAGTTGCTATTCATCTTACTCATATCTGCTTTAAATTCTCGATGGGATATTTTCATTGATCTCATTTTTTCTTCTTCCCTTCAAGATTCCAAGTTAGCGTTTGCTTCGTGATGTAGTTTGAGGATTTCGTCAATATGTGTGTTACAAGGCAGTTGAGTGATTAAATGAGTAGTAACTAATGTCATGTTCTTTGTATGCTTGACTGAATTTTTTGAATCCAATTGCAATATAAGTTAATGCTTCTAATGAATCATTATGAGTTGCACTATATTTTGCTGTTAGGTGTAAAGAGATGCCTAGGAGGAGTTAGCACTCATCAACAAACCATATCCCCAATCTGTAAGACTTGACTCGGTTAATTTAAACATCAGTAGAAGACTAGGCAAACATAATGTTGACTACACTATTACAGAATATCACAATAAAATCTGAGAACCATATCGTAAATAGTTAATTTGCAAAATATCAAGCCATCCTCATAAACTTCTCTGTTTCTTCTACAAACATCAATCCATTGTCTAAGATTCCATTAATCATGCATTTTCATATCAATCGCTTTCAGTTTTCGTTCTTTCCTTTTCGATCTTCTATTGAAATATATCCATAGGCCTGACGATCGTTATATACTACTTATGTAGATATAAGTAGCTCACAGTACAGTAGTAGTTGTGGATTAGAATAAGATTATCAAAGATAATTTATCAAACTTTCCTTGATAAATCTAAGTGGAAACAAGAAAAATCATTCATGGTTTGGACTTGATTTAATAAATCATGAAATTCATAAATACTGATCAATATGTTGTATCCTGTGTGTGCGTGTGTGCGTGTGTGTGTGTTTGAGCATATCCGTCATGTGTTAATCTTACTTGACAACAATTCTTCAATTCATATATAATTCTAATACTGCTAATCTCTTCATTACTAGTCGTCGTGTTTATTTACATTTCTAATGAGACAATCATTACAACGTTGGTCATAGTTTCGGTTCTTCAAACTAATCTTGGCTGTGGTATGATGTTTTGTTGACTAAGGCATTTGTTCCATTTAATAACATACCAGTTTGGCATGTTTCTGATAAGTCGTGTAGGTTGAACGCTATATACGATTCCTAAGCTATTTCGGTAACCCGCAGTCTAGAACTACACAGCGACTTGAACTCCAGAGAGAAGACACAAGAATGAGAGGAAGCACTTTATTCCAAGGTTCATTTTTGTACAGAAAATCATGGGTATTTATAGGTTTCGGCGTCTGTTAAATCAACATCATTTTACAGCCAATCCGATAACAACACATTATGCTACCGACCAATAGTAGCGCGCCACGTTGGAATTCTATAACGTTCCATCACACTCTGATTGGCCAGGACTCTTCGGCTCCTTGTGGGCCTCTGGAGGCTCCGTTGAAGTTCTCCGGAAGCCGACCCAACAGTTTCATCATTCACTTTTAGGTTGATTAGTCAATTTGTTTGATCACTTACAAACAGAATCACAAGTCAGGCTTTTTTGTTTCTCAGGAAACCCTAATCATCTTGATAAGTAATTAATTTTATAGTATTTAACCAAGACATTTGATGAATGATAGATTTGATTGTATCATGCTTAAAGAACATATTTTTTTGCTTCATAATTCACTAACCGTATACTGAAGAAGAATTCTTTCATTAAAGAATAACTTTTGACCGTTATATCTTTGATTGATAGTTGAGGTTATAGGTCACAATTTCTAAATGTCGAAGAAATGAATTCACACAACAAACTTGTTCAGTAAGATTCTCTTTCAAGAAGAAAGTCTCTCTCCAATTCATTTTCCACAATCTAAATATTTAACACTGTACTGTAGAGTTGGATGATTTGATCGTGGAGCTTTTATTGTTCTTGTGAACAGACATCAACAGCACAAACGTTAGATAGAAATGCATCAAACCATTCATCTCAAAGAGCAAAATTCTATTCACATCATTCATCTCAACTACAGATCCTCTCTACTATATCAATAAAGTAATAAACTAAAGTACAATTATTGGATAACACTAAAGAAGTTTATCATTATTTCATTAATTTACACTTATGAGGAACACAGTGAATAAATCCATTTATCTCACTGATTGAAATCACGTGTCAATTAAAACTAGACCACCATGGAAGACCTGGAAGCACTGGATGGCCGTTTCGTCCTAGTATGGAACTCCTCAGCATTGCACACTCATTTATTCCAAGTCCATCTTATATTGTTTATTTGAATCTTCCAATTGATGTTTAAGACTGCAATTGATTAGTTTCTTATTATTGGCATATTTACATCCTGTGCACAGGTTCAGATAAACAATATGAAAACAAATTTAAACTTCATCTCATTAGCTAAGTGGGCAACGTGATGGCTTTTGAAGCGATCGGTACTGGGTTCGAGTCCTGGAGTGGACGTTAAGTGCATCCAACTGACGAGTTTCAAATAGGACGAAAAGCACGTCCTAAATTTAACTCACAACCACCATCCATCATTGTTAAAAGAAACGTTCTTATACTATTAGATGAATAAATCAGTATTCTTAGTAGTAAAATTAATTAGGTAGTATTTAATTATGTGCATGTTATTGAAATGACAGAACATTTTTGCAGTCCAAGTGAATGTTTTCGGATATTGTTAAGTACTTGGTAATAGACAAATTAATCTAAATGAGTTTACTGTTGTTATGGACAATACAATCAGATTCTACTTTGTGTAGGATTGAATTACTCAGCCATTATCCAATCTTGAATTCATTTAGTTTCTAAGTTCTTATTTGGAATACTTTTTCTATTACCTTCATTTGTCTTAGTATTGTAGTGTGGCGTCGAGTCGCAGTTGACTATGATCACCGCTACAGGAAGACTACGTGCCGGTTAACCGATAAGATCCTCCGTAAGCCAAATATTAGAAGGCATTTGATGGCTGTAGTCGAGATGTATTTGTTGACGATCTCGTGGTATCAAAACGATACCGAGATCGTGCCAGGTTATAAATGTGGTTACTGAGCGTAACCGAGTTCGTGCAAGGTCACAATCAACGGAAGAATGTTCATATTCTGTTACAGCTAGACAAACAAGTTCAATAAAAAAATCCCTGGTACAATTGATTATAATAATAATTGTTTCCATTACACCAATCGCGTTCTCTTGATAAAGGTAGGTCACTACAGAAGTCAACTAATTTGAAAATGTAACCACTAATATCGAACAAGTTGACAGTGAGATAATATTCACTCTGACTCCCAGGACAGAGTTTAAAAGGTTTGAATATTTTTTCTAGTTAGCGTTTTTGTAGCCAGTTCGTTTTCCATTGGATGGGGTCGTTAGACCCATACCCAATTCTCCTCCTTTACCGGGGCTTAGGATCGGCAGCAGCCTCCGGAGGGACTCCAGGCGGAGTCGTAGGATTAAGTTACTCAGCCATTATCCAATCTTGAATTCATTTAGTTTCTAAGTTCTTATTCGGAACACTTCTTCCAATACCTTCATTTATCTTAGTAATATAGTCAGTTATCTTATTCATTTGATTAACACAATGTTATTCAGAACGACTATCAAAGCTAAGAAGTTGAAGGAATCTGCCTCAAATATCTAATCAATACAGAATAAACGTACATATTTCTTTATATAGATTCTTTACTCATTAAATCAATTATGAATTTGAGATATTTACCCAATTAACCTAGTTTTTGTTTGATTCTCCAATGAATCAAATTCTTGTGAGAAAGTTTAATTTCTTATCAATCAGCTGTAATCGATTTCATTATCCAACTATGCAAATTGTTCTTTGATTTTATGTTAACCTTCAATGATGGACCATCATGGAAAACATGGAAGTACTGAACGACCGTTTCGTCCTAGGATGAGACTCCTCAGTAGTGTGCATCCACGGTCCTGCATCTCGCGAGATTTGAACCCAGGAGCTATCAGTCTCTCGTCAGGCGCTAAACCAACTAGACCACTGAGCCGGCCGGCATCCAATGGTGTTAATGTCTAACTTCAACCAATCAACGAAGTTGCGCCGCCATATACCATTGTCATCAGTGAGCTGATATCTCACAACAGACCTAGTTGAACTCCACTGGTAACGGCTCCTCATTAGAACTCAAGGAGTACCTCTTGAAGTCCGTCACTAGTGAGCAGATGATTATTATCAGAAGGGGTTTGTGGAGATTTTAAAAATTTCACAGATTGAAATCTAGTTGGTTAAGCGCTTAGCGCGAGACTGACAGGTCATCAGTTCGAATCTCGTGGGGTGCAGGATCGTGGATGCACACTGCTGAGGAGACGCATAATAAGATGAAACGGCCGTCCAGTGCTTCCGGGTTTTCCATGGTGGCCTAGCTTCAATTGACTCATGATTAAAATGTATGAAATTTCTAAAATCTCCACAAACCCCTTCTGATGATAATGATACGTTGATCAAAATCACAAACGTGAGCTTTGTTGACTTCACTTTCAGTGGAATTCATCCAATATATGATTGTTATTATACGAAGGTATAATATACTGGACAGTTGTTTTATGTGATAAATAAAGGTTTGTGGTGATTGTTGAATTCAATTAACATCATAAACAGATGTAAGTTATTAAGCTATTAAAGATCTTGAAGTACTAAACGGTGGATAATCATCAAACAAGATGATTGTGCAGCACCATAAGTTAATTAAAGTCAGACAAAGAATAAACCATTCAATGGTGTCTCAATGATTCAACGTTTAACCGCAAATCACATGATTTAAAGATCCTTGTTTCAGTTGGCAGTAGATTCATCCATGTAACTTGCTCTTGATACTTTCTTTCTGAATATTCTGATGTGATTTAACATTGATTAGTTCCGTTGAATATACAATCAATACCTGAAAATACTGTCTGATTAAATCATTGTACTTCATTATTAATCTTATCTATCAGTTAGGATAAAATGATACGACTTGAACAATAACAAACCAACAGTAAAACCAACAGTTATTCATTGCGGTTATATTCATCTCTCCGGAAGCTGACAAGGTTTTTACAAAAATTCAATCAGATCAATATATCAAAGACATTTATGGATTATTTCTTGGAGTAATTATTGTGAAGTGCCAATATCTCTACAAAATTATTCTTTATAAACCATTTTGCCTAAAGGATATTCATGATTGAATTATATGGATGTTATGAGATTGTTTTTTTTTGTTTCTAAGTAACCTCTAAGTAACCTTCCAATATACACTGTATATTGTGTAATAATGATCTAGTTCTACTGTGAATGTTCATATTCTTCATGATGAATTACTGAGAAGTGACCAAAGTTTCGAACAGTTGTAACAAATGATAATTAAGTAGATGAGACTATTGTGTTTGAAGCGTAATTTACCGGTTTGGTATCCTGGATTGTTTACCAACCGTGTTATAAAGATTCATTCAGCTGATGTTCCTGAAATAGGAATCGCTCTTGATATTCATTCCAATATACACTGTATATTGTGTAGTGTTGATCGTGTTCTAATTGCTTTGTAATTGCCTTCAAATGAATAATCTATTTATTTTGTGAGAGAGAAAAAACAAAACAAAAATGAGAATCTTTCTATGATATTTGTCTAGCTGTTTATTAAAATAGCTCTTTTAAGGTCATATTGAGTATTGTATTGATCAGTTTAATGGATTATTTGTTTATTTTTGTTTAAATGCTTCATTTTAGTTCAATGAACTATTAGAGATAACAAATAAAAATGCGGTAAATTCATTTTGAAGTCAAGGTCACTCTTATTAATAATGATGATTTCGGATGAGAATACAACGTTATTGTTATTATAATAATGAAGTTCATTGTTCACAATATAATGAATGATCCAGGAAAGTTTGTTGAAGAAGAATTAGAATAAAAGAAGTAACTAAAGGTCCGTGTGAGAAGTCGTGCTACTGTTTATCAAAGGTTGCGACAGCAGAAATGTAATATTCTCAAATATTTAACATCTACAGCAATACCGTTTTCTCTCAACAGATGGAAGAGTTAAAAAAGATAATTCTAAAAATGTAACACATCATCTTATCCTATGGACTTAAGTCTCCGGCGGAAAAGCCTTTTTTGGAGCTTAGAGCTAACACATCAAAAACCTCCCATAAAAAAGGTGTGAGCGACAGCCCACTAGCAGTTGTCCCTTAAACCTTGCGGTCAGGCCCAACGTACAAAACACCACCACCAGTTCATCTTTTTTTCAAAGCGCCTCACGAAGAAATATACTTCCATGATGGGAGCAACAAAAATGTGACAATTGCCCTCTTATCTTTATCAACACTTAAGATCATCTTGTTCACAATTCAACTGCTTCCTCATCTCATAATAATTCTTCAATTCAAACGACTAACTCTTCTTGCACATCACTACCACCACACGATACTAATGCTACCGCTGTGAGTTTACGAAATATTTTTCCTGATCTGAAATCACGCTGTAAATCACATGTTGAAATTTTTAATGTTCAAACCCTGTATCAGGTAGAAAAAGTCTTCTTAGGTAAAACTAGAGAATCTCACGCCATCAATACGTGCTACGTTTCAGAAACGCACATGCAGGATCCCAAAACTGCCGTTCATATGACCTCATCTATTCACTAAGTAAGAACCCGCACGAATGACCCTAAAGGTACTTGGAGACCCCACCCCACACTGTGTGGCACCGGCGTAGTTATAGCAATAAATTCAAAAATAAAACACGCTCTGTCAGACTGAGTTGCAATAGAAACTCGCTCTTGCATTGTCCGACTAGACGGGACAGTAAAAGTTCTAAAAGATAAGGACATGTGCTGTTAGTTCTTCGCTATCTCTCCCTACGCTCCCACTCATTGCATCTCGTATGAAGTTAAATATCACTTCAATAGAAAGCTATATAACCTCCTAAATAAAGAAAAACGCTTGTGAGTTAGTAGTTGTAACAGGTAATTTAAGTGCTCAAGTAAGTTAACTTAACCAAACTAAAATGCACTCCGGGAGATCTGAAGATGTCGCAACTCACCGAACAGACAATGGTGACCGTCTATTGCAACTATACTCAGTGAACCGTCTATTCCCGGAAAACACTACTTTTAAACATAGGGAAGAACATCGACTACGTGGCCAGTTGACTGCGAAAGTACTATCCAACCCGAAGTAGATTGAAACGATATTCAAAAAGCCGTAAAAATGCTATCTACTAGTAATCTAAACTAAAGAATTGAACAATGTCAATGTAAAGCAGCGGCGCCTAAGTACTGATTGACGTCCTGAAAATCATTTCGTCTGGCTCAGTATACGTTATGGAGTGAAGGCAGCTTAAAAGAAGGTTGATTCAAAGCCAGCGTAAGGATCGTGTGTAGTGATGGGTAGGGAAAGCAAAAGAGATAGAGAAGGAAACGACGAAAGATAACAGTAGACAACTATTCAGACATATCAACAACACGGGCATTGAAATAACGGCTGTCAGTGTGACTATATCGGAAAAAGACGGGACCATTATACACTCTTAATTAAGGAGATTGGACCGATTAACAGATTAATTTAATGAACAGTTCAACTGACCTTCAAACAAACTCTAGTAACCCACCATCACTAAGCAACCTGAATAGGAAACTGATGTGAGTGCTTCAAATCTTATGGGTGTTGAAAAGGCTATAAACAATCTAAGGTGAGAGAAAGTAGTATGGTATGATGGACTAAGCCCTGAGATTTCAAGGATAGTGGTTCAGTTTTGGCAGTTAGATTGTGAAGAATCTGAATATTAAATGTAATCCCATCTGACTCGTCTCGATTCCTGATCTTCCCACTTCATGTGAAAGTAGAATGATGCTCTTGAGACAATCACAATGGAATCAGCTCGACTAATTTATTATCGAAAATATGAGAACTTCAGTGGGGACTACAAAATGTATTTCAACACAACATTACAGAACCTCTCAGTAAAATCTAAGAGCCATATAGTAAATTCTTCATTTGCCAAATGTCAATCAATCATTTCCGACATCATTAATCAATTCATACTGTAGCAAAAGCAAAATCTTCAAATGTACAAACAATTCACAGACTGGAATTATTGACAAGAAATCTGAAATTGCCGAAATTTATGAGGAAAAAACTAAATGGAGAAAAAAGTGTATTGGATTGCCGTTACTAGTTTGACTTTAGCACTCTTGATAAGACTGAGTTGGATGCCTGCTCACGGTCTAAAGGTTCAGTGTTCATACGCCAGACCGAAGGTTTTAAGTTGGAATCTTGCCTGCGGAATTGTAATGCGCATACTCGGGTAAAATGGCCATCCCTTGCTTTCATTGATGGTCTAGCTTAGATCGACTCGTGGTTTTAGTAGGAGATACTACGATCTTTATAAATCCCCATACTGATAAATCTGAGTAGTCCAGTGACAGCTTTAGCTGAAATCATCAGACTGTATTTTGAATGCAGAAATGCAACGAAAACGTTGAAGGCCTTGGAGCATACTACATCGGGAATTGGAAACAGTCATGAAAACGATAATTAGGAAATGGAAATAACTGGAAGGGATTGTTTAGGATATAGTTGGATGGAGAATACTGGTGATTGGCGTATGCTCCTTCATGAGCAGTAACAGATGTAAGTATGTAAGTATTTTCGAGACCATTACATATGACAAGTTATAAGTATTTCAAGTATTGACTTTACGTTTAAACATAGATCTTTCGAATATAGTTATACACACACATTAAGATTTAACAATCAGATACTACTTAACCGGATGTTAGTAATTAAATGATTTAATTAAAAAAATTATCATCCTATAATTATTACTAATCTAATTTGAAATGAAAATAACCAATTATATTGATTCATAATTTCAATTACAATGAACGGATCATGACAACTGATGAATTGACTATTCTCAATTGATGATTGTTTAGTAAACTAATGTATAAATCCTTAACGTTTATAGGTGATTAGTGTCTCTCACTTTAGAAATAATTGAACTAAATCTAGTGTCAAGTTCTCATTAGCACTTTAGTTCTTCACATCACCTCAATGTGTGTCTTATCCACTTCGAAAATCTCTTCCTAATTTCCTCCTCAGCTGGAAGCTGATTTTTCCTCTACTACTTTTTCTGATTATATCCGATCAACGGATATTGAGTATCATGTGTAGACAATTAATTATAAAAATATGTTTTTCATTTTAATTATGGTTATGGTAGTTCTCTTCAAGTTTTAGCTCAGTAGTGAAGATTCTCGCTTTGATGTTGGCTAACAGACAGTTGTTTTGAGTTGCAGATTTTCTACAGTTGTACTTATGCTATCCTCGACTTGCTAATCATCACCTGTACATCTTCATCGGATCCTCCCTATTCGTCTACGATGTTTCTCAGATAGGAAAAATACATACTCATATAAATAGTATTCAATATCCTCTCAAAAATATCAGATCAACACTTTGGTTTGAATGATTTCTTAGAAAAACTAATTATTCTCAATACAATTGGATAGTCATAAAAGAACATCTTAATTGAAAATCCCCACAAGCAAACAAAGGAAAGCAGAGAGAAATGTTAGTGTACTTATTCAACAATTATTTCACTAGTAACCATTATCAGGAATTTGAATAGTGATAACGCGCTAGGGTTGAAGCTATTACGAATTCACTCAATCTGTGAGCGAGAAACAAGACACAGTGACCAAAAGTTAATAAGCTAGCTATTGATGCTTCCCACCATCGCTAACTAGAGGGAAAAGTCCAAGCTTGGAATAGGGTAATATATTCTGCAAACAGCTAGAAATGAGGAATAACAACGAACACATTTCAAAACGTATATATACAATACAAAATCGTCCTTGGGAAGATTTATCAAATAGCATACTAAAACACGCAACGGACCAATAGCAGTTAAGATATTTTCCCACTGGAAAATACGACATGAAGCTGACAAGAGCGACTTTGACGCGAAAACAAAGAACTTCAAATTTTCTGAATAAATTACAAAATCAAGTCCTTTCCCAAGTGAGTTCTGGGGATCTAACGTCCCCAAACATAATTATAATGGTGATTAATGTGTAACTTGTTTTATGTAATACTCTATGGTTTACTACAATAATGAATTCTCAGTACCAAAATATGTACTATCACTGTGGTGTATCTATAAATATCCTTAGAAGAAAATTGTAGTAGGTGTATACCATGGCATAACTACTCGTGATCTGATGCGGATGCGTGACTGAACGCGGTCGGTCAGATTTGTTCATCAAAACCAATGAGATGTGTATTAAATGTTGAAGACTTATAGAATTACAAAATCATTAAATGTCCGGATATTTCACTTGTTCAAATCAAATCAATTCCTGATAGATTTGATTAAGTGACTTATTCAACATTCTCTCAATTACCAATTACAATACAAACTATACACACTAAGTATATTTATGTCTGATGATCATAGATAAGAAGTTGATTTGCTTATAATGAATGATTTGTTAATGTATTAAGTGAAAGTTATAATGAGCGCTCCATCCTACTTGAAACTCAACTGATTAATTCAATGACCTTCAAACGCTGTGATTCTTATTGAAACTCGAACTTAGTGCCAACAGCTTTCAACTCTAATGTCTTAAACATTCATTCAGTAGGTCTATGTAGAAAATCACTTGTAATCGCAATCTGAAGACTTCATAAAGCTTGACTAGTTGTAGTTCTCAATATGAACAATGAGATCATTCAAACCAATACATAAAATCCTATCTTCAATGAATAAGTTATTCGCTCTTCTATCTCAGTCGCATTATGAATAACACGTTAACATTTGAAGTTATATAAGTCCGATGTTTTATCACAAACATTATCGAAAACCAATTATTTCATGAGTTTAAAAAGGTATCATCTCAATCAATCTTTGAGTGAGATTATATGATTTCTATTCCCATTCTTTCATTTTCTTTTTTTATTTTGTCAATCTTCTGCTGCCAGACATTACATTCCTCACTCGCGTTATATACTACTTACGTCCATGTAAGTAGCATACTCCACAAAATTAAAAAACTGGATCATTTGAAACGGCCATCCAGTGCCTCCAGGATTTCAATGGCGATTTAACTTTAATCGACTCATGGATTCAACTATTTATTTATTAAGCAAAAATTAAGACAACCTATTGTATTATTGAATAAAAATTAAAAGAACTGACTGGATAAATATTTACATTCGGTGAAATAATTTACTTATTCTGTACATTCGTCGGCGCCCGGATAGCTCAGTGGTAACGTCTATGACTATGAAGCTGGTTGACACAGGATCGAATCCATCAAGGAGCACCAGGTCCCTCAAGTTAACGCGTACATCTAGCCAAGTAGCAAGAAACCCGGGTCCAGGATTTCCTGTCGACTAACCTCCAACCACCATCTAAACTGTATATTCGTATTTATAATTGTATGGTAAATGTGTGCATTTAGTCATCCACTTTGAACATGTCGCTACGTAAGAGTCTTCCTTTAAAGTAATATACTCAAACAAAGGAACTAGATCGAACAGAGGTTGAATGAAAATCTTATGCACTGCTGACGCATTGAATATTCATCAATTCAAACTTGAACTCTTTGTGCAAAAACAATACGTCCAACCTCTTATCTCTCCTTAACCCTAATTCCAATCTGTCCAATGTTCAGGGTTTGTTTTTAAAGACTAGTCTTTCGTATTTTTTTAAACTGTTCTCATTCATCATTATGACCTTTATGTTTATTGTTTTTTTTCATATCTGTCAAATGGACAATTATCTTACCCGTAAATTATTTTCATCTTCCTATACATCTCTAACCCCTTGATTATTATGTAACGTCACTTGATAATTAAAAACTCGAATCGCCTTATGATATAATCTTTCCTATCCTTTTATAGACAAGTTTATTTACCATATAACTTACTTACTTACGCCGGTTACTCCTAATGGAGCATAGGCCGCCGATCAGCAATCTCCAACCCACTCTGTCCTGGGCCTTCTTTCCTAGTTCCATCCAATTCTTGTTCATCTTTCTCATGTCTACCTCCATTTCCCGGCGTATTATGTTCTTTGTTCTACCTGTTTTCTTTGGCCTTGAGGATTCCGTGTGAGGGCTCGTCTTGTGACGCAGTTGGGTGCTTTCCTCAAAGTGTGCCCTATCCACTTCTAGCGCTTCTTCCTGATTTTTTGCTCCGCTGCGATCTGGTTTGTTCTCTCCTACAGTAGGTTGTTGCTAATATAGTCCGGCCAACGGATCCCAAGTATTTTGCGTAGATAACTGTTGTTAAACACCTGTATTTTCTGGATGATGACTTTCGTAGTTCTCCAGGTTTCTGCCCCATACAGTAGAACTGTCTTGACATTTGTATTGAAAATCCTGACTTTGGTGTCGGTTGCCAGACAGTTGTTTTGAGTTCCAGATGTCCTTCAGTTGTAAATTACCATATAACTATAAACAATAGTTTTGTAAAATTCTAACTGATCTCTGTTCAAACAGAATAATAATCGCTACTCATAAATCACATGGTAAGTAACTAGAAATCTGTTACGTAATAGAACGTAATGTAGAGGTTTTCGAGCAAATATGTTGCTGATATGAACTAATCCAATTACACATCTGTCACCTTGAATGTTTTAATACTGCTTGAATAATGAACCTTTGTGTTTATAACATCTTTATTCTCTCCAAGAAAGAACCATTTCGAATGTATTCAAAACAAAGAATGTTTCATTCATCGTTATTTTATTGCCAATGTAGTTGGAATAATAAATAACCCAAATGCCCTGGTACGGCCGAGAGTGGGTAGAGTTCACTCTCCTTCTTGAAATGCTCTCACATGGCCACGCAAGTGTAGCCTCTGCCAGGGAAATCCTACTCACTGCATTCTCGTGGCATTACTGTTGCTTACGAAATTGAGAGGACGAAAAGAGATTGTCTAGTGCTGTATCCGGGTTGATAGACATGAACAGTGCACCTAGGGGAGTTGGAAAACCCTCATTCCAAACCAATGGTGCACATGAACTCCAGGGTTCTGAAGAAACTAATGGCGTATGAACCTATCGTTGGTCACCGACTACCATGGGACTGCATCCCCTTACGTTGCTCCACTGCCTTGTGGATCAGACATTAAGGTCGAAGCCTCCGGGTGTGGCCCCCTAATGAAACCATCTGCTTCGGTTTTGGCACCCGGGCGGTATCACAGCCCTCAAACATATCAAATGAGATCTGTGTGTCGCATATGTATTTGGTGCCTTCTTGTATCAATATCTATGTGTTAAAATAAATAAATAAATAAAATTTATAAGCACAATAGATGTGAACATGAAGAAGACACCTAATAGTTTTCAGTTGGATGATTCATTGTATGATATAGTGGAAGGGTATTAACTAACTAGTCACTTTCTCATCACACTATTATTCAGTGTTCAATAGAGACCTGAATCATATAACGTCTGTTTATTTCCAATACTTGGTTATTATTAGTTCAGTATAATACACAAAGTATTGCATTGTTTAACAATAAGATAACGAAAGTCTACATACTGACTGGCAAAATATTATTATTTATTGTAAACAATGATTACTTTACACACAATCGTTCGCACATATGTGTATGTGACAATTTGTATTCTGTATTGATGAATGAGTGAAATCATCCGTAGGAACATTTGTTAGTTTGTAAAGAAAGCAAACAACACAGAATCTCAATTATCATATGTACTAATAGTGAGTTACTATAAAAGGCGATTATCCTGAGAGTTCTAATGTAAAACAATGATCAAAATAGAGTTCAACGATATCGAATCTGGGAGGTATACCATCAATCGCAATAAGTCAAATCTCAGATTCACAACTTTGAGCTATTCGATTCATTCAAACACAATGATCAGGATGTTAGGTCCTCGATTCTAATGCTAAAGGTTCCATCCATAGTTGAATTGTACTAGTGTATTGCTAAGCAACTATTTCATAGAACAAAACAACTGCCCAGTGTTTTGCTTTACCATGATGTTAACTAATCAACTTTGACAATTTGCACAACAAACCATGATTATTTAAAAATATCTCTTAATAAGTAAGTTGTGTACCATTCGGTCAACCTCTAATTTCATTATTTAATCATCAACATCTCACTGACAAGCTTCGATAAACATAATGCAAATCACCTATTAACTATTATACATAATTGAAAAGTTCAACAAAGAGGTAAGATGTGATAATGGATAGGTTACATCTAGAACAATAAGCCCAAGTTACTTGATCGGTAAATCGTAACAAAATTGACCACTCTATCAGATAATATTGATTACCCTTATGGTCTCATAGAAACAACAAATATTCCTCGTCTCTGTGAATCACCTATCGATGATAAATCATGACGGAGGCATTGAAAAACGAAACTGTCCCTCTCCATGTTGGTATCACTAGCCTGTTCTCTTAATTTTAATGGCATCTATACTTACTGAATGACATCTTAAATCTCTCCATAGGATATTTTTGCGCAATAATGAGACACTATTTCCTACTTTTTAGTAGTTTAGAGTATTTTCAAGAGTTTTTAAGATTTGTTTTGTATAACGAGTCATGAACTGTACCAACGAAACATTAATTATATTGAGTTTCCATTAGAGGCACGAGGGGTTAAAAGAATGACAGAAGAATTAGTCGTGGAGATAAGAGAGTTGTTGGCAGTTGTAGGAAGGATATGATCTTGACCAACATGGTATCGCGTGCTGATTTCACTTCCCGGCTGCCAACACCGTGGAAGGTGGATTTTGAGGAACCTGAAAAGGAAGTTCTACAAAAGTCGGTCTGAACGACTTGGTAGCGTGAACGCAGAGACCAAGAGACAACTGCTTAATCATATTTATACCTACCGGCTGATGGTGCATACAAGTTAAATGCAAGTATGCAGTTTAGCAAAGGCGGAATACAATGTAATTGAGTTATAGTGATTATAAATTATTGTCAGTCAGTCAGTTACAACGTAGGACCAGGCACATATGTGCATCGGTCCAAGTTGCAACACTTCATTGGCACAACAAGATGAACACCCGATCCCTAGGAGCGGTTAACTCAGTGGTGTAATATATAAAGGAAATATTGCATATAATTATATAGTTTAGGAAGAAATTTAGTTCGTAGAAAGAAAGATATGGAATCATTTCAGTCTCATAGTTTAAGGGAAGACAAGGATTGTATACACCTACGCCGTAAGTTATTGAAATCAACTAAGATTATGTGCCACATTTCTAGGTGATGTGGTGCTGCAAGCTGTCTTCGGCTAAATAATTCTTTACAAGAATAACAGTGAGTGATGATCATGTAATTATCCGGGAGAACATAAGTTGTAACCAAGGGGAGTAGACTCTCAACTGATGTCTATGATAATGGCTTGAACCTTAGTTAGTGTTAGGGTAAATTCGGCATTGATGCTTTCAGTTTGCAGTAGATTCGTTCGACTGCCTATACTGATGATTTGCACTCATGATTGTGACTCTAAACTTCCAATTAGACTGAAAATGTTTTCAATGGGCAACCGATAGAAAAACATACTGTATCCATTTGTAAGGGATGAAGACAACGAGAAAACTACACTATTTATTGATAATTATAAGTCTATCTGTTGACCAATTTTGTTAATAGTTTCATCAACTTATCAATCATATTACGTGATGGTCAGGTCATGACAATGCTTCATGACGATATCCTGAAACCATTATTTTTAACTGGTCATAGTGTTGTTTGAGGAGCAGCCGCCTGTTACTCCTCGTGAAAAAGCATCGGCCTCTCGCCAGCATTCTCTATCCAACTATGTCCTAAGCAATCCTTTCCGGCTCTTTCCAGTTGTTATTCATCCTTTTCATATCTGCTTCTATTTCTCTACCTAATGTGTTCTTTGGCCTTCCACGTTTCCGTTTCCATTCAGGATCTCAAGTTACGGCTTGACTCGTGGTCCAGTTTGATAATTTGCTTAATATATGTCCTATTCACTTTCATCGTCTTTTCCAAATTTCCTCTTCAGCTGGAAGCTGGTTTATTCTCTCCCAGAGAAGACTGTTGCTGGTGATATCCGGCCAATGGATGTTGAGTAACGCGCGTAGACAGCTTTGTATAAATACTTGTACCTCCTTGATGGTGTTTGTTGTGGTTCTCCAAGTTTCCGCTCCGTACAGTAGAACTCCCTTGACGTTGGTATTGAAGATTATGACTTTGATATTGGTTGACAGACAGTTTTTTTGAGTTCCATATGTTCTTCAATTGTAGGAATGTAGCCCCTGCTTTGCCAATGCTCGTCTGTACGTCTGCATGTGGACCTCCTTATTATTCGATGATGCTCCCCAGGTACGTGAAGGGTTCTACATCTTCCAGAGTTTCGCCATCAAGAGTGATTGGATTGCTGTTCTTCGTCTTGTATTTGAAGATCATAGTTTGCTCATTGTGTATGTTGAGGCTTATTGACTCAGAGACTGCCGTGTTTGCCCTTAGATGTCGAAGTCTTCATAATCCAGTCAATCACCAGAAGGAAGAGGAAGGGAGAGAGTAGTCAGCTTCGTTTGACTCCGGTCCTTACTTGGAAAGCATCTGTCAGCTGTCCTCCATGCACCAACTTGCACTTTCGTACTCCTATCTACACTGTCAAATGCCTTTTCATAATCAATGTGGTTGATGTACAGTGACGAGTTCCACTCAATTGATTGTTCGACGGTGATCCGAAGTGTCACAATTTATTCCAATTTCATATGCGTGACCAGTCATTCGGTACAATCTATTTTCATAAGAGAGCGATTAGAATTTCATACTTAACTGGCAATTTATAATTCGCAGACATACTACAGAAATTTCGCGGTTCACATTTTCATTCATAACTTGTGAACGAATTAATATGTTTCGATGATGCGTACTTTGTGTTACTTAACTGATTGAGTATTGCTTATGATTTATAATATGTACACGTACATTATGATTTGCGTTTGATGATTTACACCAGCTCTCATTCTCCATGTTATATAAGGATACTACCCCTTACACAGGGTGTGAAGTAGAAAAACTGAGGATTTCGCAAATGCGATAAAAATGATCTTGGTGGTCTTGTAAGAGTATTCCGACACCAGACAACGGATTTTAGGCGTTATGATGTATTGTAGAGTAAATTTGTATAGATCCAAAATTATTTGAAGACGACTACGTAGCATTTCCTGATGAACAGCCTAAACGAGCTCTAAGGTTGTAAATTATTTATACTGCAAACTCAGCTATAAGTTCTAGCATTCGTTTCCTCTGTTTGATCATGTAACTCGGCAATCAGAAATTAGTTATGCAGTGGTTGGAAGTAAAGATATTACTGGAAAGTGTATAGTTTAAAACAGGAGGTGTAAAGTGAAAGAATGTCGAGTCTCTAATTGATGGAGGAGCCAATCAGAAGCGTTTGAGAGATTTCAAGATCGCGGCGCCAACTTCAGTACTTAATGCCAACGTACGATCGGTTTACAGGGGATTTTATGCAAAACGTGATTATTGGGCAGCTGTGACAAATAAGACGGCGAGACTATAATATGTGTGGGAAACAATCAGGTATAAGATAACAGATTCCGGTTTCGGCACGAATGTTTTTCATCTATTTGGCTAAATAGAGTTTCGACATTATAGCTGATGTCAGTTCGCGATGAAAACCACATAAATAATTCCTAACTGAGGCAACTTATGAAAATTGTTGAGAACTGGATAATAAAAACAAAAGTAGCACTGGATGCAGCTCGATACTGCATTATATACGGATGATGTCAGAGCGTACGGAATTATACATAGGGTTGGTCATGTGCATCGTGTCGTTATCGCAGATGCCATTTTGTGTACTCAACAACCGGAGTGCACACAAACAATTTTGGTGCTATGTGGTCGAGGCTGTAAGAGCTTTTGCAACCATATCATGGTTTCCGAGACCGGCTATTCTGTAGCCATATAGATGATTTCCTCTACTGCATGCACTACGACTTTAGAACCTCCGAAACTCTTTCTTACTTAGACAAATTTTTGAACTATGTATAATAAGTGAATCCACTTTATTTCTTTGGTTTTATATGAAAGATTTTTACTGTTTACTGACTGTTTGATGATTGGCAAATATTTCTCATGGTCACTTAAGATTCGTTCAAAGGTTATCCACAAATTATACTGTCGCTGAAGGAACAATATGAAGGATTAGATCCACTGATAAGTATTTGCTTACGTTGTTGGTCAATGTATATTTATAACTATAATAGTATTAAGGTCCGTTTCCTTAGTCGGGCTCACCAATGAAGAATTTTTGTTTACTATGATATTAGTACTGCACTAATAATAGACCTAGATTTGCCATGATATAACTGTCTAATCTATAAGATCTTACGTAGAAGTCACATCATCGTCTACACCAACTCATTGCATCCTAACAATCACCATTATGTGATGGAGAACAAGCTTGGGCTAGAGAAAGAACAATATATTTAATATGAATGAAAGACATAAGGTAACCTTCAACAAGGACCACGCCCGAAAGGCGGAGCCATGCCGTCCGATGAACTCTTATTCATCCAGTTCTTTGTTCCCGCCTTTTCCAACGTTAAGTTTTTCTCCACGTTAAATGTTAAGTATCTATTTCCATAAATGTATCGTGTTAATACCAACTGAAACATGGTGCTCTCATGCAGTGTGTGATTCAGAATTAAATATCCGGATTTGAACACACATCGACTCTAAACTACAGTGGTAAGGTTATTACAGCAGATTTCAATTGCCCCATAATAAACTTGATGCAAGCTCGTAAGTACAAAACACACTTTAAAGCGACTCAAAACGCTGAAATTCTATGCGTTTTGCATAGTAGTATTTTTATGTAAGACTCTAATATTATAGCAGACCTTTTCAGTGGTGCGTGACTAGTAACTCGGTGAAATCTATCTCATTCACATGCTTGAAAATTGCTAAGGTTTCAAATACCCTCGAGTTCTCGTGAGTTCACGGAGTGAAAGGTACTTCATTCTTTATCTGCAAATGTGGTGGTCCAGATATCCCGCTTTTTCCTCCAAAGCTGTTTGCTCTCATTATGGAAGCAGGCACTTATCCTTAATGTTGGGAGGCGGCATGTATCATACCACATGAAGATTCTAGAGATAAGACTGACATGAACAATTGCCGGCCAATGAACATTATTCGATGTACCTCTAGGATTTTGGAGAAAATTGTTGGTGACGGAGTATCTAACCACTTGCTCGCTGGAAAATTTGTCAGTGATTCTTAACATGGATTTTTAAAATCCATCTTGTATGACATAGAGCTTTGACTTCTTTATTTGTACTTTTCTCCATGGAACCGAGAATATCTAGTCTTAGTGCTAAACTTTGATGTTTCTAAAGCCTTCAACATTATCAGCTATCAACTTTTATAGATAAAGTTGCATATTACGGGTTCCAAATCCCTCTGCTTGCTTGGATTTATTTCTTCCTCAGACAGCGACACCAAATAGTCAAAATTAACTCTTCTTCCTCGAACGCTGCCGATGTCATGAGTGGTGTAATACGAGGTAGTGTCATAAACTTCTGCTCTTTTTATTTTCATCAATGACATTCGTGTATGTTTTGTGTTTGTACGTCCCTTCTCGCCGCAGATGATCTTGAAGTATTGTATTCATTTTTCTCCTCATGAGCTGAACATTATGCAATATTTCATCAGCGTGAAGATTTACAAGGTAGCGAAGTGGTGCTGAAAATGGAAGCTGAAGCTTAACACAAGTAAATGTGGATGGGCATGCTTCGCCAACACACTACTCGACTCAGATCTTACCATAATTGATGATGTGCTATCTAAGTTACATGCGATAGTAGACTTAATACCAGACAAGCCCTACAATTTGTCACTTACGAAACAGGTATTGAACCAGACCTCCTAGTCTCAACGTCTTATGGGTTTCTTACGCCTGTCACTCCTCCTGGAGACCGCTAACCAGCATTCTCTATCCAACCTTGTCCTGGATGATCCGTTCTCGCTCTTTCCAGTTGTTATTCATCTTTTTCATATCCGTCTTTATTTCCTGACATAATGTGTTTTTATTGACGTTCATCTATTTCGCTTCCCTTGCTGGTGTTGAAGAAGCCTCCATTGCGCTGTCCCGACCATGCTATCAAATGCTTCCCCGTAGTCTCAACGTCTTATAGGTTACATAACTCAAAACCTCATAACGCCTAAAATCCGTTGTCTGGTGTCGGAATACTCTTACAAGACCACCAAGATCATTTTTATCGCATTTGCGAAATCCTCAGTTTTTCTACTTCACACCCTGTGTAAGGGGTAGTATCCTTATATAACATGGAGAATGAGAGCTGGTGTAAATCATCAAACGCAAATCATAATGTACGTGTACATATTATAAATCATAAGCAATACTCAATCAGTTAAGTAACACAAAGTACGCATCATCGAAACATATTAATTCGTTCACAAGTTATGAATGAAAATGTGAACCGCGAAATTTCTGTAGTATGTCTGTGAATTATAAATTGCCAGTTAAGTATGAAATTCTAATCGCTCTCTTATGAAAATAGATTGTACCGAATGACTGGTCACGCGTATGAAATTGTAAATAGCGCAACAATATCACTGACATGTTCTCCAATATTTTTGGAGTGGTATTTTGACCAAAGCTGCTACCTGGACTTGGTAGACAGGTTTGCCTAATGTGATGAATCGACCGAACTCTATTGGCTGAAACATATGTTCCTGTGGGTTCTACTATGCCACGGAATTCGATTAATGAACATTAAAATCAAAAGCAGCAACTTAAGGTCTGAGGGCGAAGTCGTATTGCTGACTGTAGGGGGGTGTGACAGCGTTTAGGTGTTTCCTTCGGACAACCAGCATCTGAAGCGTTGCTACCTTCTCTCAAGGAAGAAAAAGGGTGAGAAGTGCTCGATACTGAAAATATATGCTGAGTTTGAAGTATAAATAATTTGCAATCTTAGATCTCGTTTGGGCTGTTCATCTGGAAATGCTACGTATTCGTCTTCAATTAATTTTGGACTTATACTAATTTACTCTACAATGCTGTGTTAATCGAAGAATTTAATCAACAGTACCTCGTATACAATTGAGATTTGGGCTATCGTCTCATTCAAATTTTCATAACCAGGAAGCAAAAATAACCCAGACGAGTTTTACTTTTTTTCCCTATCCTGGTTAATTACCTATGTTTTTAGCACTTCTTAACTTCCGTAAAATTTTTCTACGTTAGACTGGTTGTATATATTTCATACGATCCACTCCCAAGACTTTCTGGTAGAAGAAATATTTATTAATTTTGTACTACATCATGTTATCAAGAAAACGTGTGTCATTTAAAGACATTTCTAAGTTCTAGTCACTTTTGTGACACGTTTGTCAATGTCACTAGGCTAAATGCAGGAATTTCTTATGTAAATTTTCTAACTCGTCATACTCCTACTTCCAGTTCCATAAGTTTCCCTAGCTTTGAAATTATGTTTCTGACCATGTTTACTACTTTTAAATTGCCATATACCTCATCAACCTGCATGTTAACCTGGTCCGTACGTGTGTTGCATTAAACCCCTATGTCTCTTGTGTTTAAAAACCATTTGAGTCGTCTTTATCATTTTTTCAATGAACCGATCATGGCCATAATTGCTACATTTATTTGGGTTTGTGAATTGATCTGTCATATCAGTAGCCTATAAATACAAACGTAGTTCAGACAATAAAGTCACGAATTGTAGGTACTATCATGATGCACTAAAATAATAACGAAAATATCGGGTAGTTGTTGGCTAAACTAATGTTTAAAAATTAAAACTCCGAAGCCTGCTGCCAAAATTAACACTATGTAGAAGAATAATTTTGAATTGAAATTTATAATGTGACTAGCAGCGACGGCGAAAAAAGCTGGTAGAGAAGGAAATATGAAAAAGCTTCACGATACAACGAAGAAACTAGCAGGGAAATACAGTAAATCGGAGAGATCATTCAAGGGAAAAGAAGGAAGGTCAATCACTGAAATTCAACAACAGCGAAACAGATGGGTAGAGTACTTCTAGGAAATCCTGAAAAAATCGGCTCCAATGAATCCGCCGGACATCAAAGCAGCACACAGATGTCAATCCATCAACGACTGAAGAAATCAGAATAGCCATCAGACAAATCAGAAACGGGACAGCAGCCGGACCCGACAATATACCAGCTGAAGCGTTATATTGGAGGCTGAATCTAACTGTAAGCGGGCATTATACCGATTAGGTTTTAAGAGAAACGTACTTTCTACGGTTATGGGAGCCAGCTTTATGAAGAGCTACCGTTACATCAGCTGCTTGTGGCTTGAATCTCTTAGAATATACTTTCAGTTGACGGCGTTTTCGGATTCCGAAAAGCTTTTCGTTGTGCCCTTCTCTGCAACGCATAATACAACGATGATTTCCAAACGGACAAATCCTTTTGGAGTGCTGACCGCCACATAAACAGCATGGTGGTGATAGTTTGTTTCTGTCATTACGTAATTCTGAGTGCTGGAACCTCATTAGACTTTTTCTCGACTGCATTGACATGAAGGAACCGTTGCCGTTCTCTACCATCGAGACATCATGCTTCAGATCCACTAACCTTTGGCATTCAGTAGCTACTTCCTGCAGCGTTATATTGAGGCAGTGTTCCAGAATGCTTAGGATTCTCGTTTGGATGTCAGCATCCTCGAGTGAACGCAGGCTACAGATAATTACTAGGCACTTAAACTGGTCTTCAGTCATGGAAGACAGTTTGAACCTCTCACATTCTTGGTTCTCAATTCCTGCATGTTTCACCCAGTCATCTCCTGGTTCTTTTGTTATCCTCAAGCATTGATAAAGGATATTAAATAGAGATGATTGTTCTCCAAAGATTTGAGTAAGGATTTTTACTGTTTCATCAAAACTAAAGTCTCGTAGATTATTTAGGAGAATGAAGTTGCTATAGCGTTCATGTTCCAAAATCCCAAGTTTTCTGAGAATTATTCTGAATTTTGAGGGGTCATCAAATTTTGCAAAGATCAATACAAAACAAATCTTCATACTTCTAAAACCAAGAATCAAAAGCCACACCTGCTACACCATCAAAATTAATTTCATGGATGACATAAATGATTGAATCAGTATAGGATAATTGTGATTCACAGGAAACAGGGCTTCAATGATTCTGGTTTGAAACTGGTCAAACCTCTTCACTTGACCCTAAATATAGGCTTATAGTTGCCTTTGATGGAAATATTCATCATAGTTTCCATCATTAGCGCCACTGATAAGTCTTGCCGC
>OX103957.1:607218-882218 GCA_944470425.2 Schistosoma bovis | reverse complement strand
TCATCATCATCATCATCACATCATCATCATCATCATCATCATCATCATCATCATCATCATCATCATCATCATCATCATCATCATCATCATCATCATCATCATCATCATCATCATCATCATCATCATCATATCATCATCATCATCATCATCATCATCATCATCATCATCATCATCATCATCATCATCATCATCATCATCATCATCATCATCATCATCATCATCATCATCATCATCATCATCATCATCATCATCATCATCTCATCATCATCTCATCATCATCATCATCATCATCATCATCATCATCATCATCATCATCATCATCATCATCATCATCATCATCATCATCATCATCATCATCATCATCATCATCATCATCATCATCATCATCATCATCATCATCATCATCATCATCATCATCATCATCATCATCATCATCATCATCATCATCATCATCATCATCATCATCATCATCATCATCATCATCATCATCATCATCATCATCATCATCATCATCATCATCATCATCATCATCATCATCATCATCATCATCATCATCATCATCATCATCATCATCATCATCATCATCATCATCATCATCATCATCATCATCATCATCATCATCATCATCATCATCATCATCATCATCATCATCATCATCATCATCATCATCATCATCTCATCATCATCATCATCATCATCATCATCATCATCATCATCATCATCATCATCATCATCATCATCATCATCATCATCATCATCATCATCATCATCATCATCATCATCATCATCATCATCATCATCATCATCATCATCATCATCATCATCATCATCATCATCATCATCATCATCATCATCATCATCATCATCATCATCATCATCATCATCATCATCATCATCATCATCATCATCATCATCATCATCATCATCATCATCATCATCATCATCATCATCATCATCATCATCATCATCATCATCATCATCATCATCATCATCATCATCATCATCATCATCATCATCATCATCATCATCATCATCATCATCATCATCATCATCATCATCATCATCATCATCATCATCATCATCATCATCATCATCATCATCATCATCATCATCATCATCATCATCATCTCATCATCATCATCATCATCATCATCATCATCATCATCATCATCATCATCATCATCATCATCATCATCATCATCATCATCATCATCATCATCATCATCATCATCATCATCATCATCATCATCATCATCATCATCATCATCATCATCATCGTCATCATCATCATCACATCATCATCATCATCATCATCATCATCATCATCATCATCATCATCATCATCATCATCATCATCATCATCATCATCATCATCATCATCATCATCATCATCATCATCATCATCATCATCATCATCATCATCATCATCATCATCATCATCATCATCATCATCATCATCATCATCATCATCATCATCATCATCATCATCATCATCATCATCATCATCATCATCATCATCATCATCATCATCATCATCATCATCATCATCATCATCATCATCATCATCATCATCATCATCATCATCATCATCATCATCATCATCATCATCATCATCATCATCATCATCATCATCATCATCATCATCATCATCATCATCATCATCATCATCATCATCATCATCATCATCATCATCATCATCATCATCATCATCATCATCATCATCATCATCATCATCATCATCATCATCATCATCATCATCATCATCATCATCATCATCATCATTCATCATCATCATCATCATCATCATCATCATCATCATCATCATCATCATCATCATCATCATCATCATCATCATCATCATCATCATCATCATCATCATCATCATCATCATCATCATCATCATCATCATCATCATCATCATCATCATCATCATCATCATCATCATCATCATCATCATCATCATCATCATCATCATCATCATCATCATCATCATCATCATCATCATCATCATCATCATCATCATCATCATCATCATCATCATCATCATCATCATCATCATCATCATCATCATCATCATCATCATCATCATCATCATCATCATCATCATCATCATCATCATCATCATCATCATCATCATCATCATCATCATCATCATCATCATCATCATCATCATCATCATCATCATCATCATCATCACATCATCATCATCATCATCATCATCATCATCATCATCATCATCATCATCATCATCATCATCATCATCATCATCATCATCATCATCATCATCATCATCATCATCATCATCATCATCATCATCATCATCATCATCATCATCATCATCATCATCATCATCATCATCATCATCATCATCATCATCATCATCATCATAATCATCATCATCATCATCATCATCATCATCATCATCATCATCATCATCATCATCATCATCATCATCATCATCATCATCATCATCATCATCATCATCATCATCATCATCATCATCATCATCATCATCATCATCATCATCATCATCATCATCATCATCATCATCATCATCATCATCATCATCATCATCATCATCATCATCATCATCATCATCATCATTCATCATCATCATCATCATCATCATCATCATCATCATCATCATCATCATCATCATCATCATCATCATCATCATCATCATCATCATCATCATCATCATCATCATCATCATCATCATCATCATCATCATCATCATCATCATCATCATCATCATCATCATCATCATCATCATCATCATCATCATCATCATCATCATCATCATCATCATCATCATCATCATCATCATCATCATCATCATCATCATCATCATCATCATCATCATCATCATCATCATCATCATCATCATCATCATCATCATCATCATCATCATCATCATCATCATCATCATCATCATCATCATCATCATCATCATCATCATCATATCATCATCATCATCATCATCATCATCATCATCATCATCATCATCATCATCATCATCATCATCATCATCATCATCATCATCATCATCATCATCATCATCATCATCATCATCATCATCATCATCATCATCATCATCATCATCATCATCATTCATCATCATCATCATCATCATCATCATCATCATCATCATCATCATCATCATCATCATCATCATCATCATCATCATCATCATCATCATCATCATCATCATCATCATAATCATCATCATCATCATCATCCATCATCATCATCATCATCATCATCATCATCATCATCATCATCATCATCATCATCATCATCATCATCATCATCATCATCATCATCATCATCATCATCATCATCATCATCATCATCATCATCATCATCATCATCATCATCATCATCATCATCATCATCATCATCATCATCATCATCATCATCATCATCATCATCATATCATCATCATCATCATCATCATCATCATCATCATCATCATCATCATCATCATCATCATCATCATCATCATCATCATCTCATCATCATCATCATCATCATCATCATCATCATCATCATCATCATCATCATCATCATCATCATCATCATCATCATCATCATCATCATCATCATCATCATCATCATCATCATCATCATCATCATCATCATCATCATCATCATCATCATCATCATCATCATTCATCATCATCATCATCATCATCATCATCATCATCATCATCATCATCATCATCATCATCATCATCATCATCATCATCATCATCATCATCATCATCATCATCATCATCATCATCATCATCATCATCATCATCATCATCATCATCATCATCATCATCATCATCATCATCATCATCATCATCATCATCATCATCATCATCATCATCATCATCATCATCATCATCATCATCATCATCATCATCATCATCATCATCATCATCATCATCATCATCATCATCATCATCATCATCATCATCATCATCATCATCATCATCATCATCATCATCATCATCATCATCATCATCATCATCATCATCATCATCATCATCATCATCATCATCATCATCATCATCATCATCATCATCATCATCATCATCATCATCATCATCATCATCATCATCATCATCATCATCATCATCATCATCATCATCATCATCATCATCATCATCATCATCATCATCATCATCATCATCATCATCATCATCATCATCATCATCATCATCATCATCATCATCATCATCATCATCATCATCATCATCATCATCATCATCATCATCATCATCATCATCATCATCATCATCATCATCATCATCATCAATCATCATCATCATCATCATCATCATCATCATCATCATCATCATCATCATCATCATCATCATCATCATCATCATCATCATCATCATCATCATCATCATCATCATCATCATCATCATCATCATCATCATCATCATCATCATCATCATCCTCATCATCATCATCATCATCATCATCATCATCATCATCATCATCATCATCATCATCATCATCATCATCATCATCATCATCATCATCATCATCATCATCATCATCATCATCATCATCATCATCATCATCATCATCATCATCATCATCATCATCATCATCATCATCATCATCATCATCATCATCATCATCATCATCATCATCATCATCATCATCATCATCATCATCATCATCATCATCATCATCATCATCATCATCATCATCATCATCATCATCATCATCATCATCATCATCATCATCATCATCATCATCATCATCATCATCATCATCATCATCATCATCATCATCATCATCATCATCATCATCATCATCATCATCATCATCATCATCATCATCATCATCATCATCATCATCATCATCATCATCATCATCATCATCATCATCATCATCATCATCATCATCATCATCATCATCATCATCATCATCATCATCATCATCATCATCATCATCATCATCATCATCATCATCATCATCATCATCATCATCATCATCATCATCATCATCATCATCATCATCATCATCATCATCATCATCATCATCATCATCATCATCATCATCATCATCATCATCATCATCATCATCATCATCATCATCATCATCATCATCATCATCATCATCATCATCATCATCATCATCATCATCATCATCATCATCATCATCATCATCATCATCATCATCATCATCATCATCATCATCATCATCATCATCATCATCATCATCATCATCATCATCATCATCATCATCATCATCATCATCATCATCATCATCATCATCATCATCATCATCATCATCATCATCATCATCATCATCATCATCATCATCATCATCATCATCATCATCATCATCATCATCATCATCATCATCATCATCATCATCATCATCATCATCATCATCATCATCATCATCATCATCATCATCATCATCATCATCATCATCATCATCATCATCATCATCATCATCATCATCATCATCATCATCATCATCATCATCATCATCATCATCATCATCATCATCATCATCATCATCATCATCATCATCATCATCATCATCATCATCATCATCATCATCATCATCATCATCATCATCATCATCATCATCATCATCATCATCATCATCATCATCATCATCATCATCATCATCATCATCATCATCATCATCATCATCATCATCATCATCATCATCATCATCATCATCATCATCATCATCATCATCATCATCATCATCATCATCATCATCATCATCATCATCATCATCATCATCATCATCATCATCATCATCATCATCATCATCATCATCATCATCATCATCATCATTGATCATCATCATCATCATCATCATCATCATCATCATCATCATCATCATCATCATCATCATCATCATCATCATCATCATCATCATCATCATCATCATCATCATCATCATCATCATCATCATCATCATCATCATCATCATCATCATCATCATCATCATCATCATCATCATCATCATCATCATCATCATCATCATCATCATCACATCATCATCATCATCATCATCATCATCATCATCATCATCATCATCATCATCATCATCATCATCATCATCATCATCATCATCATCATCATCATCATCATCATCATCATCATCATCATCATCATCATCATCATCATCATCATCATCATCATCATCATCATCATCATCATCATCATCATCATCATCATCATCATCATCATCATCATCATCATCATCATCATCATCATCATCATCATCATCATCATCATCATCATCATCATCATCATCATCATCATCATCATCATCATCATCATCATCATCATCATCATCATCATCATCATCATCATCATCATCATCATCATCATCATCATCATCATCATCATCATCATCATCATCATCATCATCATCATCATCATCATCATCATCATCATCATCATCATCAATCATCATCATCATCATCATCATCATCATCATCATCATCATCATCATCATCATCATCATCATCATCATCATCATCATCATCATCATCATCATCATCATCATCATCATCATCATCATCATCATCATCATCATCATCATCATCATCATCATCATCATCATCATCATCATCATCATCATCATCATCATCATCATCATCATCATCATCATCATCATCATCATCATCATCATCATCATCATCATCATCATCATCATCATCATCATCATCATCATCATCATCATCATCATCATCATCATCATCATCATCATCATCATCATCATCATCATCATCATCATCATCATCATCATCATCATCATCATCATCATCATCATCATCATCATCATCTCATCATCATCATCATCATCATCATCATCATCATCATCATCATCATCATCATCATCATCATCATCATCATCATCATCATCATCATCATCATCATCATCATCATCATCATCATCATCATCATCATCATCATCATCATCATCATCATCATCCTCATCATCATCATCATCATCATCATCATCATCATCATCATCATCATCATCATCATCATCATCATCATCATCATCATCATCATCATCATCATCATCATCATCATCATCATCATCATCATCATCATCATCATCATCATCATCATCATCATCATCATCATCATCATCATCATCATCATCATCATCATCATCATCATCATCATCATCATCATCATCATCATCATCATCATCATCATCATCATCATCATCATCATCATCATCATCATCATCATCATCATCATCATCATCATCATCATCATCATCATCATCATCATCATCATCATCATCATCATCATCATCATCATCATCATCATCATCATCATCATCATCATCATCATCATCATCATCATCATCATCATCATCATCATCATCATCATCATCATCATCATCATCATCATCATCATCATCATCATCATCATCATCATCATCATCATCATCATCATCATCATCATCATCATCATCATCATCATCATCATCATCATCATCATCATCATCATCATCATCATCATCATCATCATCATCATCATCATCATCATCATCATCATCATCATCATCATCATCATCATCATCATCATCATCATCATCATCATCATCATCATCATCATCATCATCATCATCATCATCATCATCATCATCATCATCATCATCATCATCATCATCATCATCATCATCATCATCATCATCATCATCATCATCATCATCATCATCATCATCATCATCATCATCATCATCATCATCATCATCATCATCATCATCATCATCATCATCATCATCATCATCATCATCATCATCATCATCATCATCATCATCATCATCATCATCATCATCATCATCATCATCATCATCATCATCATCATCATCATCATCATCATCATCATCATCATCATCATCATCATCATCATCATCATCATCATCATCATCATCATCATCATCATCATCATCATCATCATCATCATCATCATCATCATCATCATCATCATCATCATCATCATCATCATCATCATCATCATCATCATCATCATCATCATCATCATCATCATCATCATCATCATCATCATCATCATCATCATCATCATCATCATCATCATCATCATCATCATCATCATCATCATCATCATCATCATCATCATCATCATCATCATCATCATCATCATCATCATCATCATCATCATCATCATCATCATCATCATCATCATCATCATCATCATCATCATCATCATCATCATCATCATCATCATCATCATCATCATCATCATCATCATCATCATCATCATCATCATCATCATCATCATCATCATCATCATCATCATCATCATCATCATCATCATCATCATCATCATCATCATCATCATCATCATCTAATCATCATCATCATCATCATCATCATCATCATCATCATCATCATCATCATCATCATCATCATCATCATCATCATCATCATCATCATCATCATCATCATCATCATCATCATCATCATCATCATCATCATCATCATCATCATCATCATCATCATCATCATCATCATCATCATCATCATCATCATCATCATCATCATCATCATCATCATCATCATCATCATCATCATCATCATCATCATCATCATCATCATCATCATCATCATCATCATCATCATCATCATCATCATCATCATCATCATCATCATCATCATCATCATCATCATCATCATCATCATCATCATCATCATCATCATCATCATCATCATCATCATCATCATCATCATCATCATCATCATCATCATCATCATCATCATCATCATCATCATCATCATCATCATCATCATCATCATCATCATCATCATCATCATCATCATCATCATCATCATCATCATCATCATCATCATCATCATCATCATCATCATCATCATCATCATCATCATCATCATCATCATCATCATCATCATCATCATCATCATCATCATCATCATCATCATCATCATCATCATCATCATCATCATCATCATCATCATCATCATCATCATCATCATCATCATCATCATCATCATCATCATCATCATCATCATCATCATCATCATCATCATCATCATCATCATCATCATCATCATCATCATCATCATCATCATCATCATCATCATCATCATCATCATCATCATCATCATCATCATCATCATCATCATCATCATCATCATCATATCATCATCATCATCATCATCATCATCATCATCATCATCATCATCATCATCATCATCATCATCATCATCATCATCATCATCATCATCATCATCATCATCATCATCATCATCATCATCATCATCATCATCATCATCATCATCATATCATCATCATCATCATCATCATCATCATCATCATCATCATCATCATCATCATCATCATCATCATCATCATCATCATCATCATCATCATCATCATCATCATCATCATCATCATCATCATCATCATCATCATCATCATCATCATCATCATCATCATCATCATCATCATCATCATCATCATCATCATAATCACATCATCATCATCATCATCATCATCATCATCATCATCATCATCATCATCATCATCATCATCATCATCATCATCATCATCATCATCATCATCATCATCATCATCATCATCATCATCATCATCATCATCATCATCATCATCATCATCATCATCATCATCATCATCATCATCATCATCATCATCATCATCATCATCATCATCATCATCATCATCATCATCATCATCATCATCATCATCATCATCATCATCATCATCATCATCATCATCATCATCATCATCATCATCATCATCATCATCATCATCATCATCATCATCATCATCATCATCATCATCATCTCCATCATCCTCATCATCATCATCATCATCATCATCATCATCATCTCATCATCATCATCATCATCATCATCATCATCATCATCATCATCATCATCATCATCATCATCATCATCATCATCATCATCATCATCATCATCATCATCATCATCATCATCATCATCATCATCATCATCATCATCATCATCATCATCATCATCATCATCATCATCATCATCATCATCATCATCATCATCATCATCATCATCATCATCATCATCATCATCATCATCATCATCATCATCATCATCATCATCATCATCATCATCATCATCATCATCATCATCATCATCATCATCATCATCATCATCATCATCATCATCATCATCATATCATCATCATCATCATCTCATCATCATCATCATCATCATCATCATCATCATCATCATCATCATCATCATCATCATCATCATCATCATCATCATCATCATCATCATCATCATCATCATCATCATCATCATCATCATCATCATCATCATCATCATCATCATCATCATCATCATCATCATCATCATCATCATCATCATCATCATCATCATCATCATCATCATCATCATCATCATCATCATCATCATCATCCTCATCATCATCATCATCATCATCATCATCATCATCATCATCATCATCATCATCATCATCATCATCATCATCATCATCATCATCATCATCATCATCATCATCATCATCATCATCATCATCATCATCATCATCATCATCATCATCATCATCATCATCATCATCATCATCATCATCATCATCATCATCATCATCATCATATCATCATCATCATCATCATCATCATCATCATCATCATCATCATCATCATCATCATCATCATCATCATCATCATCATCATCATCATCATCATCATCATCATCATCATCATCATCATCATCATCATCATCATCATCATCATCATCATCATCATCATCATCATCATCATCATCATCATCATCATCATCATCATCATCATCATCATCATCATCACATCATCATCATCATCATCATCATCATCATCATCATCATCATCATCATCATCATCATCATCATCATCATCATCATCATCATCATCATCATCATCATCATCATCATCATCATCATCATCATCATCATCATCATCATCATCATCATCATCATCATCATCATCATCATCATCATCATCATCATCATCATCATCATCATCATCATCATCATCATCAATCATCATCATCATCATCATCATCATCATCATCATCATCATCATCATCATCATCATCATCATCATCATCATCATCATCATCATCATCATCATCATCATCATCATCATCATCATCATCATCATCATCATCATCATCATCATCATCATCTCATCATCATCATCATCATCATCATCATCATCATCATCATCATCATCATCATCATCATCATCATCATCATCATCATCATCATCATCATCATCATCATCATCATCATCATCATCATCATCATCATCATCATCATCATCATCATCATCATCATCATCATCATCATCATCATCTCATCATCATCATCATCATCATCATCATCATCATCATCATCATCATCATCATCATCATCATCATCATCATCATCATCATCATCATCATCATCATCATCATCATCATCATCATCATCATCATCATCATCATCATCATCATCATCATCATCATCATCATCATCATCATCATCATCATCATCATCATCATCATCATCATCATCATCATCACATCATCATCATCATCATCATCATCATCATCATCATCATCATCATCATCATCATCATCATCATCATCATCATCATCATCATCATCATCATCATCATCATCATCATCATCATCATCATAATCATCATCATCATCATCATCATCATCATCATCATCATCATCATCATCATCATCATCATCATCATCATCATCATCATAATCATCATCATCATCATCATCATCATCATCATCATCATCATCATCATCATCATCATCATCATCATCATCATCATCATCATCATCATCATCATCATCATCATCATCATCATCATCATCATCATCATCATCATCATCATCATCATCATCATCATCATCATCATCATCATCATCATCATCATCATCATCATCATCATCATCATCATCATCATCATCATCATCATCATCATCATCATCATCATCATCATCATCATCATCATCATCATCATCATCATCATCATCATCATCATCATCATCATCATCATCATCATCATCATCATCATCATCATCATCATCATCATCATCATCATCATCATCATCATCATCATCATCATCATCATCATCATCATCATCATCATCATCATCATCATCATCATCATCATCATCATCATCATCATCATCATCATCATCATCATCATCATCATCATCATCATCATCATCATCATCATCATCATCATCATCATCATCATCATCATCATCATCATCATCATCATCATCATCATCATCATCATCATCATCATCATCATCATCATCATCATCATCATCATCATCATCATCATCATCATCATCATCATCATCATCATCATCATCATCATCATCATCATCATCATCATCATCATCATCATCATCATCATCATCATCATCATCATCATCATCATCATCATCATCATCATCATCATCATCATCATCATCATCATCATCATCATCATCATCATCATCATCATCATCATCATCATCATCATCATCATCATCATCATCATCATCATCATCATCATCATCATCATCATCATCATCATCATCATCATCATCATCATCATCATCATCATCATCATCATCATCATCATCATCATCATCATCATCATCATCATCATCATCATCATCATCATCATCATCATCATCATCATCATCATCATCATCATCATCATCATCATCATCATCATCATCATCATCATCATCATCATCATCATCATCATCATCATCATCATCATCATCATCATCATCATCATCATCATCATCTCATCATCATCATCATCATCATCATCATCATCATCATCATCATCATCATCATCATCATCATCATCATCATCATCATCATCATCATCATCATCATCATCATCATCATCATCATCATCATCATCATCATCATCATCATCATCATCATCATCATCATCATCATCATCATCATCATCATCATCATCATCATCATCATCATCATCATCATCATCATCATCATCATCATCATCATCATCATCATCATCATCATCATCATCATCATCATCATCATCATCATCATCATCATCATCATCATCATCATCATCATCATCATCATCATCATCATCATCATCATCATCATCATCATCATCATCATCATCATCATCATCATCATCATCATCATCATCATCATCATCATCATCATCATCATCATCATCATCATCATCATCATCATCATCATCATCATCATCATCATCATCATCATCATCATCATCATCATCATCATCATCATCATCATCATCATCATCATCATCATCATCATCATCATCATCATCATCATCATCATCATCATCATCATCATCATCATCATCATCATCATCATCATCATCATCATCATCATCATCATCATCATCATCATCATCATCATCATCATCATCATCATCATCATCATCATCATCATCATCATCATCATCATCATCATCATCATCATCATCATCATCATCATCATCATCATCATCATCATCATCATCATCATCATCATCATCATCATCATCATCATCATCATCATCATCATCATCATCATCATCATCATCATCATCATCATCATCATCATCATCATCATCATCATCATCATCATCATCATCATCATCATCATCATCATCATCATCATCATCATCATCATCATCATCATCATCATCATCATCATCATCATCATCATCATCATCATCATCATCATCATCATCATCATCATCATCATCATCATCATCATCATCATCATCATCATCATCATCATCATCATCATCATCATCATCATCATCATCATCATCATCATCATCATCATCATCATCATCATCATCATCATCATCATCATCATCATCATCATCATCATCATCATCATCATCATCATCATCATCATCATCATCATCATCATCATCATCATCATCATCATCATCATCATCATCATCATCATCATCATCATCATCATCATCATCATCATCATCATCATCATCATCATCATCATCATCATCATCATCATCATCATCATCATCATCATCATCATCATCATCATCATCATCATCATCATCATCATCATCATCATCATCATCATCATCATCATCATCATCATCATCATCATCATCATCATCATCATCATCATCATCATCATCATCATCATCATCATCATCATCATCATCATCATCATCATCATCATCATCATCATCATCATCATCATCATCATCATCATCATCATCATCATCATCATCATCATCATCATCATCATCATCATCATCATCATCATCATCATCATCATCATCATCATCATCATCATCATCATCATCATCATCATCATCATCATCATCATCATCATCATCATCATCATCATCATCATCATCATCATCATCATCATCATCATCATCATCATCATCATCATCATCATCATCATCATCATCATCATCATCATCATCATCATCATCATCATCATCATCATCATCATCATCATCATCATCATCATCATCATCATCATCATCATCATCATCATCATCATCATCATCATCATCATCATCATCATCATCATCATCATCATCATCATCATCATCATCATCATCATCATCATCATCATCATCATCATCATCATCATCATCATCATCATCATCATCATCATCATCATCATCATCATCATCATCATCATCATCATCATCATCATCATCATCATCATCATCATCATCATCATCATCATCATCATCATCATCATCATCATCATCATCATCATCATCATCATCATCATCATCATCATCATCATCATCATCATCATCATCATCATCATCATCATCATCATCATCATCATCATCATCATCATCATCATCATCATCATCATCATCATCATCATCATCATCATCATCATCATCATCATCATCATCATCATCATCATCATCATCATCATCATCATCATCATCATCATCATCATCATCATCATCATCATCATCATCATCATCATCATCATCATCATCATCCTCATCATCATCATCATCATCATCATCATCATCATCATCATCATCATCATCATCATCATCATCATCATCATCATCATCATCATCATCATCATCATCATCATCATCATCATCATCATCATCATCATCATCATCATCATCATCATCATCATCTCATCATCATCATCATCATCATCATCATCATCATCATCATCATCATCATCATCATCATCATCATCATCATCATCATCATCATCATCATCATCATCATCATCATCATCATCATCATCATCATCATCATCATCATCATCATCATCATCATCGTCATCATCATCATCATCATCATCATCATCATCATCATCATCATCATCATCATCATCATCATCATCATCATCATCATCATCATCATCATCATCATCATCATCATCATCATCATCATCATCATCATCATCATCATCATCATCATCATCATCATCATCATCATCATCATCATCATCATCATCATCATCATCATCATCATCATCATCATCATCATCATCATCATCATCATCATCATCATCATCATCATCATCATCATCATCATCATCATCATCATCATCATCATCATCATCATCATCATCATCATCATCATCATCATCATCATCATCATCATCATCATCATCATCATCATCATCATCATCATCATCATCATCATCATCATCATCATCATCATCATCATCATCATCATCATCATCATCATCATCATCATCATCATCATCATCATCATCATCATCATCATCATCATCATCATCATCATCATCATCATCATCATCATCATCATCATCATCATCATCATCATCATCATCATCATCATCATCATCATCATCATCATCATCATCATCATCATCATCATCATCATCATCATCATCATCATCATCATCATCATCATCATCATCATCATCATCATCATCATCATCATCATCATCATCATCATCATCATCATCATCATCATCATCATCATCATCATCATCATCATCATCATCATCATCATCATCATCATCATCATCATCATCATCATCATCATCATCATCATCATCATCATCATCATCATCATCATCATCATCATCATCATCATCATCATCATCATCATCATCATCATCATCATCATCATCATCATCATCATCATCATCATCATCATCATCATCATCATCATCATCATCATCATCATCATCATCATCATCATCATCATCATCATCATCATCATCATCATCATCATCATCATCATCATCATCATCATCATCATCATCATCATCATCATCATCATCATCATCATCATCATCATCATCATCATCATCATCATCATCATCATCATCATCATCATCATCATCATCATCATCATCATCATCATCATCATCATCATCATCATCATCATCATCATCATCATCATCATCATCATCATCATCATCATCATCATCATCATCATCATCATCATCATCATCATCATCATCATCATCATCATCATCATCATCATCATCATCATCATCATCATCATCATCATCATCATCATCATCATCATCATCATCATCATCATCATCATCATCATCATCATCATCATCATCATCATCATCATCATCATCATCATCATCATCATCATCATCATCATCATCATCATCATCATCATCATCATCATCATCATCATCATCATCATCATCATCATCATCATCATCATCATCATCATCATCATCATCATCATCATCATCATCATCATCATCATCATCATCATCATCATCATCATCATCATCATCATCATCATCATCATCATCATCATCATCATCATCATCATCATCATCATCATCATCATCATCATCATCATCATCATCATCATCATCATCATCATCATCATCATCATCATCATCATCATCATCATCATCATCATCATCATCATCATCATCATCATCATCATCATCATCATCATCATCATCATCATCATCATCATCATCATCATCATCATCATCATCATCATCATCATCATCATCATCATCATCATCATCATCATCATCATCATCATCATCATCATCATCATCATCATCATCATCATCATCATCATCATCATCATCATCATCATCATCATCATCATCATCATCATCATCATCATCATCATCATCATCATCATCATCATCATCATCATCATCATCATCATCATCATCATCATCATCATCATCATCATCATCATCATCATCATCATCATCATCATCATCATCATCATCATCATCATCATCATCATCATCATCATCATCATCATCATCATCATCATCATCATCATCATCATCATCTCATCATCATCATCATCATCATCATCATCATCATCATCATCATCATCATCATCATCATCATCATCATCATCATCATCATCATCATCATCATCATCATCATCATCATCATCATCATCATCATCATCATCATCATCATCATCATCATCATCATCATCATCATCATCATCATCATCATCATCATCATCATCATCATCATCATCATCATCATCATCATCATCATCATCATCATCATCATCATCATCATCATCATCATCATCATCATCATCATCATCATCATCATCATCATCATCATCATCATCATCATCATCATCATCATCATCATCATCATCATCATCATCATCATCATCATCATCATCATCATCATCATCATCATCATCATCATCATCATCATCATCATCATCATCATCATCATCATCATCATCATCATCATCATCATCATCATCATCATCATCATCATCATCATCATCATCATCATCATCATCATCATCATCATCATCATCATCATCATCATCATCATCATCATCATCATCATCATCATCATCATCATCATCATCATCATCATCATCATCATCATCATCATCATCATCATCATCATCATCATCATCATCATCATCATCATCATCATCATCATCATCATCATCATCATCATCATCATCATCATCATCATCATCATCATCATCATCATCATCATCATCATCATCATCATCATCATCATCATCATCATCATCATCATCATCATCATCATCATCATCATCATCATCATCATCATCATCATCATCATCATCATCATCATCATCATCATCATCATCATCATCATCATCATCATCATCATCATCATCATCATCATCATCATCATCATCATCATCATCATCATCATCATCATCATCATCATCATCATCATCATCATCATCATCATCATCATCATCATCATCATCATCATCATCATCATCATCATCATCATCATCATCATCATCATCATCATCATCATCATCATCATCATCATCATCATCATCATCATCATCATCATCATCATCATCATCATCATCATCATCATCATCATCATCATCATCATCATCATCATCATCATCATCATCATCATCATCATCATCATCATCATCATCATCATCATCATCATCATCATCATCATCATCATCATCATCATCATCATCATCATCATCATCATCATCATCATCATCATCATCATCATCATCATCATCATCATCATCATCATCATCATCATCATCATCATCATCATCATCATCATCATCATCATCATCATCATCATCATCATCATCATCATCATCATCATCATCATCATCATCATCATCATCATCATCATCATCATCATCATCATCATCATCATCATCATCATCATCATCATCATCATCATCATCATCATCATCATCATCATCATCATCATCATCATCATCATCATCATCATCATCATCATCATCATCATCATCATCATCATCATCATCATCATCATCATCATCATCATCATCATCATCATCATCATCATCATCATCATCATCATCATCATCATCATCATCATCATCATCATCATCATCATCATCATCATCATCATCATCATCATCATCATCATCATCATCATCATCATCATCATCATCATCATCATCATCATCATCATCATCATCATCATCATCATCATCATCATCATCATCATCATCATCATCATCATCATCATCATCATCATCATCATCATCATCATCATCATCATCATCATCATCATCATCATCATCATCATCATCATCTCATCATCATCATCATCATCATCATCATCATCATCATCATCATCATCATCATCATCATCATCATCATCATCATCATCATCATCATCATCATCATCATCATCATCATCATCATCATCATCATCATCATCATCATCATCATCATCATCATCATCATCATCATCATCATCATCATCATCATCATCATCATCATCATCATCATCATCATCATCATCATCATCATCATCATCATCATCATCATCATCATCATCATCATCATCATCATCATCATCATCATCATCATCATCATCATCATCATCATCATCATCATCATCATCATCATCATCATCATCATCATCATCATCATCATCATCATCATCATCATCATCATCATCATCATCATCATCATCATCATCATCATCATCATCATCATCATCATCATCATCATCATCATCATCATCATCATCATCATCATCATCATCATCATCATCATCATCATCATCATCATCATCATCATCATCATCATCATCATCATCATCATCATCATCATCATCATCATCATCATCATCATCATCATCATCATCATCATCATCATCATCATCATCATCATCATCATCATCATCATCATCATCATCATCATCATCATCATCATCATCATCATCATCATCATCATCATCATCATCATCATCATCATCATCATCATCATCATCATCATCATCATCATCATCATCATCATCATCATCATCATCATACCATCATCATCATCATCATCATCATCATCATCATCATCATCATCATCATCATCATCATCATCATCATCATCATCATCATCATCATCATCATCATCATCATCATCATCATCATCATCATCATCATCATCATCATCATCATCATCATCATCATCATCATCATCATCATCATCATCATCATCATCATCATCATCATCATCATCATCATCATCATCATCATCATCATCATCATCATCATCATCATCATCATCATCATCATCATCATCATCATCATCATCATCATCATCATCATCATCATCATCATCATCATCATCATCATCATCATCATCATCATCATCATCATCATCATCATCATCATCATCATCATCATCATCATCATCATCATCATCATCATCATCATCATCATCATCATCATCATCATCATCATCATCATCATCATCATCATCATCATCATCATCATCATCATCATCATCATCATCATCATCATCATCATCATCATCATCATCATCATCATCATCATCATCATCATCATCATCATCATCATCATCATCATCATCATCATCATCATCATCATCATCATCATCATCATCATCATCATCATCATCATCATCATCATCATCATCATCATCATCATCATCATCATCATCATCATCATCATCATCATCATCATCATCATCATCATCATCATCATCATCATCATCATCATCATCATCATCATCATCATCATCATCATCATCATCATCATCATCATCATCATCATCATCATCATCATCATCATCATCATCATCATCATCATCATCATCATCATCATCATCATCATCATCATCATCATCATCATCATCATCATCATCATCATCATCATCATCATCATCATCATCATCATCATCATCATCATCATCATCATCATCATCATCATCATCATCATCATCATCATCATCATCATCATCATCATCATCATCATCATCATCATCATCATCATCATCATCATCATCATCATCATCATCATCATCATCATCATCATCATCATCATCATCATCATCATCATCATCATCATCATCATCATCATCATCATCATCATCATCATCATCATCATCATCATCATCATCATCATCATCATCATCATCATCATCATCATCATCATCATCATCATCATCATCATCATCATCATCATCATCATCATCATCATCATCATCATCATCATCATCATCATCATCATCATCATCATCATCATCATCATCATCATCATCATCATCATCATCATCATCATCATCATCATCATCATCATCATCATCATCATCATCATCATCATCATCATCATCATCATCATCATCATCATCATCATCATCATCATCATCATCATCATCATCATCATCATCATCATCATCATCATCATCATCATCATCATCATCATCATCATCATCATCATCATCATCATCATCATCATCATCATCATCATCATCATCATCATCATCATCATCATCATCATCATCATCATCATCATCATCATCATCATCATCATCATCATCATCATCATCATCATCATCATCATCATCATCATCATCATCATCATCATCATCATCATCATCATCATCATCATCATCATCATCATCATCATCATCATCATCATCATCATCATCATCATCATCATCATCATCATCATCATCATCATCATCATCATCATCATCATCATCATCATCATCATCATCATCATCATCATCATCATCATCATCATCATCATCATCATCATCATCATCATCATCATCATCATCATCATCATCATCATCATCATCATCATCATCATCATCATCATCATCATCATCATCATCATCATCATCATCATCATCATCATCATCATCATCATCATCATCATCATCATCATCATCATCATCATCATCATCATCATCATCATCATCATCATCATCATCATCATCATCATCATCATCATCATCATCATCATCATCATCATCATCATCATCATCATCATCATCATCATCATCATCATCATCATCATCATCATCATCATCATCATCATCATCATCATCATCATCATCATCATCATCATCATCATCATCATCATCATCATCATCATCATCATCATCATCATCATCATCATCATCATCATCATCATCATCATCATCATCATCATCATCATCATCATCATCATCATCATCATCATCATCATCATCATCATCATCATCATCATCATCATCATCATCATCATCATCATCATCATCATCATCATCATCATCATCATCATCATCATCATCATCATCATCATCATCATCATCATCATCATCATCATCATCATCATCATCATCATCATCATCATCATCATCATCATCATCATCATCATCATCATCATCATCATCATCATCATCATCATCATCATCATCATCATCTCATCATCATCATCATCATCATCATCATCATCATCATCATCATCATCATCATCATCATCATCATCATCATCATCATCATCATCATCATCATCATCATCATCATCATCATCATCATCATCATCATCATCATCATCATCATCATCATCATCATCATCATCATCATCATCATCATCATCATCATCATCATCATCATCATCATCATCATCATCATCATCATCATCATCATCATCATCATCATCATCATCATCATCATCATCATCATCATCATCATCATCATCATCATCATCATCATCATCATCATCATCATCATCATCATCATCATCATCATCATCATCATCATCATCATCATCATCATCATCATCATCATCATCATCATCATCATCATCATCATCATCATCATCATCATCATCATCATCATCATCATCATCATCATCATCATCATCATCATCATCATCATCATCATCATCATCATCATCATCATCATCATCATCATCATCATCATCATCATCATCATCATCATCATCATCATCATCATCATCATCATCATCATCATCATCATCATCATCATCATCATCATCATCATCATCATCATCATCATCATCATCATCATCATCATCATCATCATCATCATCATCATCATCATCATCATCATCATCATCATCATCATCATCATCATCATCATCATCATCATCATCATCATCATCATCATCATCATCATCATCATCATCATCATCATCATCATCATCATCATCATCATCATCATCATCATCATCATCATCATCATCATCATCATCATCATCATCATCATCATCATCATCATCATCATCATCATCATCATCATCATCATCATCATCATCATCATCATCATCATCATCATCATCATCATCATCATCATCATCATCATCATCATCATCATCATCATCATCATCATCATCATCATCATCATCATCATCATCATCATCATCATCATCATCATCATCATCATCATCATCATCATCATCATCATCATCATCATCATCATCATCATCATCATCATCATCATCATCATCATCATCATCATCATCATCATCATCATCATCATCATCATCATCATCATCATCATCATCATCATCATCATCATCATCATCATCATCATCATCATCATCATCATCATCATCATCATCATCATCATCATCATCATCATCATCATCATCATCATCATCATCATCATCATCATCATCATCATCATCATCATCATCATCATCATCATCATCATCATCATCATCATCATCATCATCATCATCATCATCATCATCATCATCATCATCATCATCATCATCATCATCATCATCATCATCATCATCATCATCATCATCATCATCATCATCATCATCATCATCATCATCATCATCATCATCATCATCATCATCATCATCATCATCATCATCATCATCATCATCATCATCATCATCATCATCATCATCATCATCATCATCATCATCATCATCATCATCATCATCATCATCATCATCATCATCATCATCATCATCATCATCATCATCATCATCATCATCATCATCATCATCATCATCATCATCATCATCATCATCATCATCATCATCATCATCATCATCATCATCATCATCATCATCATCATCATCATCATCATCATCATCATCATCATCATCATCATCATCATCATCATCATCATCATCATCATCATCATCATCATCATCATCATCATCATCATCATCATCATCATCATCATCATCATCATCATCATCATCATCATCATCATCATCATCATCATCATCATCATCATCATCATCATCATCATCATCATCATCATCATCATCATCATCATCATCATCATCATCATCATCATCATCATCATCATCATCATCATCATCATCATCATCATCATCATCATCATCATCATCATCATCATCATCATCATCATCATCATCATCATCATCATCATCATCATCATCATCATCATCATCATCATCATCATCATCATCATCATCATCATCATCATCATCATCATCATCATCATCATCATCATCATCATCATCATCATCATCATCATCATCATCATCATCATCATCATCATCATCATCATCATCATCATCATCATCATCATCATCATCATCATCATCATCATCATCATCATCATCATCATCATCATCATCATCATCATCATCATCATCATCATCATCATCATCATCATCATCATCATCATCATCATCATCATCATCATCATCATCATCATCATCATCATCATCATCATCATCATCATCATCATCATCATCATCATCATCATCATCATCATCATCATCATCATCATCATCATCATCATCATCATCATCATCATCATCATCATCATCATCATCATCATCATCATCATCATCATCATCATCATCATCATCATCATCATCATCATCATCATCATCATCATCATCATCATCATCATCATCATCATCATCATCATCATCATCATCATCATCATCATCATCATCATCATCATCATCATCATCATCATCATCATCATCATCATCATCATCATCATCATCATCATCATCATCATCATCATCATCATCATCATCATCATCATCATCATCATCATCATCATCATCATCATCATCATCATCATCATCATCATCATCATCATCATCATCATCATCATCATCATCATCATCATCATCATCATCATCATCATCATCATCATAATCATCATCATCTCAATACAGACGCAGTAGTCAAACGGAAAACGCGATGGCGTTTGAAGCTGACGCTACTTGGTTTGAGTCCCGGAGTAAACATCCATTTTGTGATGCAGATACTTCCAGATGATGAGTCTCAAATAGAACGAAACACGCTTCCTCCATTCCACTGCCAACCACCACACATCTTTTTGACTTAAGGCTGTACGAGGCGATCCGCACAGGATGCTCATAAGCCATTATGAGACTGACCATTTGCAGTCCTAAATAACAATGGGAAGATACAAGTAAAATAACACCATGTGAATTTAATACATAACTCGGATGCACAAGCAGGTAGCTATCAAGACCCAGCAGCCAAATGGAGAACACGTTGGCATTTAAAGCGAACGGTACTGAGTTCGAGTCCCGAAGTGAACACCAATGGCGGATGCCAACCAACACTGATGAGTAGATAAACATAGAGTAGTCTTTTACTTTGTGATCGGTGTGTACTCAGTCCACCAATCCATATCTCATGACTCCCACTGAGCAGGATAACCATACGTTGAAATAGAAGTACACTTACGAAATATATTTGGATTAGAATGACATTGAATTACGTAATAATTATTGATAGGAACTGAAATCATTTTAAATCCTTAAAAGAAGCGTAAAACATCAGGTAGAATAGAAGAATAAAATGTGAAATCAATTACGTAATAGAAAATATAGATTGATAGAGAAAATAAAGAATTGATGTGAAGCTATTCTCTGTAAGAAATATAAACATAATATGACAAAATGTAAGTTGGATTGTCAACAGGGTTTATTTGACTGAACTGATATTTATCGAGGTAACGATGAAGATCATGTACAAATAATTCATAACTGAGTACATGAATTCATATATGGAGTTTCTGCTGTCTGTGCATGACGGTTTTTTTAAGAAAACATTCGAATGATTACTTTATGAGCTACTTTTAGATTTGGAAGGATACCGAATTCAATGAACATTTTGCATTCAATTTTGATGCACAGTATTCAGTAATCTGATGAATGCTACTTCGGGCTGTCGAAAGACGGAAATATAACAATAGGAATGAGGAAACTATGAGTCTTGTAAGAGACGACTCAAAGATGTGCAAATGATGTATTGGATGTATAATTTTCGCATTTTAATAAATCACTATGTGAGTTTGCAGTAAACAATAGACTGTTCTTCGCCACTTCACCTTCTTGTTCGTTACGTTATAACTGGCAAAGACATTTCAATCCCTGAGAAATTCTCAATACACGTGAACGAGGACTGTGGTTTTAGATTAACTGTCTTCAGGTTCTACAATAATATTGTCCAACTAAGTCATCATCACCATCGAAACACAAGAAACATATTGGAAACTCTAATCAGCATTCATCCTCTATTTACTAATTTGCACCGTATTCGTACTATTATTTCACATATTACATACATTCTGACCTGTGATAACATAACCGTCTCTCACTATATCTAATCCATATTGGTTTCTGATCATTAGCTTGATAATTTCATTTTATGTATAAAATTACTACAAGTCACTCGTGATCACTTTTCGGCGATGCACTTCGCCTCAAGTTTGACCATCATATAGATGATTTAGCCGGATCATATAACCGCGGATACTGAAGTGAATTTCATCAAGATCATCTACTTTCCAACTGTTTAAGCTGTTGTTATCATCAACGTTGGTTGGAATCTGTCTACTAACAATTTACACTCTACATGCTTTGAATTGATTATACCTTGAGCTATAAGCAAACATGCATGGAGTCTGTAGATTATATTGTCTAACAGGATTATATTATTCTTGGTGAACCGTATTTTTGTTTACCTGAACAGGTTTATTATATCTTCTGTGAACACTATTTGTGTGACCTGGACACAACATCAGCCTTTTTCGTCCACTCGAAATCGTTCACACCGAGGACTGTCAATTGACGATTCAGTAGGGAATATATGTGGTTGAATATTACTTAAAATCATCACATCTACTATTTGAGCTCTCCTCATCTAATATGCGTCTTCATATAAGAAATATACTTCTGAAAACAATCATAATAATGATGGTCATAATAATAGTATACACGATAAGAGAGTGTGATTTTGAAAAAAAACAGACTGTTTACCTGAGTTGTTCTTTGAAGAAACGTTAATGATTTATGCTTTCTTCTTGCCGATCATCAGATTTTATCTAAATAATCAAATATAATGGCTTTCTCTTTTCTTTAATGAGCCTGATATAAAACTGAAATAGAACGAGGAATGTCGCTCACTAATGATGCACCCACGCAAACGGAATAAAGATGAATGAAATTTTCATTTTACAAAAGACTACTACTTTTCTATAGAGAAGCTGAAGTGAAAGCCAAAAGTTTTCATGTGAATTCATAGATGGTCTTACTTCAGCTATGCGTAAACTCTGTAACCATTTACCATCTTATTCCAAATGAGTTTACTTAAAGTCTTCTCAGTCGCAACTCCTCCCAGTTAAGCGTAGCAGACCCCTCTCACGCTAACCTAAATAGCCATAACAGGGGCTACGAGTCTAACCATCAAGACTATTTTGTAAATAACCATACAATTCACAGTAGGCCTGTACAAGATTATTTTGGAATAAGACCCCTAGTGACACCTCTGTTGAAGCATATAGCCCAGGTTATTTCAAACCACATGCAAACCATAAATTTGTTTCCTCCGTACAGTTTCCATCACAGAGTACTCCCACCCTTTCCTCCTGGGTAAACTCCCCAATCAACTTCATTAGCTCATTTGATACATCTCCCACTAAGTCTAGCTATCAAAATACCGAGCTAATGAAGAAAATCCAATCCCTCACATCAAACTCATCTCACACCCGCGAGGGTTACGATGACTTTATCCGAGATACCCTCACCCATTTTAACTTAGTAGGCCACTTGCTTAATATATGTCTTATCAACGCTCGATCGATCTGGAGCAAAAAGACGGATTTAGCCCTGTTTGTATCCATATACCAACCATCACTTATTATGATATCTGAAGCATGGACTAACAGTAATATTTCCGACCGAAGTATATCTCTTGATAACTATTTTCAATATAGAAGCGATAGACTGAATGGACGAGGCGGAAGATGCCTTATTTACGCCCACTCTAGCCTAAACTCACTGCTATGTGATATGCCTGAACTAAACAAACTGAAGGATTCGGTGTGGATTGTATTAAGGCCGTCGAATTCCGTTACCTTACTGCTCGGCTGTGTTTATCGTCAACCTAACGCATCAATAGATGAAATAGCAGTATTATCGGAGGTATTCACACTAGAATCATCCCTCTCATTCACAGGCAAGCTCATTTGTGGTGACTTCAATATGCCCGAAATTTCTTGGCTGCCAGTCAAAGCGCCGAGACGTTATGAATCATTTATTGAACGTCTAGAGCTTGGACAATGGACTCAGCATGTCGATAGCCCTACCAGACATCAAAACATCTTAGACTTAGTCTTTACCAGTGGCCTCATCCCCAATACTTTGTATATTGGAAAAAAGTTCCCAGGTAGTGATCATAACATTGTCATATGCAGCATTAATATAAAAACCACAACCGATAGAAGTTAAACCATAACACTTCGTAGAAACTATCGCAAGGTTGATTGTAATAAATTCAACAATTACCTAAGAAGCACTGATTGGAGAACTTTCTTTACCTCAAACAATACCGACACATTAACCAATATATTTTATCACAACATCAAGAGTATCATCAACAACATCGCACCTTTAGAATACTATAAACCTACGTTCTCCAAAGACCTCTATATACCGGTCAGTACAAGAAGACGTCTTCAAAGACATTGTACTCGATTCCATAACTTAAATGACTTTTCCTCTTTAGTAACGATGACAGAAATACTTGTCCGAACAGAGGCAATAAGTAAACAAAAAGCAGTAGCACAGGAAAAACGTGCAGTTGAACTTAATAATAACTCCTCTGCACTCACCATACTACTCCAAAATAAACTTAAACGCTCTAAATCGAGAGGGAGTATATTCATTAAAGGCAAACAAGTATACGAAGATCCCAAACTTATCACAGAATTATTTAGTGAACATTTTTGTTTCTCACTAACTAACAAAAAACCATTTAATGATTCAGAACCAATCCCAGTAACTCCCTGTGAAATTCAGTGTACAAAATATCTCCAAGGCAATCAGTACATTGAAACACTCCTACACTGATGAACCAGATGGTATTTCATCTAGCATGCTAAAACGTCGAGGTGATGATATGTGTGTTTTGCTTCTCAAACTATTCGCGATACCACTCTCTTCAGCGTGTTACCCTACTGCCTGGAAAACTACACATATCATTCCCAAAATTAAAACAGGACCTGAAGCAAACGTTGAAAATTACCGGCCTATAAACATAACTTCAGTGGTATCCAGAGTGATGGAAAAAGTAGTTAAGGCGGCTGTAGTCCAACATCTACTAACTAATAATCTCATCTCGACCTCCCAGCATGGATTTCTTAGGTCCAGATCATGCGATACATGCCTAGTAGACTAACTGAATGATATAACTCTGAAAAGAGACAACGGACTCCTTGTATCAGTCCTATTCCTAGACTTTAAGAAAGCCTTTGATAAGGTCCCACACAAAAGGCTACTCGTCAAACTAAAGTCCTTCGGAATACACAACCCACTGTACTCATGGTTTGCTTCGTTCTTAACAAATGGTAAAGTACAATGACCGTCTCTCGTCCCCTAGACCAATCACCAGTGTAGTCATCCAGGAAAGCGTATTAGGTTCACTTTTGTTTCTTATGTATATAAACGATATATGTAACATCATAGAATTTGGGAAACCATACTTATATGCTGATGATCTCAAAATAGTATACAGCTATAAGCCTGAGACACTAAGCGAAAGTGTATCACAGATCCAAAAGGACCTCAATTACCATTTAACCTCAACAAGTGCGGGATCATGCACTTTGGAAAGCATCCCTATAAACCGCGACTTCACTTAAATGAATGTAGAGTCCAAACACTCGAATCAGTACACGATTTAGGAATTAACTACACAGGAAGCCTTAACTTTGAAGAACATGCCTCCTCTATTATTTCTAAATCTAGACGGCTAATTGGTTTTATAATGAAAAACTTTTTCACGACAGAGGGTAAACTTACTCTCTACAAAATATGTGTACGACCCTCCCTTGAATACTGCTCTTTTGTCTTCTCTAATATGAATATCGCAGACAAGATAAGAGTAGAAGATGTTCAAAGACGTTTCACACGCCAACTGCTAGGATGTAACTCGAATCTCGATCACACAGATAGATGTAAGCACCTCTTTTTAGAAACTTAATGACACCGTAGGCTAAAGAACAATTAATTATTTCTCTACAAAGCGATGTATGGGCTCCCCTTTCTAACCTCCTGCCCGACTATCACCCACGACCCAGCCTATAGACTAAGAAACAACTCATATACACTACTTACCGTAAAACACCAAAAACAAATGCGTTGAAAGTTTTTTACAATACGGTATAGTTTATTGTGGAACAGGCTGCCAATGCCTATCCGTAACTGTGATACGTTTACCAGATTAAAAAAGCTAATAACCCTATTTCTAGACTCCAAAGAGCTTCAACATTTCCTTGAACACCTGCCCACCAATGAAGCACTTTATTACGGACCGTCTTGTATCTAGAAAGAACAAGAATATAACAAGTTCGACTGTTACTAATACGAATATAACCAAATCACAGAATATATGGCTTATCCTTTCCTATTATTCATTGTTTATTAATCATGGTCTTATGCTCCCAAACCTAGCTTTCAGTTCCCAAATCTATACAGGTTAAATGTACATTATTCTTCCTAAAAGTCATGCTTTTTTTTTCTACTGCAAGTAGACAGATAGCTCAATCTTATGGATGCTGATCTACTAAGGCCGATCATACAAAGCTCAAAATCTGGCCACAAGTTCTTGTATGTTTCTCAATGTTTTATTTTTCGTACCCTAAAAAAATTTTTTTACAATTTTATACCCTCTCATAACTTTTGATTTGCTATTAGCCCTTACTTCTTTAAACCATTAGTTATTTTCATATCAGTGTGATATACTATGTGGACATCTAACGCATAAAACAAAATTTTCAACTATCTGATTTGCTTGTAACATGGACCTAGTAGAGACAGTGTATTCCAACCATGGGCTTTGAATAAAGCAGTATTCATAATTACCACAAACTTGAAAGAGCCTGTAGCGTGGCGTCGAGTTGGGATTAACTATGAACACCGCTACCAAGAAACACGTGCCAAGCGAATCAGAAGGCGTAAGAAGCTCGTTCCAAATGACTCCATAAAATCCCCGAGAAGCCAAATATCAGAAGACAGTTAATGGACCAAATCGAGGTTTATTAGCTGGCGATCTCGTGGCATCGAAAGGATACCGAGATCGTGCCAGGATACAACCTTGGTTACAGAAGGTAACCGAATTCGCGCGAAGTTACAATCAAAGTGTAAGCGAAAGAATGGAAGCAGAAAATAGCTGTCATTAGCACAGTCAAACAAAAGCACGTTAAAACAAACACTGGTACAGTTGGTTATAATAATAATTGTTTTTATTAAACCAGTCGTGTTCTCGTGATAAACGTGAGTCACTACAGGAGCCCCCCGCTAGAAAGGGTTTACACTTTCGATAAATAGCGGTTTGAATCGTGGGACTGATCGGCTGACGAGCGATTGTAGGACGGAAGAATTGGCGAACAGGAAAGCGATCGTTGATCGTCGAGTTGCCAACGAAGGTCGTTTTCGGAGAACGGTACCAGGAGCGATGTGCTGTATTTGTTGCTTGAATTGGCATGCTACACCAGAGTGGTTTGTATCCAGAATCTGAAGAGGGCGTTCGTACGGGTCCGGACCATAAACGCTGCAGACGAAGGGCGAAACCACGTTGAGCCGATGAACCAGAAGCGACCATAACGACCAAGTTCGAGACCAAGCATATGCCAAGCATTCGAAACCAATATATCGACTGAGTACGTTGACAAGAGCGTGGGTGATCAGGCCAGCTTTCGCCAAAGTTGACTGAAGTCGACGGAACCAAACGTAGATGGTCGAAGGCGTGGGCTCAGGGAACAAAAAGAAAATCAAAAAAAGAAGAGTGTAGCATACGTGTAGTATAGGAGTAATCCTACACCGTATCGGTTGTTGACTGTGCGACTAGTCGCGGAGGCGTACGGGTAACCGTACTCGGCGACCGGAACGTGAGACGGCAGTCTCGTTCGTATTTCGTGAGCCTGCAATCTCATCCGAGGTCAGAGGCGGCGTGGTCTGCTGATCTGGACGTGAGACTGTCGTCTCGTCCGTAGACGGTGCAGATGACGCGTGCTGTTGACCGGGACGTGAGAATGAGGTCTCAGATACATCTGGCGTGGGACCTGAAGAAGATTTAAGGATCCCGCTAGGTTTGATAGGTCTAGCATTGAATCTCAGGGTGTCAGATAGGGCACTGTCATCGACGTGTGCTGGTTTGAGACGATCAATGCTGACGATCTCGACGCGTCCATATCGATCAACCTTGAAGGTCTTTTTGTGACGAGCGATCACGTGAAAAGGGCCTTCGTAAGGTTGTTGCCAAGGTTCGCGTACCGAATCTACTTGTACAAAAACATGTGAACAGGTAGATAACTCTTGAGGGAGAGCGACCTGTCGATGTTGTATTCGAGTTGACACCGGAGACAGCGTTCGCATAAATGCAGACAGTCGATGGACGTAGTCTGATTTACCGAAATTAGGTCTGCTCCGTGGTGTGAAGAATTCTCCGGGCAGACGCAATGTCGTGCCGTATACAAATTCAGTGGCGGAACATTGGATATCTGCCTTTAAGCTCGTTCTCGCCCCTAAAAGAACGAGCGGTATGGTTTCGTGCCAGTTGCCGTTTTCGTGTGCTCGTAGAACACTTTTAAGTTGGCAGTGAAACCGTTCAACTTAACCATTTGGTGCTGGGTGGTAGACGGATATGCTTATGTGTATGCATTCCGTACCAAGCAGCCGGGTCAGCAAGGAGAATCGTTAATAGGGTAACATTTCTCGAATAAAGCGTGGAATTCATCATCACGCGAATAAAAAGTGACAAGGATTCGGTACACTTACATGTGAGTCTATTATATTAATACTATTCTTATAGTTATCCGTCAGGTCGCGTATATTATATATTAAAAAATATGAAAATATACGACAGACGTGGATAGAGAAATCATAGACTCACCGAATTGGCTTCTTTGGAAGATTTGATCAGAAGGCTGCGTGTTCGAATCACGTCGGGCTCACCAATTGTAGCGTGGCGTCGAGTTGGGATTAACTATGAACACCGCTACCAAGAAACACGTGCCAAGAGAATCAGAAGGCGTAAGAAGCTCGTTCCAAATGACTCCATAAAATCCCCGAGAAGCCAAATATCAGAAGACAGTTAATGGACCAAATCGAGGTTTATTAGCTGGCGATCTCGTGGCATCGAAAGGATACCGAGATCGTGCCAGGATACAACCTTGGTTACAGAAGGTAACCGAATTCGCGCGAAGTTACAATCAAAGTGTAAGCGAAAGAATGGAAGCAGAAAATAGCTGTCATTAGCACAGTCAAACAAAAGCACGTTAAAACAAACACTGGTACAGTTGGTTATAATAATAATTGTTTTTATTAAACCAGTCGTGTTCTCGTGATAAACGTGAGTCACTACAAGCCTAACATCACAAAAGGAGGGAGAGTGGCATTACTGACCAGCAAACATGATGGTAGGGCGGAACAATTTGTTTAATAACGGCTCCTTATGGTTTAGTGGGATGTCACGAACTTATGGTATTGATGCTGATTTATCACGCAAAATACCTCATTAAATCGTGTTACGAACGTTAAATTGGTTTCACTTTCTACCCAGTAATCCAATTACAAGCAAACTAGACAATTCGCGAATATACGAAGCCTACTCAAGACCCTATAATACCTGAAAAAAATAATAATACAAAAAAGAGAGGGGCTCTAATAGCTTCGATAAAAAAAGGAAGACAGCCAATTGTATATCACAATACTGTTTCTAGCACTATATTTTATTTTATAATCACACATAATCCCATACTCTCAGCTTCTTTCCGAATCGCCTCCATTTGTCAGTTGTATGTCCACTCACACCTTGTTAACACTTATTTTCTTTAACCTATTAAAATGCTCTGTCTTAACAAATACCTTAATAAAAGAAAATTAGACTGAGTAATCATACCTTAAACATTTCTTCATGAATATTGGCTATTCTGCCTCTCGTCCTTTCTTTTACTTGCTCCCTCTTTCAGCCCCCTTGTGATATGGAACGAAAGATTTCATCCTGCACCATACTCAAAGCCTTAGACATTCCAAAGGGACATAACGTTGCGACATTTAGAAGCTCCCATCTTCAATGGACCGATCCATGGCCATCAGCTGCACATTCGCAACGCAACCTTCGTGAAGCGCGCCAAATGTAATGGTTCAAATGGTTGTGGACGGAATAGAAGAATTTCGATAATGATATTAGAAGACGAAGATTATCAGAACTATGTGATATATTAGCGCAATACATTTCGAACAATCTGGTCACACATATACTTGTTAAGAGCATTTATATATAAAAATAAAAGGTCAACTAGACAGGAAACGGGGTAAGAGGAGATAATGATAATGATAAGAGTAATAATAATAATAATGTGAACACAATTTGAAACCTAATCACTCTGGATAATAAGTCAATATTACCAGGGTAGGTTTAAGGTAAGAACAAACTATTTTTGAACACACAAAGGGGGTTTGAATTTTCGTATGGCTACGGCTTCAATAAACCTTAGTATACGCCCTTTTACACTTTTATACAGCACTACAAAAGCTGAATTTAGATCAATCTTGTGACCTGTTTCAATTATATGTTTAGCAATAGAGGATGACGGATGTTTATCCTCTGCTCTTATCGGGTCACTTGATTGTATTTGTTTCTGAAGCCATTTGGGTACATGTTCACTCACCCTAATGTTGAGATCACGATTGCTCCTCCCTATGTATGTGTGACCACACACACATTTAAATTGGTAAACACAGTGGGATGTGACGCAATCGTTTCCATGTACTTTAGGTTTTGAATGAAGCATGCACCTTGTTCTTTCTTTGATGATGACCTTTGCTGCGCAATAGGTTTTATTGATGACTGATTTAAGTCGTTGTTTCAGTAAAAGGCTATTTGAATCACCTCTGAATGGTAAGGTGATGTAGACAGGCTTTTTCTCTACCGAGGCTATAGTAGGTCTCGCTGAACCATGGTCTTTCCATCTATTTATGAATTTCAGAGGATAGCCATTTTCTATTAACGTTTTATTTAACAACTTAACATCATCATCAATGGCATCATTGGTACAAATACGGTCGAGTCTGTTGAAAAGACACCTTATCAAACCACGTTTGTATTGCACAGGGCAATAGCTATAATAACTAAGATATTGACCTGTCCACGTTGGTTTTCTAAAAATAGATCGCTTTACTGAACCATCTTCTCGTCTACTCAGGAGTATATCTAGGAAGGGAAGCTGATCGTTTTTCTCCTCTTCACATGAGAGACTAATATGGTTTTGGAGAGTGTTGAGTTTATTTAATAAACCGTACATATCCTCTTTTTTCTCACAAACAACTAAGATATCGTCCACATATCTCTTATAAAGTGGTATGTTTCCGATTAATTCATCAGTCTGATTTTCAACATGTGCCATGAACACATCTGCTAGTAATGGTCCTAGCAGACTGCCCATAGCAACTCCATCAATCTGACGAAAGTATTCACCTTCAAAAGTGAACTGAACTTTGTCAGTACATAGTAATAGTAAATCTTTAAGAAGTTTTACAGGTACACGTGATTGAAAATTGTTTTCAGATATGTAATCACATAATATATCAATGGTTTTTTTAAAGGTACATTTGTAAACAAGGAATTTACATCAAATGAACACATTGTCTTTTCCTTGATATTAATATCATCTAACTGATCAACCAGTTCAAAAGAATCCTTTAGAGAATACTTACATAGATGTCTTCGAAAAGGATCCAACAACTTTGCTAACCATTTAGCCAGATTATGAGTAGGTGATCTGCACATTGATAGAATTGGACGTAAAGGAACATTAGGTTTGTGAATTTTAGGCAGTCCATATAAATGAGGGTACTTGGAACCCATAGGTTTTAGAAAGTTAAATTCCTTTTTATTAATAATATTCATGAGAAGCAATTTTTCTAGATTTGAATTTACTCTTCTTTCTAGTTTGCTGATACCTCCAAATTCAACATCAGGCAAAAATTTACTGTCATCACTAAGGATAGATAACATCTTACTTTTATATTCACATTTATTCATGATAACTACGCCTGATCCTTTATCAGGTTTTAACAAGACAATATCAGAGTTTGATCGTAGTTCTTTCAATGATTTAAAATGCTGAGAAGTTAATATGCTTCTCTGCTTCGGGCCAACACTATGAAATTGGTGTGCTATATCCACTAGTTTAGCTTTACACCAGCTTTGATTATTTGAAGACGTAGGGGTTAGAGTACTCAGTTGATCATATAGATTTTCAAATTGGGCATTTATTTCCAATTCAGACATTTGCGTTATAGGGACGGAGAAATTAAAACCAAGAGAAAGGGCTTCCTTTTCATTAGCAGACAATACAATGGAGGATAAATTAGTTAAGCTTTCGCTTAACAGGCTTCCGTGTCTAGTAGCAGGGGATCACCAAATCCTCCAGGCAGGAACCTAGGTATGTTACCAATAAAAGAGGAAAAGAAATTGGTAAATCATAGTGTGATGCTGTCCTTGGTTCCTAAGAATAGGTTAAGTTGCCTCTTGAAGGACTCCTGAGAAGTCGCTTGGACTAGCTCGCCTGGCAGCGAATTCCAGCTTTTGACAACTCTTAAGGAGTAGAAGTTGTGTCTACATTCCGTCTTGCTATGTTGTGTTTCCAGTTTCTGGGTGTTACCCCTTAGGTTATTATTCGAACTAAGCTTAAGTAGGTGTTTAAAAGGATGTCCAGAAGTGTTAAGAATACTATAAGCCATTAGTAAATCACCTCTAAGACGCCTATATTCTAGTGGGTAAAGGTCTAGTGAACGGAGGCGTTCTTCGTAAGGCTTAGATTTGAGTCCTCGAACTGATTTCGTGGCTCGCCGTTGGATACGCTCCAAAGTGACCTTGTCCTTTTGGAGTGAGGGGGGAGTACTATGTTTCCGTACTCTAAATGGGGACGGATGAAACTATTGAAGGTTGTATGGAAAGTTCGTCCGTCAAACTGTCCAAAAATGCGCCTCAACGTTACCAGTGCAAGGTTTGCTCGGAAGGCATTTTTGTGACAGTTAGCGTAAGACTTTAAGTCATGGGGCACCAGGACTCCTAAATCTTTTTCGACTTGGGATACTACTAGAGAGGAGTTTCCTAAGTTGTAACTGTGGTTTGCGACATGTCGCAGATGGACTACTTTACACTTTGAAGTGTTAAAGGTAAGTCCGTTATCGTCTGCCCAACTTTGAAGTCGCGTCAGATCCTCCTGAAGTGCCTGTGTATCGTCTTGGTTGCGTATCTCTCTCCAAAGTTTCACGTCGTCGGCAAAATGTAATAAGTCTGACGTTACCTGTTGAGGAAGATCATTTATGTAGATCAAGAAGAGAAGAGGCCCTAGTACTGAGCCCTGGTGGACCCCACTAGGACATTCCATAGCCTGAGATAAAGTGAAATTAACCCTAACCTTAAAGTGTCGATTTTTTAGGTATGAAGTAAGCCAATCGATTAGAGGTGGTTTGATACCTAGTCGTTTGAGCTTGTTGATAAGACACAAGTGGTTAACCTTATCAAAAGCTTTTGAGAAATCAAGGTAAATGATATCAACCATCCCCTTGCGATCGAGGATGCTTGTCCATCTGTCCACCGCAGTCAGCAGGTTGGTAATACAAGAGTAACCCTTCCTGAAACCATGCTGTTGGGGTGAGAAGAAATTTAAGGACAGTAGATAGTCATTTAAACCGTCGCATATCAGGGACTGCATGAGTTTTGAAGGTAATAACAGAAGAGCCACCGGCCGATAACTTGAAGGTTCATTGCGTCGACCACCTTTGAAAATTGGTGTGATGTGAGCCAACTTTCAATTTGCCGGTAATTTGCCTCAGCTAAGCGAGTGTGAAAACATCACGCTAAGCGGCGTTGCCAGGATTGAGGCTGCCTCCCTCAGTATGGCAGGATGAACCATATCCGGGCCAGGAGAAGTGTCAAGACTTAAGTGCTGCAATTTCCGAAACACCAAGTCAGCGCTCAGGTCCACTTCAGAAAGTCCTGTGAAATTGCAGATGAAACTGTCGTCAATAAAGTTGATGTCAGCCGGTTGAAATGTTTGAGAGTAATGGGCCGCCAGAAGATTAGCGGCGTCGCCATCGTTGTTGGTCGGGCCGTTAAGACCTAGCAGTTGAGAAACTCCTGTTTTGGCTTGACGAAGAGAGGCTGCATAACGGAATAGGCTTCTAGGGTTAGAGGCGAATTTGTCCATAAGCTTTGTTTGATACTGAAGCCTGTCTTCTCTTATAGCCTTCGTGCATATGTTCCTGATATGTTTATATTGCCTATACGCTCCATCGTTATTAGTTCGTTTGTATTCTGCCCAACAGTGCCTTTTGCGGCTTAGCAGGCGAAGGGTACGGTTCTTGATTACTGTAGGTGGCTTGAAGCTTTTGGGGACCGTTTGAGGAACTGAATGGTCTGTAGCACATAAGAGCGTGTGCAGTAAGAAGTCCCAATGACCATCCACATCGAGTTGAGGGTGAACATCCTAAACCACCTGTTGTAGATAGTCATGTGGAGCTGGCACATTAAGCCGTTTAAAATTCCAACGCAAATTGTTGTTGGGATACCTTAGCTTAGTTTTGATGACAAAACTGAAGGCTATGACGGCATGATCGCTCTTTCCCAGAGGATCCAGGATTGAGAGGTTGTCGACTTGAAATTCTTCGTTTTTGAATACACAGTCTAAGCGCGATGGTGTCTGACTGTTTCTCCAACGAGTTGCCGACCTCATATTTTCATCTAAGCCCAAGTTATCGATGAGGTTGAAGAACCGAGCTTCAGTTGAGTTGTCGCCTCCAGTGTACGTGTGTTCCGCGAAGTTGACTCTAGGGAGATTAAAGTCCCCTAGAATCAGGATGTGTGTGAAACCGAGACGGATAGAGCGGGATAGTCCTTCCAGCATACGACTATCGTACTCGGTGTCGGCAGTTGGCTTCCTGTAAATGACTCCGATTAGACACCTGGAAGTACTAGACAATCTTATAGAGCACCATATGGATTCCTCAAGATTGTTAAACTCGAGGTTGTGAACCTGGTGCACCTCCAAGCAAGAGCTTATGTATATGGCTACTCCGCCCCCAATTCCTGTTTTTCTGTCGTTGCGTAACAAAGTCATCACAGGCAATGCTAACTCTTGGTCCGAGAACTGAGAAGATATCCAGGTTTCAGATATTCCTATCAGATGGGCCTTATTAGCGTTGCTAAGTTCACGTAGTTCATCCAGTTTGTTTGGTAGACTCGCGGCGTTCATATATAAGCAGTTTATGCTTTCAATTTGGAACGCGTGAGCTTCGTCCTGTTTTTCTGTATGAACCTTATGTGAATGGACAGGTAGCCCACCTATATGAGGTTTGCCGAGGTGGTAGGCCCTGTCCTTTACACGTTTTTTTATCGTTTAGACAGTCCACAAGTGGAATGGTAAGCTCCAACTTGCCTTTGTTCTTGGTCCTAACTTCGTATGGCCTATCCGGGTGCATGTGGATTCCAGGTGGCAATCGACGTCTATTAGCACGAAATGCTTCCAGAACTGCAGCCGCCATGTGGGAAGATGGGAAGGTTATCTTCATTAGACGGGGTCTAAGATCACCGTCCTTCTTGGCCAGTCTCGTCACATGCTGAGTCAGTATGTGTTTGAGTCTCAAGGACTGTTTGATGAATTTCCATTCCCTGATGTCAGAATTTGATTGAGTAGGGTCTGCATTTTCCGGTATACCTTGGACAATTATGTTTCTTCCGCGGAAAAACTTCTCGCGAGATTCTTTAGGGACGTTTCGTATGATATTGCGCTCAGAGTACGGTATGTCGAGCAATATTCTTACGTTACCATCTGATTTCAGTAAGTGACTTGCTAGCAAGACGTCCTCTACGTCGGTAGCATTCCTAAGTGTTACTCGGAGAAGCGTCGGGTGATTTAGATGCTTAGAATCCTTTCCTCGAGTGAGCCGGGTGACCGTCAAAGGCTCTATTCTAGGAAGTTCGAGCTTCTTGTTCAATTCACCCCAGAGCATCCTGTTGTTTTTTGTCCTGCAGACTGAGAGGAAGGTCAGGATTGTCAACGAGGTTCATGATAATGAGAGAATCGTCACGAACTGTTGTTAATTTACCAGGTTTCACGATGGGTTCAGGTTTAATAACTTGTTGTTTGGAGGTCAGTGTGCGTTTATGAATCTTGGGCTCTCTATTGACCGGACGAACAGTCTTGAAGGTAGACAGTGCGACTAAATCACCAGTTATTTTCCGTGCAGTAACACTTGGGTTGCTCGGCTTAGGCGGTGATGCCTGGTTCTTTTGGCCTCTCTTAACGTGGGTCGAATCACCTGCAGAGTTTTTGGCAACCACTGTTGTGTTCGGGGACCCTGAGCTGGGAGACCCGAGTTCGCCTGGGGAGTCTAGTACCGTCGACGTAATGATGGTACTGAGCCTCGACACGTCGTCATTAGTGTTGATGGATGCTCCATCGATGGTATACCTATCGACATCCCTATTTTTGAGTCCGTTGCACGCTCTTGTTTGTATATCGGTTTTTTTACTATCGTATTCCAAGTTAACTGACAGCTTGTTCCGAAGACCTGTCAGTAGGACAATGATGTTACTCAGCAAGACTACTGCGTCCGTGCTGCACGTGACACATACCCACTTTTGGTCTGACTTGCTGAGTCTGTTGTAAGCAGTTGCTGTCAGATTTGTGCATGCTTCGTGGAACCAACATTTGCAGTTGTCGCACTGCATGCCAGTTGTGACAGCAAAACGGCATCCCGGACGTTTGCATGAGTTTTTCATGACGGTGTTGAAGCAAACTATGTTATAGATGCTTGCAAGAGCCTAAGACCTTTTTAAAAAGAACACTAAGAAGCACACTGAAAACGGACAAAAATGGACAAAACGAGTGATATAAACTGAAACTAGTCTATACGTGAAAAACAAAAAAACCGAATAGTAAGCTGAGGCAAAACCACAGGTAACTATTAAATATAGTGAAACTAAAAAAAAGTAATCTACCGAACGTATAGCTCAGGATAGATTCTTTAGAACTGAAATGGTACTTTTGTTGCGTAAGAACACAGCAAAAGTTTGATATATGCAAATCACGTTAGGACTAAACTTCCCGTTCGAAAAGCGCGCTTAAGAAGTAGTATTGATTAAAACCATCTACATTCATATCTTATAAATTATCAACCAAGCTATGTAATTTCCTACAGTGGATATTGTATCATTTGTATCAATTTGATCTTGCCTGTAAACTGGCATGCCCCATGTAACAAACTGTTATTATCGAATACAATTATTATTATTATTGTCTAATAATGACGTTCCAATTTCATCAATCAACGGGACTATGCATGATCATTCCGATCCTTATTGACTCGACTGGTTAATCCGTCCCACTTTTATTGACTATGAGACTGTGATCAAAATTCCGGATAACAGTAGTCTGAAATGGACCCCCTGGCGGTAGGTCTGAACTGTGTGTTACAATTGCAAGTTATTCATTGTAAAGTATTTAGATATCATTGATTTGCATTGTATAACTCGTCAATAGCATTAGGACTGACGCCTATAACAAAACGGGTCAACGCTTTTAAAAACGAATCGAAGAAGCCTTAATCCTTCAGATAATGTCAACTCTTATTGTGTGTTCATCAGTGTTGCTTCCCAAATATGTAAAGGTTGTTGCATCTACCATGTCTTCTCCGTCAATTGTGATTGGATTGTTGCGTGTCGTGTAGTGTCGTAGAATCTTGATTTTCCGTTTGTATATATTGGGACATACTGCTACTGAGACTGCTGCTTTACTGGTCGTCTCTTGCATTTGTTGTTGTGTGCGATAGAAGAGCCGAATCATTTGCAAAGTCTAGATCGTCCAGCTGCATCCTCGCTGTCCATTGTATCCCGTGCTTCTCCACAGATGTTGACATCTTCATGAGCCAGTCGATCACCAGGAGAAAGAGAAAGGGTGAAAGTAAACATTCTTGACTTACACCGCTCTTCACTACGGAAGAGCCTCTCAACTGACTTCCATGCACGATTCTGAACTGTAATCCATAATAGGAATTTATTATGACATTGACAATAATGTGAGACACGCCGTAGTGACTAAGAAGCCTCCATAAGGTTGTCCTATCCATGCTATCAAATGCTTTCTCATAGTCAATGAATTTGATGAAGAGTGATGAATTCCATTCAACTTATTGATCCACAATGATCCGTAGATTTGGGATTTGGTCTGAATACGATTAGTCTTTACGGAATTCAGCTTGTCGGTCTCGAAGTTGAGCGTCTACGGAGTCCTTCATTCTGTTTGACAACATCCAGTCGAAGGCTTTTCCAGGTTCTGAGAGAAGAGTGATGCTCCTGTAGTTATCACAGTTGCTGAGATCACCTTTCTTTGATATTTTGATCAGAAGTCCTTCTTTCCAGTCTGTTGGCACTTGCTATTCATCCCAATTCTTACTGAAGAGAGTGTGGAGTATCTTCGCATTTACTGCTACCTCTGCTCACAGTGCTTCTGCTTGAATGTTTTCTGGTCCTGCTGCTTTGCTGCTCTCGATTTTTCCGGTGGCTATGCTGATCTCTTCAATTGTGGGTGGACCAACATTGATTGGGAGGTCCGTGGGTGCTAATTCGATGTTGAATGGGTTCAGTGAAGCTGGTCGACTCAAGAGTTCTTTGAAGTGTGGTACCCACCTGTTTCGATGCTCTTCAATGTTGATGATTGCCTTGCCTTCCTTGCTTTCACCAGGCGTTCAGGTTTACGGTAATTTCGAGCGACTTTCATTGATGTGCCTGAAATATCAGCTTCAATAATACTTTGACGCCCAACCAAAGCTCGTGAAAAAGAGACCAGGGACCACATATTCACACTACGTCAGGTCTTTGAACATAAACACACATTCAGACACCCCACAATAGTATTTCTGGAACCTAAGGAGGCATTTTACTCTGTCGATCGTGAGGTTCTATGGCAGAGATTGTCTCTGAAAGGAGTTTCGAAGAAGTACATTAACCATTTAAAGGCTCTCTACTCGAACACAACTGGTCGAGTGAGGGCTTATGACGAACTGTCACCAGAATTGATTACCTCAAGTGGTGTTCGTCAGGGCTGCCCACTCTTATTACATTCTTCTTTAACTTCATCGTAGACATGCTTATAGAAATAACACTCTGATCAATTAGATTTCTAGGGGTTGAACGTTTACTAGGAGTTTCACTTATTGACTTAGAATATGCTGATGACATAGTTCAATTTAGTGAAGACGCTGACAAAATGCAGAGTCTTTCGGCCACTATAAGCAACAATGCAGGCATGTTTGGCATGTGATTCTCTCCATCGGAATGCAAAATGTTGCTTCAGGATAGGGTTGCATTGACACCCGAGCCAATGATAGTGAGTGAAGTAGTTGGGCGTGTCAACCACTTCACTTTACTTGGAAGTCTCACAAGCTCCTGTGGTCTAGTGTGTGACGAGATCGCATCACGTGTATAGAAGGCTCGACTGGCTTTTATCAACTTGCGTCATTCAGGGCGTAAGCGAGATATCACACTTCATGTCAGTGAATTATTGCCGGTAAGAATGGATGATATTCGTAGATCATTACCAGTCGATCATACATGTCTCCGAAAGACATCCACTATGTATGAATTTAAATGTGCTAATCAAGAATACTATTAACCTGTCACATGGCTAGTAATGTATGTCACTCAATAGTCTAAAATTTCAACATTTTCTAACTATGTCTCATCTAACACCCACTGCCGACGACCAAATGTATCACACTCATTACTTACTTACTTGCTTACGTCTGTTTCTCCTCGTGAAAAAGCATAGGCCGTTCACCAGCATTTCTTATCCAACTCTGTCCTGTGCAATACTTTCCAGCTCCTTCCAGTTGTTATTCATCCTTTTCATATGTGCTTCTGTTTGCCAACGTATTGTGTTCTTTCATCTCCCTCTTTTCCGTTTCCCTTCAGGATTCCAAGTTTGGGTTTGACTCCTGACCCAGTTTGATGATTTGCGTAATGTATGTCCTATCCATTTTCATCGTATTTTCCTAATTTCTTCTTCAGCTGGAAGCTGGTTTGTTCTCTCTCCGAGAAGGCTGCTGATGATGGTATCCGGCCGATGGGTGTTGAGTATCTTGAGTAGACAGCTATATACAAATACCATCTTGATGACGGTTGCTTTAGTCTCCCATGTTTCAGTGCCGTTTAGTAGGACTGCCTTGACGTTGGTATTGAAGATTGTGAACTCGATATTCGTTGACAGTTGCTCTGAATTTCATATTTTTATGAATTGCAGTAATGCAGCCTTTGCTTTGAAAATCCTCATTTCGTGCTTGCTTGGACAGGATTAGAGCAGCCTCATGAGTGTTTGGAGCTTCTTCCTCTTCATGACCGGAGTATAACAGCATCTCTCCCGTATTTATCCTTTGTTGTCGAGCTTGATTTCAATGGGTTTTAGCTGATTCTGAGTACTTATAAGCAGTATCTCCCCATTTTCGTTACAATTTGTTTGCTATTCACGGTTTCCCACATTGCCCGTACGTTCCAGCTACCTATAAAATTGTTGCTCTGGTTTTAGCAAGTGAAATCGGCTTTGTCGCCTCCAAAGGAACCGAGATTTCTACCATGAGACGTCATAAATCTTCTAAACGAAGACATGCCCACTATCAGGGCAGAGTTTAAATCGTTTGATTTATTCTTTCTGGTAAGCGTTTTCTTAGCAAATTAGTTTTCTGCGGGATGAGTTCTCCAACTCTATGCCCAAGCCCGTTCCCTTTCCCGGACTTAGGACCGGGAGTGACTCTGGAAGAGCTACAGGCGGGACTAGTACAGTCATTGCTGTCTGTTATATTGATTGTGTATCATGATGTATCTAATCAATGGATTGATATGTTATTCTTCTTTGATATATATCAGTAATGGGGGAATAACACCTTCATAAACATCCGAATCTACAACTGATTAAGTGAATAAAACTTAACATAAACAAATTCGCGTTACCCTGTTTTAGTGAGAAATAACCATACCATATGTCGGGTTAAACCGATGTGAATGAGTTCAATTACTTTCGTTACTGAGTTGATAATGAATTGCTCAATTTAAAGTCTCGTCTTATGACAACTTTTAATCACAACCAGGTAGAGGCAGTTGATCTATTTACCAAGGTAATTCAAATCTTCTTACTCATTATGAGACTTGAATGACTTGATATCAGTCATTTATTGTATGCTATTGAGATATCACAAATGATTACCTATTCCATATTAGTTGTTTCATTGTTCTTTAAGTGAGCTTTCATTCGTCATTTTACAAACCAAGTGTCTATCAGCATAAGGACTTGCGGAGACTGTAGTATTTTTACTACTGTATTCACGAGTCGATCGAAGTGGAGTTCAATGTGTTTCGAATATGAAACATATATCTCGACACTGCAATCATTTACTTTCATGTAATGAGTATCCTCATCATTACTTTCAAGGCATATGTTAGTTCATTCACACCGAACACACGATGTATTCGATGTTGTTGTATTTTGGCATGCTTCCGCTTAACTGTTGTTAGGACAAGTTTCTGTAAAATGAATAAAGTGTATTCATTGCAAGTTATCAAACAAAAGAAAAGAGAATTACAAAGTCTGTAATTATAAGTTAATGATATAATAATGATTTTGGAGTTAGTTGACTACTTTATTCACTAGATAATTGTAATCATCATGCATAATCCAATATTCAGTACACTTTCCAATTTCACTCATATGTCATGACATCATGTTTGAATCGAATAAAACTATGTTCAGTGTCAAGTATGAACGATTAACTACGAGAGGCAAATTTGGTGGATCTCGATATCTAATTACAACAAAAGAATAGTGATTTTGTCGTTCCAATTCTCAGTGATATTTTTCTTAAAACATTTGAGTCGACCTACTATGATGGAAGATATCGAAGTATGTGATCGCATTGTGGTCTGTGCTCTGTCAGTTAAACCATCAGACCGGTTGAGTCAATAAAACTCATCGATGGTTAAAGTGAGTTCAAAATGAATAAATGTGGATTTTTAATGGTAAGTGAAGCGACAATTGAAACAGATACCTAAATACCATTTAATGGCTGACTACAGTTGCACAAAGAACGTTTAATTTTATGAAACAAAAGTGATGTTTTCAAGTGTGAAAATAATGAATGCTGATCAAATAAGGTTTAGCATACTCCCAGTGACTTCATAATCCAACAATGTGCAATTTTGAATCCATTTCGCAGGAACAACTATTTCATGTTTTGTGTCTTGATTGAAGACTTTGACGAACAAATACACTTGTATTTTGATTTCTCATTAAATATAACAAGTAGTAGATAGTATTAGTAGTGCTTAGTTGTATTAGTATTCATAATAGTTTAATTATTGACAATATTCAAGCTATACAAACTGTGAAAACCTGGGAAAACTGAATTGCCGTTTCTTCCTTTTACTGAACGGATCCGTAGTGTGCAAATAACAATTTCTGCTGATACCTCAGCACTTTGAAATAAATAATCAAATGAAAAGTGTAATTCTCCAAGACATTGTTCCTCTTTTTCACCATCGCCAGCTTATTTCTATTCATCACGCGACGAAGCGATGGCAATTGAAGCGAACGATACTTGGTTCGAGTCTCAGAGTAAGCATCAGTTCCGAGATGCATTTACATTCAGCTGACAAGTCCCAAATAAAAAGAAACTCGTGTGTTGAATTTCACTACAAGCTACAACCCATATTTTCTATAGTTCGGTATTTATTATCAATTTGACAGAAACTCAAAGTGTGTACAGCTAATGCATTTGCTTAAATTACTTTCTCAAGTTTCACCATGGATTGGTTCATCATGAGAACTTGAGGAATTTTTTAAATACTAACCACTTATTGCCGATCTTAACCAGTCTCCTTATTATTTAACTTTTTGACTATAAATGGATCATAAACGAAAAAGCATGAACCATCACAATGACTACTCAAGCAACTGGTAGATGATATGCTTAACTACATTCTAGAACATAAACGTTGATTACTTACCGTCCAAACAACTTCGGGCAACAAAATTACCCTACATTCACGGTATAACCAATTCCTATAAGGAAATTCAGATTTCAATATGATAGAAAATTGAAGAAATATTCGGAAAAAGTCTTCAGGAAATCTATCCTCTTCAGATGATACATAACGAAAGAGTTTTGAAAACGAAAGATGACCGTTTTATCATTCAACACCATGTTGACAATATTTGTTTGACATTGATTGAAGTCAGTAACTCGATGGACATATGGGAATATGTTTCATCAGCGTTCATCAAACAATCGCTTTGAGTGTTATTAATAATTTTGCTAAATTGTTCTAACTACTAATAAACTATTACTATTACTATTACTATTACTATTACTATTTACTTCAGCCATTTGACCGTGTGATTCCATGTCTGAAATTGTTCTTCTTCAATTATAATCAGAGAAAGAAAGTAGTTTTTATGGACTTTGAGCGGATCATACACTTTAACTGTTATCATCCTCGTAGGTTTCAGAATGAATATGATGTACGTTATGTGATACGATCTAATAGCCTTATGGTTATTAAAGTGTTCGTTATTTGGTTCTCAACTATATTTATCACAAACCTATAGTTTACAAGTAGTTTTATAAGTTCTTTCATCATTGAGTACAATGCTCATTTGTTTAATAAATGACTTTTCATTTAGATTCAATTCACATTTACTAATTTAATAGATTGAGACAGTGGTCAGTACTGGATCAATGATGAGTTTTAGTAGAAGATACTACAATCTCCATAAATTACCATACTGATAACTCTGAGTTTTCTCGTGATAGCTTTAGCTGAAATCATCAGACTGTATTTTGAATGCAGAAATGCAACGAAAACGTTGAAGGCCTTGGAGCATACTATATCGGGAATTGGAAACAGTCATGAAAACGATAATTAGGAAATGGAAATAACTGGAAGGGATTGTTTAGGATATAGTTGGATGGAGAATACTGGTGATTGGCGTATGCTCCTTCATGAGCAGTAACAGATGTAAGTATGTAAGTATTTTCGAGACCATTACATATGACAAGTTATAAGTATTTCAAGTATTGACTTTACATTTAAACATAGATCTTTCGAATATAGTTATACACACACATTAAGATTTAACAATCGGATACTACTTAACCGGATGTTAGTAATAAAATGATTTAATTAAAAAAAATTATCATCCTATAATTATTACTAATCTAATTTGAAATGACAATAACCAACTACATTGATTCATAATCTCAATTACAATGAACGGATCATGACAACTGATGAACTGACTATTTTTAAGTGATGATTGATTCGTAAACTAATGTATAACTCATTAACGTTTACTGGTGATTAGTGTCTCTCACTCACGAAATAATTGAATTACATCTAGTGTCAATTTCTCATTAGCACTTTAGTTCTTCACATCACCTCAATGTGTGTCTTATCCACTTCGAAAATCTCTTCCTAATTTCCTCCTCAGCTGGAAGCTGATTATTCCTCTAATACTTTTGCTAATTATATCCGATCAACGGATATTGAGTATCATGTGTAGACAATTAATTATAAATATATGTTTCTCATTTTAATTATGGTTATGGTAGTTCTCTTCAAGTTTTAGCTCAGTAATGAAGATTCTCGCTTTGATGTTGGCTAACAGACAGTTGTTTTGAGTTGCAGATTTTCTACAGTTGTACTTATGCTATCCTCGACTTGCTAATCTTCACCTGTACATCTTCATCGGATCGTCCCTGTTCGTCTAAGATGTTTCGCTGATAAGAAAAATACATACTCATATAAAAAGTACTCAATATCCTCCCTAAAATATCGTATCAACACTTTGGTTTAAATGATTTCTTGGAAAAACTAATTTTTCTCAATACAATTTGGTAGTCATAAAAGAACATCTTAATTGAAAATCCCCACAAGCAAACAAAGGAAAGCAGAGAGAAATGTTAGTGTATTTATTCAAAAATTATTTCACAAGTAACCATTATCAGGAATTTGAATAGTGATAACGCGCTAGGGTTGAAGCTATTACGAATTCACTCAATCTGTGAGCGAGAAACAAGACTCAGTGACCAAAAGTTAATAAGCTAGCTATTGATGCTTCTCACCATCGCTAACTAGAGGGAGAGGTCCAAGCTTGGAATAGGGTAATATATTCTGCAAACAGCCAGAAATGAGGGATAACAATGAACACATTTCAAAACGTATATATACAATACAAAATCGTCCTTGGGAAGAGTTATCAAATAGCATATTAAAACACGCAACGGACCAATAGCAGTTAAGATATTTTCCCACTGGAAAATACGACATGAAGCTGACAAGAGCGACTTTGGCACGAAAACAAAGAACTTCAAATTTTCTGAATAAATTACAAAACCAAGTCCTTTCCCAAGTGAGTTCTGGGGATCTAACGTCCCCAAACATAATCATCATGGTGATAAATGTGTTGCTTGTTTTATGTAATACTCTATGGTTTACTACAATAATGAATTCTCAGTACCAAAATGTGTACTATCACTATGGTGTGTCTACAAATATCCTTAGAAGAAAATTGTAGTAGGTGTATACCATGGCATAACTACTCGTGATCTGATGCGGATGCGTGACTGAACGCGGTCGGTCAGATGTGTTCATCAAAACCAATGGGATGTGTATTAAATGTTGAAGACTTATAGAATTACAAAATCATTAAATGTCCGGATATTTCACTTGTTCAAATCAAATCAATTCCTGATAGATTTGATTAAGTGACTTATTCAACATTCTCTCAATTACTAATTACAATACAAACTATACACACTAAGTATATTTATGTCTGATGATCATAGATAAGAAGTTGATTTGCTTATAATGTATGATTTGTTAATGTATTAAGTGAAAGTTATAATGAGCGCTCCATCCTACTTGAAACTCAACTGATTAATTCAATGACCTTCAAACGCTGTGATTCTTATTGAAACTCGAACCAAATGCCAACGGCTTTAAACTCTAATACCTTAAACATTCGTTCAGTAGGTCTATGTAGAAAATCACTTGTAATCGCAATCTGAAGACTTCATAAAGCTTGACTAATTGTAGTTCTTAATATAACCAATGAGATCAAGCAAACCAACACATAAAATCTCATCTTCAATGAATAAGTTATTCGCTCTTCTATCTCAGTCGCATTATGAATAACACATTAGCATTTGAAGTTATGTAAGTCAGATGTTTCATCATTGATGGACACACTATTGAAAACCAAAAGTGTTCAGTGATTATACACAAATACGACGCACATATTGTCAATTATTTTATGAATTTATTAAGGTATCATCTCAATCAATCTTTGAGTGAGATTTAAGTTCTAAATATCCGTTTACTTATTTCACCATTTCATAAGATGTTATTATGAATTGGATTGATTTATACCATCAGTGAAGTTGTCATGAAGGAGAATACAAGTAAGGACAATCGAATAATATTCAGCACAAAGTTACAAAGTGAATTGCTGAAATGGAAAAAACTATACTATTGTTACGTTTGTTAAGCTTGAATACTACTGTAGCGGTAAATAAATCCCCAAACTAAATAGCTCTGTAAGTTTTCGACATTGGATGCTGACCATATGTTTTAGTGGACTCATCTAGCTGAAGGCGCTCGGTCATGCATCCGCACCAGATCACGTGTGGTAACGCCGTGCTCAACATCAACCGCAATCGCTAGCCAGATTAGATCAGAGAATTCCGATATATTGGTCATCGCCAAATATACTCTTCCGATCTCCTCGACTCTGTCTTTTGATTTCTCTGGGTGGGAACGAAATACATTAGGTGTTACTGGTAGAAGCGTTGTCAAACACTGAATACCTGTGACATCATCACTAATACTGATTCGTCTTAATCGGGACGGAACGAAGAATAAAGCAACTAGAGACTCGATAGGCTTTCCTGGTCCATTGTCCTCAACTCAGCTAACTCGATCCTGAAGTCTTGGTAAGATGTAGAAAGTGTCCTCTACAGCGAACCAGAAGATACCAGGCCAGGTCCATTTTGACAAATTTATACATATGTAAAATCGATATTACTATGGAAGTTTTTAAACATTTAATCAATAAGTATGTCAATCGACTATGTGCATGAGTGGTAAGAAATGATCGAGCATATATCTGCATACAAGCTCCGCAAAGATAGAATTACAAAATATGAGTTTTCAGGGATCTAACCTCCCGAACAACTACAATACTTTATTTGCAAAATGTTCAATAATTATCTCGGACTTCATTGTTCTTGCATTTCCATACTAATTTCCTTCTATTCCCGTTCTTCCTTTCTTGATTTTCCTCATCTTCTGCTGCCGGACATTATATTCCTCACTCGTGTTATATACCACTTACGTCAACGTTAGTAGCACACACCATAAACCTATTGAACAAGATCATTTGAAACGGTTATCAACTGCCTCCAGGATTTCCATGATGATCTAACATTGATTGACTCATGAATTCAACTATCTATTAATTAAACAAAAATTGTATCATTAAATAAAGATTGACAAGATGGATTGAATAAATGTTTACATTCGATGAAATAATTTACTTATTCTGTACATTCGTCGCGGCCCGGATAGCTCAATGGTAACGTCTCTGGCTGTGAAGCTGGGTGACACGGTATCGAGTCCGTCAGGGAGCAACAGTTCCCTCGAGATTACGGGTACAACTTGCTGACGAGCGCCAAGTAGCACGAAACCCGGGTCCAGGGTTCTTTGTTGACTACCTGCAACCACCATCTAATCTGTACATTCGTATTTATAATTGTATGGTAAATATATGCATCTAGTCATCCGCTTTGAACATGTCGCTACGTAAGAGTCTTCCTTCAAAGTAATATACTCAAACAAAGGAACTAGATCGAACAGAGGTTGAATGAAAATCTTATGCACTGCTGACGCATTGAATATTCATCAATTCAAACTTGAACTCTTTGTGCAAAAACAATACGTCCAACCTCTTATCTCTCCTTAACCCTAATTCCAATCTGTCCCATGTTCAGGGTTTGTTTTTAAAGACTAGTCTTTCGTATTTTTTTCAAACTGTAATCATTCACCATTATGATTTTTACGCCTATTGGTTTTCTTCATATCTGTCAAATGGACAATTATCTTACCCGCAAATAATTTTCATCTTCATATACATCTCTAACCACTTGATTATTATGTAACCTCACTTGATAATTAAAATCTCGAATCACCTCATGATATAATCTTTTCTATCCCTCTATAGACAAGTTTATTTACCATATAACTTACTTAGGCCAATTACTCCTAACGGAGCATACGCCGCCGATCAGCATTCTCCAACCCACTCTGTCCTGGGCCTTCTTTTCTAGTTCCATCCAATTCTTGTTCATCTTTCTCATGTCTATCTCCATTTCCCGGCGTAGTGTGTTCTTTGATCTAGTAGCTTCAACTGTCCCATATACTTATTCAAGGCGCTTGGAGAGTTATTGTGGGGTCATAACCTTAATCCAATTAACAACTTAAAAATAACCAACATCAAAAGAGCGGGAAGATGGAGGCTGTGCTCAGCAAACACTGATGGTGATGATTTTAATACACTAATGTTTATGGAACAAAACATTTTAGTTTCCTTGGCCTTTCACGGTTGATAATGAGGCAACCACTTAATGACACTCAGGTTTCTCCCTAGTCTTTGCTGCTCCTTAATCTCATGTCTTTGTCAGTATGTTGGCTTAACCATTTTAAGAAGTTTTCCCGTCACATACATTTTCAGATGCTTAGGCACAAACATGGCACATGGCATTTGATAACGACAATAAAAAATAGTAAAAAAGTAAAGGCTTTGATAATAATGTCAAGTGGAAACCCAATTAGTTTACACTACTGGTAGTTTTCCGGAATCGATAATACACTGTTACCGCGCTGAGATCGAAATAAAGACCTATTCACTACTTGTCTGGTTTCTTCTATCAATAGCACGAGGGTTACTTTAAGGCACGGAATTGGTGAGTCCTTTTTGAACACAAATTCAACTTCATTTCTGTTATTAACATTTTTTTTTACTTAATCGTAAAAGTAGACCTGATTATCCGTAAACTAATTTGAGTATATAACTAGTTTATTCCGTATTATCTTAAGTTATTCGTGTTATAGTAACCACTTTATGTGCTAACTTTATTGCTATATTTGTCACATACCTCATGTCAGACTCAATAGAAACCCATAATCTGGAGGATTTGTCACCAGTGGAGATAGACACTGTTATGACTACGAAATCTCGACTTCCAGAATCTGATCGTAGTGATCCTGAGTTGTGGTTTGCTCAACTAGAGCATTATTTCACGAGACACAATATCAAATCTGAAGGGATTCGCTATAGAGACTTGTGTTCTATCCTTCCTCCTTCAGTCGCCAAAGAAGTCCGTGACTTGATTTTAAGTCCACCATCACCACAACCATACACCATCTTAAGAAGAGAGATAATGAACCGTTTATCATTATCAGATATTCAAAGAATCCAAAGACTTTTTCAAGGTGAAACACTAGGTGATCGGTCGCCGTCACAGTTTTTACGTCACCTCCAAGTCTTAGTGGGTGAAGCAGTCCTAAAACAAGGATGGATACAAGCTCTCCCATGCTACGTCCAACACTGTTTGGATGCACAGGATCCTGAAACCTCATTATCTCATTTAGCGCGTATAGCCGACAGAATAATGGAAAGAGGTCCTCCAACTGGATCAGGCACAATAAATCACACACGAAAAGTAGAATCAGCAAAAGACCCTGTAATAGAAGGACTCATTGCGAGTGTTAAGAGTCTCACTGAGGCTGTCACCAGAATGCAAATGGGTCATAGAAACAGGAGCAGGTCACCACAACGAGCACGACCCAAGTCACAAAACAGGTCACAAATGTCCAGACAATCTGGGCAGTTTTGTTGGTACCATTGGAAGTTTGGTGTCAACTCAACCAAGTGCATGCAACCATGCGCCTGGCCTAAGCATAATTCTAAGACAGCGGAAAACGAGTAACCCCTCTCCAGGTCGCGACGACTGAGGAGGGGCGCCTAAATAGTCGCTTGTTTTATGTTAGAGACAGAAACTCGGGCTTGAATTTCTTGGTGGATACTGGCGCCGCTCTTAGCATCATCCCTCAAAATAAAACTGAGATTAGTCGAGAAACGTCCCCAATTACACTTCAAGCTGCAAATAAAACTAAAATTGCGACATTTGGGCAGAAAACCTTAACCCTAGATTTGGGGTTCAGGAGGCAATTCCGTTGGGTTTTCACGGTAGCCGACTTAGATCTGGCAATACTGGGGATGGACTTTCTAGAGAGATACGAATTTCTAGTTGACACCAAGAAACGGCGATTAACACTAAAAGAAACTTCGTATTACACAAAAGGCAAAGAAAGTCACGTCAGCTCTCTTAACTTGATTCAAACTCCCCCAGTAACAACAGCGAAATTCCAAGATATACTCGCTGAATTTCCAAACTTAACTAAACCAAACCCACAGCCTTCTAAAGACAAACCAAAAGTGAGTCACACTATCAAAACCGAAGGTGCACCGGTGTTTGCAAAACCCAGGAGACTAGCACCAGATAAGCTCAAAATCGCTAAGGCCGAGTTTGATTATATGCTACAATTGGGTATTATCCGTCCCTCTGATAGTCAATGGGCATCCCCTTTGCATATGGTCCCAAAGAAGAATGAAGGTGACTGGCGACCGTGCGGGGATTACAGAGCCCTAAACCGTCAAACCGTACCAGATAGGTACCCAATACCACATATCCAAGATTTCACCAACGGTTTACAGGGTATGAACATATTCACTAAAATTGATTTAGTCAGGGCATATCACAATATCCCGGTGGCTGATGAAAATATTCCCAAGACAGCTATAACTACACCCTTTGGCTTATTCGAGTTTGTACGCATGCCATTCGGCCTGAGAAATGCGGCACAGACATTTCAAAGATTCATAGATAACCTACTTCGAGATATGCCATTTGCGCAGGGGTATATAGACGACTTGTTAATTGCCAGCCCCGATTTGCAATCACACGAAGAGCATGTACAAGCAGTGTTGAAAAGACTGGATGAACATGGAATAAACATACATCAAAGTAAGTGTGTTTTCGGTGTTCAAACTTTAGAATTTCTCGGTCACACAATAAGCCCAGAAGGGATTAAACCTATCAAAAAATTTATTTATTTATTATTTGTTTTATTTTATTTGAACACATAAATATTGGTACAAGAGAGCGCCAATATATATGCGCCACACAAAACAACGGGAATTCGAAGAGAAGTAGAAAGAAAAAAAAAAAAACTAAGGAACGCAAAAGAAAAGGAGAGTAATGACGAAGAGGTACAATCAGAAGAAATCTTTTAGTTAAGGAAGACAACCACTTTTTATGAAGAAAGTAAAAGGTTACAGCAGGATCGCCACTGGCTTCTATTCTGAGCCATATCTGATAACGTCTCTAGCCACTGTGTAGCACCATCTCTCGGACCCCAACCAGGGAGTCGTGAAGGACCGACACAAGCCAGTCCTTTGCAGCTTTCTTTCATGCCACGACACCATGTCATGCACTGACCACCTCTCCGCTTCTTCCAACCAGTCCCAGAGTCGACAAATAATGCACGACGTGGAATTCTCTGGGACGACATTCGGAGAACATGTCCAAGCCACCGAAGTCGGTGTTTCAAGATGGTGACACCAATTGAGTTATCATCTCTGTGCCCGAACACACGATGCCGAACCTCTGCATTACTCACATGGTGTTGCCACTGAATGTCAGCAATCCTTCGGAGACAGCGATGATCGAACACAGAGAGTCGTCTAACGTCCTCAACTCGGAGAGGCCAGGTTTCACAAGCATAGAGCAAAACTGCTCTCACCGACGCGTTGTAGATCCGGCCTTTTACAGCCAGACTAACATCACGAAGGCGCCAAAGGTGGCCCAGATTGGCATAAGCCGCTCTGGCTTTCACTATTCGTGCATTGATCTCATCACTCACACCCCCACCAGCACTTATGCAGCTACCCAGATACACGAACTTCTCAACTACGTCTATCTGCTCACCGTCCAGGGTGAGTACAGGATTAGAATCCTGCCAGTCTTGTAGAAGTACTTTGCACTTCGAAGGTGCAAAGCACATACCATACCTACGGACACTGATTGCCAACTGATTAAGTGCGGATTGCATGCCTTGGGCATTATCGCACAGTAAGACAATATCGTCCGCATACTCAAGGTCGAGAAGTCTTTCTCCAGGCAACAGATCCACACCACCATTACTTACATTCATCAGAGCTGTTTCCAGAATGTCATCGATGGCAAAGTTGAAGAGGAATGGTGAGATTGGGCAACCCTGCCTAACCCCACTGCTCGAATGGAACAATGGAGAGAGGTTGTTGTATGCCCTCACTCTGCCTGAGGTGTTTTTATACAGGGCTTTTAGGATGTTAATAAACTTCTCAGGCACACCCTTCTTCAACAGACAATCCCAGAGAACAGTCCTATCCAACGAATCGAAGGCAGCCCTGATGTCAAGAAACACTACGATTGTTGGCCTTTGAAAAGTATGGCGGTGTTCTAACATTTGGCGGAGGGTGAAGATATGATCAATACATCCTCGACCAGAACGAAACCCAGCCTGCTCCTCGCGAGTCAATCTTTCTCGGGTTTTGAACAACCTACGAAGTATGACGGAAGCCAATAGCTTGGACGCAATCGGAAGTAAACTTATCCCCCGGTAGTTGTTACAGGAACGACGTGAACCCTTTTTAAAGATAGGGACAACTATCGACTCATTCCATGACGTTGGCACACTCTCTAGTTCCCAAACCTTTGTGAACAACGTCGTCAATTCCTTAGTCAAAAAGTCACCACCATCTTTAAAAAGAGCCGGAGGTAAGTCATCTGGGCCAGGTGATTTGTAACGCTTCAAGAGTTGGAGTTCCTTGCGGACTTCCTCCTCATTTGGTGGATCAGTCGTCACCGGCCATGGAGGGCAGGACAGTCTGACCGATGTTGCCGGAGCAGCAGGCCAGTTGAACTGCCCTTCGAAAAATTCTGCCCATCGTCCAAGACGTCGATGGATGTTAGTGATTGGCATCCCATCATCCTCGCAGATTGTTTCACTCACACCAGACTTCTTGCTGCCAGTGGCTCGGATGAGTTGGAAGAGCTTCCGGTAGTTACCAGATGCAGCTGCTGCTTCCAGCTCATTAGCACGCATCGACCACCAGGCTTCTCGGTCCTTACGCAAGCTTTGCCCGATTTCCTTACGTAAAATCCTTCGTTTATGGTCAAACTCACGGTTACCCGGAGTGGACCGACGGGCTTCAATGAGTTGTAAGGAACCAGAACAAACCCAGTGCTTAAAAGCGGGACGTTTCGCAAACCCACAACTGACTGTTCCCGCCATTTTCATGGCGTCATGCAATTGCAACCAATGCTCATCTATACTTTTCGGTGGAGTGGTAGCTAGCCTAGAGGCTAGCTAGTTCTCTAAGACAACTGAGAAGTTTTCTAGGCCTAATTAACTTTTATCGCAGATTCATACCAGGTTGTGCACAATTAATGCAACCTTTGACAGATTCACTTAAAGGAAAACCAAAAGAATTCAAACTGTCTTCTGACGCCATCGAAGCTATTAAACAGCTTAAAGATAAACTGGCTCAAGCAACTACGTTGATATATCCGAATTCTCTTTCCCCACTTGCTTTGATGGTGGATGCTTCAGATAAAGCAGTAGGTGGTACCCTTAACCAACTGGTTAAAAACGCCTGGAAACCAATTGCTTTCTTCTCGAAAAGACTCGCTCCAGCCGAAACAAGGTATTCTACCTTCGGGCGAGAACTTCTTGCAATCTACCTAACCATTAAACACTTCCGACACATGTTAGAAGGCAGGGAATTTATAGTCTTTACGGATCACAAACCACTAACGAATGCATTAGAAGCGAGAGCCGGTAAATACCCACCTCGAGAAGTCCGACACCTTGACTATATATCACAGTTCACAAGCGATATCCGACATGTCAAATGTCAGGACAATCAGGCGGCAGATGCTTTGTCTAGACTAGAAATGAATGTGCTACAGCAGTCTACAGTAAACTTCGAGACGTTGAGACACGAACAAGAGCAGGACCTAGAATTACAAAACCTACTTAAAACAAACAATTCAAGTCTCAATCCAAAACAATTACCATCACCTATCGATGGTATTCTAATTTACTGTGACACGACCAAGGCAATGCCGCGACCTTTCGTTCCCAAAAGTATGCGAAAGTTGATATATAATAACTTTCATTCTTTGTCTCATCCTGGCGCAAAAACTTCAACTAAACTAATCAATGCCAGATATATATGGCCGAATTTACAGAAAGATGTACACAAATGGGTTAGAGAGTGTTCAGCATGTCAACAATCAAAGATTAATCGTCACACAAGTTCACCCATAGGTGTTTTCTCGCAACCAGATGCACGTTTTGCCTATATGCATATCGACTTGGTAGGTCCTTTACCACGTTCAAACGGTTTTAATTATATTTTTACATGCATGGATATATTTACCAAATTCCCTATAGCCATCCCGATAGCGGACATCACAGCGGAAACAGTAGCCAAAGTCTTCATGCAGAACTGGGTAACCATTTTTGGTACACCCATAACAATAACGACGGATAGAGGAGTGCAATTCGAATCCGAACTATTTAATAACTTGGCTAAACTTCTAGGCTCCAATAGGATACGCTGCACTGCATATCATCCTCAGGCTAATGGGATGGTAGAACGTTTTCACCGTCAGCTAAAAACCGCCCTTATATCTCACTCAAACCCCAATCAGTGGACAGAATTCCTACCGTTAGTTATGTTGGGAATACGAACATCTGTCAAAACTGACGCATAGTGTTCAGCCGCGGAACTGGTTTTCGGAACAGCTCTGAGACTACCAGGTGAATTTATTAACCCTAATACTAACAGTCAAAAACTTAATTTAGAAAATTATGTAGATCAACTACGGGACCACATGTCTAAACTTAAGCCGATTAATACTCGTGAACAATCGTGCTCCGTATATATACCTAAAGACCTAAGCAATTGCACGCAAGTCTGGATAAGATGTGACAAAATAAAAGCACCACTCAGTCCTCCATTTGAAGGTCCTTTCAAAGTCGTCTCAAGAAAATCTAAATATTTCGTGATAGAAAAACATGGAAACATCGACACAGTAAGTATTGATAGGCTAAAGCCGGCTTATCTAGATCATGAACCACCATACGTGTTGTTAGATCGTTTAACTGATAAATCCATTACGGAATCGAAATGTAAAGATAATAAATCTTTACAAATGACTAAAACGGTTCGCTGGGCACATCCAATTAGTCAGTCAAGGATGTTGACAGTTTCGGCTGCAGGATAAATTCTAACCACGCAGCTAATCACACCCTGCATCTACTTAAAAATAATTTTTTTTCATCATTCCGCCTCACCGACAACTCCGCAGACCTTTTACCTTTGATATATACGTGTTATGTTAAATATTTTTTTTTAAATACTGGACACATAAGCTAGGTACTCCGAAACGATGGCTGAGGATTTTAATCAAACTCATACAACTAACACTGGCAAATACAACGAATTCAAAAAGCAACCCAGGCGAGTTTTATAATTTCTTCTTCTGGTTAATTAACTATGTTGGCTGTACTTCTTATATATTTATATACATTTTTCACGTAGACTGGCTATACATATATACCATATGAACTACTTCTAAAAGTTTTCGGTTGAGGATATGTTTAGTAGCTTGATACGAATAATACTACTATTAATAAGTAGTTTTCTAGACAAAACATTTTGGATTAAACCATGGTCAAGTACTTATTAAAGTTCTCATCATTTTTTTTTTCATGTTTAGGAAACTTACGTAATGACTTAACCAGTTTCCCTGCAGCAGGCTTTTAGTGTGATCATATAACCCATCTTTATTGGCAATATTCAGATTTTTTTTAATTTCTGACATTTAAGAATCAATAACCGTGAAGATATAGTACAGTGCGTTACTGTAAGGTTACTATGTCAGCCGCATTGATTCCACATACCTAATTTTAAACACAACTTATAAGGGAACTGTTTAGAAATCATAACATTGAACTGACAATATGAATATCACGACTATGCTAACGTTAAACTAATTGTTATTAGTGGCCCATACAAAGTTCTGGAACTTAACATTGGCGTTATAAAAAAGACATTTTATGTCAATAACGTAAAATGGAAATTTACTAAACTTGTAGTTTTTTTTCTATAGTAATAATATTTATGTAAACAAATAACTTATACTTTTCCAATATGGTACTTTGATATATCAATCTGTCCTCTTGTCATTTTTTCTCTCATATGTGCGCGACTTACGGGCAACAAACATCGTATTGAAGGTGGGTCTGGTGAACAAAAACACAGGCCCCACACGCACTCGAACCTCTGCTCTCCTGAATGCTATACCGCGTGCTTAGCCGTTAAGCCACACCAGACCACTGGTGAAGTGACTTCAATATTTCCTTACACCAATTATTCACTCATAATACTAATGAGTAATAGGACTTACACACCTCTGAGGTGCAAACCAATTCGTTACTTGGATGAATTGACGATATATTGCTTCAATATATCATGCATACCTAAATCAAACAAGAAAAGGGTATTTGACACAACTGTACTTGATCCGCATACTCTACACATTTTTTTTGCTTCTTAATCGTATATTCTTTTCCATTTTGTGGAGTATTCTGATGCACCCTTGGTTACGCACCTAGTTGTGAAACGCGGTCATCACAAGCTCAAGGTCACGCGTTTGATCGATTTTGTTAAAGAGTCCAACTTCTAGTAAGTTCACCCTTTTACATATATGCATTACAAAAGAGTATTTTTTTGTTTTCATGGTTTTTCGTGCACAAGATATCTACACTTTGTCTATTCTCTTCCAGAATACCAATCCGTTCTGGAGACCAAGCACTTACATGGAACCGAACAATTATCAATTACATTTATGTATTTCCATTTTGTATCTTATTATTTTATGCAGGCAGTGGAGCAGTTCTTCAGGTTTGCTTGATTTTCACCATTACCTTTGAAGTAGATTCTTCTTTACTTTTTACTCGAGGGCGACTCAAGAGGCAGGTGAGTAAACACCTGATAGCCGGTCTGAGCACGGAAAAATCGTACCTCACCAACATGGTGTTGGGTAGCCCGCTCGCGGCACTTCCTCAGATATTCTTATTCCACATTCTCACACTTTCTCTTGAAAGCACGCAGCAAACCGTCGGCGATAGTTGTAGAAGAAATCACATGCTACAAAATAAGATGACAAGCTAGTAAATAAGAGACATCCATGGACTATCGTTGACAGCGTCAGTCATCACTGATTGTAAGTCAAACAGTGAGCGAGTTGATAATATTCCCTGGGGATGAGAAATAGGTTAGGTTAATCGAACCGACGTTCCTACGGAAGTCGATTCTAGGGGGAAGCTAATGTAACAGCTTAGGTTGGTTGGTTAAGAGTTGACCCCAAACAACCAAGCATATGCCAAAACAGTACTGTTCAAGTATTCATTCACTTCCTTGTTTTGTATAAGCGTTATATTCCCTATTATCTTATATTGAATGTTGAGAGCCTTTGTTTGTCTGAACAGATGATCCCACGCTCCACTGTTACCGCGCTGAGATCGAAATAAAGACCTATTCACTACTTGTCTGGTTTCTTCTATCAATAGCACGAGGGTTACTTTAAGGCACGAAAAAGTAAGCGTAGTGTGGCTAAACAGTGCTCCTTTTCTCAGCAGGTATAGACAATGAGACGACTCTGAGTACTGCCCAATAAGGCTAGCATGATCATTAGAACAATATGAATCAATTTACTAGCTAAGAATTTACAAAATAATAAAATTTGGGGCCCCTTTAAATATAAAAATAAAATCCTGTGATAGATTGCTCATTTTATTCTGAGATTCATCATGCGTATGTCCAGCTGTGTATGGGGTACAGTCTCTTTATGATCTAAAATGTACTCATTAGAGTTTGAATGAACATGATTGACACATTACTTACACCTGTTACTCCCAACGAAGCATAGGCCGCCGATCAGCATTCTCCAACACACTCTGTCCTGAGCCTTCTTTTCTAATTCCATCCAATTCTTGTTCATCTTTCTCATGTCTATCTCCATTTCCCAGCGTAGTGTGTTCTTTGGTCTTCCTGTTTTCTTCGGCCTTGAGGATTCCGTGTGAGGGCTTGTTTTGTGACGCAGTTGGGTGCTTTCCTCAAAGTGTGCCCTATCCACTTCTAGCGCTTCTTCCTGATTCGTTGCTCTGCTGCGATTTGTTTTGTTCTCTCCTACAGTAGGTTGTGGCTAATAGTGTCCGGCCAACGGATCCCAAGTATTTTGCGTAGATAACTGTTAATAAACACCTGTATTTTCCGGATGATGACTTTCGTAGTTCTCCAGGTTTCTGCCCCATACAGTAGAACTGTCTTGACATTTGTATTGAAAATCCTGACTTTGGTGTCGGTTGACAGACAGTTGCTTTGAGTTCCAGAAGTCCTTCAGTTGTAAATTACCATATAACTATAAACAATAGTTTTGTAAAATTTTAACTGATTTCTATTCAAACAGATTAATAATCGCTACTCATAAATCACAAGGTAATTAACTAGAAATCTGTTACGTAATAGAACGTAATGTAGAGGTTTTCGAGCAAATATCTTACTGATATGAACTAATCCAATTACACATCTGTCACCTTGAACGGTTTAATATTGCTTGAATAATGAACCTTTGTGTTTATAACATCTTTATTAACTCAAAGAAAGAACAATTTTGAATGTATTCAAAACAAAGAATGTTTCATCCATAGTTATTTTCATGCCAATGTAGTTGGAATAATAAATAACCCAAATGCCCTGGTACGGCCGAGAGTGGGTAGAGTTTGCTCTCCTTCTTGAAGTGCTCTCACATGGCCACGCAACTGTAGCCTCGGCCAGGGAAGTCCTACTCACTACCTTCTCGTGGCATTACTGTTGCTTACGAAATTGAGAGGACGAAAAGAGATTGTCTAGCGCTTTAACCGGGTTGGTGGACATGAACAGTGCACCTAGGAAGTTGGAAAACCCTCATTCTAAACCAATGGTGCGCATGAACTTGAGGATCCTGGAGAAACTAATGGCGTATGAACCTATCGTTGGTAACCGACTATCATGGGACTGCATCCCCTTACGTTGCTCCACTGCCTTGTGGATCAGACCTTAAGATCGAAGCCTCCGGGTGTGGCCCCCTAATGAAACCACCTGCTTCGGTTTTGGCACCCGAGCGGTATCACAGCCCTCACACATATCAAATGAGATCTGTGTGTCGCATATGTATTAAGTGCCTTCTTGTATCAATATCTATGTGTTAAAATAAATAAATAAAATTTATAAGCACAATAGATGTGAACATGAAGAAGACACCTAATAGTTTTCAGATGAATGATTCATTGTGTGATTGAGTGGAAGGGTATAAACTAACTAGTCACTTTCTCATCACACTATTATTCAGTGTTCAATAGTGAACTGAGTCATAGAACATCCGTTTACTTCCAATAATTAGTTATTATTAGTTCATTATAATACACAAAGTATTCCATTGTTTAACAATAAGATAACGAGAGTCTACATACTGACTGGCAAAATATTATTATTTATTGTAAACAATGATTACTTTACACACAATCGTTCACACATATGTGTACGTGACAATTTGTACTCTGTAATGATGAATGACTGAAATCATCCGTAGGAAAATTTGTTGGTTTGAAAAGAAAGCAAACAACACACCCGTAGATAAATATGGGATAAATACTAAAGTAGTAAATTATTTAGATTATGATACTGAGTATAATACTCACTCAGGGAAGATATGTAACATCTCAAATATCGATTGAGTTGAGGAACTGAAGGACACGTTACATACAATGGTTAGTAACATGGTTTTACCTAAGATAGATATGATGTACTTTGATGGGCAACCGGATCAGTATTGCCGTTTCATCAGTCAGTTTAATAGCCATATAGAGATTAAATTGTCAGGTAAGGGCCAATTGTTGTCGTATTTGTTATACTATTGTAAAAGAAAGGCCAGGACGGCTATTGAAGCTTGCATTTCATTGCCTATTCATTTGGGTTATGATAAAGCCAAACAGATTTCGTATGACCTGTTTGGTAAGGAACACCTTGTTGCTCGCGAAATGATTACTGAGATACTTAACCACAAATCTGTTGAAGGATCAGCCGATGGCTTAACTGACTTTGCAATTAAGCTACGTAATGTATGCATAACATTGAAGAAAATAGGGTATATGGCTGATGTGAATTCTACGGCTAATTTGGAAATAATTGTTTCATGTTTACCCCCAGAATTACATACTAAGTGGTTGGAAGTTGTCGATAAGATCATGATGACCGGGAAGCAGCCGATCTTTGAAGAATTTGTGATATTTGTAGAAGAAAGGGCCAGGATTGCTCGGACACGTTTGGGTAGATTGGCACACTGTAACTCAAAGTTCAGTGAAAGTAATTGTAAGATCCAAACTACGGTTTGGAGTGAAGGACAGCTGCCTGGATGAGTCAGATACGCGCCCTCGCCCGATTGAAACCAGAACAAAGTAATTCGGTAAGATGACGGTTCTATAATTTATCATAAATCTAAGTGTACTTTATTACCTTAACAAATATAACCACTCAGCTATCCAACCAATAATTGTTCAATTGATCAAATCTTAATTACAATAAATAAGAAAGTTGATAAAGGATGCAAGAAAATTACCAATCACAACAAATAAATGTTATTCTATCCTGTCTGGATAGACCACACACAAATTCGTGCAAAAGATAATAATTGGTCGCTCTATAACACAGTGTTATTTTCAATTCTGGAATAGTGCCTTAATTCACAACCAAAATGCACGATTCCAGTCAACACAGGTCAAACAATCAAAAGCAGGAACAAATCAACATAGCTGCCACCCAGACTTAGTATAAAGTAAAACAACATAAGTGCAGTTCGGGAAGAAACATGGAGACTCATTGAAGGCGTAATAAAAATAAAAGCTATAATGAAATACAAATTATAACAACTCAAAAAGTTAACAATCTACAACTAAGAGGATCAATAGGAACAAAGTGCAAGTATATACATGGAGGGATTTTCACAAGCACACAAAGCATTCAAAATGGATCTTACACCGGTCACCAAAATCCTTCCATATCACACAAGCTACCTTGATGCCTATGGTCATGGTTCATTATATAACATATCACACCATAGGAACGAGTAGGACTTACAACAGTACCCCTACTCGACCTAACTACATTAATAACAACAAAGACTAATACGAAGCTTCGAGGAGACCTGCTTCACCTGCTCTCTGGTTATCAACAACAACAGTCGGGGTATAGACATAATCACTCTTCCCTCAAACTCCATTCATGCTGTTGGATGAGGGCCTCGCTGACAAATCAATATTTATCATCTGCTGATTCGACTGTTGCATAAACTTCCTTAACTCAGAAACTGCCCCCACGAAGCTTGACGCACCGTCACAGTAAATCTCCGGAGGCTTCCTTTTTCTTCCAATAAAACGTAATAAGGTCATTATAAATGAATCAGTAATCAAACTACACATCAATTCAATATGTACTACCCTTGTTTGCAAACAAGTAAACACATATCCGCACCCTTTTTCTAATGATCTTCCTATGTGTCCTTGTTCTTTATGACAATGTCTAATTATCATTTCCGTCACTAAGTGTCGACTGGGTAAAATTACTGGATGTTTAAAAGCATTTGGGAAATCTGAGTATCTTAGTGGACTTCCAACACCGAGTAACCCATCAAGCATTATCAATGATAAACTTTTCAGATCATAATGACTTACTACTTTACTGCTGTTTTTAAATTCACTAAGTGATTCTCCATACACTTCTCTCTGAACCATCAATAAAATCTTACGCTTGGCAATGTCAAGCTCTTTGACCTTTAAACATCCTAGATGAACGGATCGTTCACAACTTAGTAAACAAAGTACCATCAGGAATTCGATGAACCTTCTAAACCAGGTCACAACTCTGACTAATTTCAACCACTCGGAATAATAAGAGAGAATAGGTGTCATGTTGTACTTTAAACTACCCAAGTTAACTACAGCAGTTTTTCTAAACTCAATATCGTCAGGAGTAGGTTCCGGACAGTCAATGATTGTTATAAAGTAGGACATTTGCACCAACATTCAAGATCAGTCATTTTTTGTATACCTCATCTACATAATAATTCACTTATCTGCTTAACGAAACTCTTTGCTTGATCACAAAGAGGAAAGGATATGAAGCAAGCATCAACATAGAAATTATTCTTGACAGCACCTACGACATTACCATCATAACCGTCAGAGAATATTTGGGCCGTCTTATTCAAGGCAAATTTCTCACGAAACGGCGATGATATGGCACCAAGTGGATGGGATGTCATTTGAAACTCGGATGGTTCCCTCAACATGTCTCCCTCCTGCCCACACAGAAATCTTAAAGCTCCCCGATCAGACTGAGGGACCTTCACTTGCATGAACATTTCTTCAACATCCGCAGAGATTGCGATTGCTTCTTTGCGAAAACGCTATATTATACACACTAACTCAGTAGTCCTTTATAAATCATATCATTTAGAGAAACGCCTGCAAACCTGGCGGCACAGTCAAGGACCACTATCAGTTTTTCTGGCTTTTTCGGGTTTATAACTGCATGGTGAGGTAAGTACCATCGAGGGCGATAACTAGGTTGCAATCGTATTTCAGGGATCTTTTCCGCATAGCCCTTAAAAAAAATCACTTTCAATACCTTTTGTATACTTCATAAACAGAATGTCATCTTTCAACAATCTACGCTTCAAACTCTGTAGTCTACTGCTTGTCACTTCATAATTCCCCCTTTTCATATTTGAGTTCACTTTCCATGGTACTGGAACTACAAAATGACCATTTTCGAAGCGTGTGCCCCCTTCCACAATTCTTATAGCCGCCTTATCTTCTAGTGATACTGATTTATCATTTGAATAAATATCAGAAAACTCTACATCATAAAGTTTACGTATTTCGTTCTCCAAAGTCTGTAATTTACTGGTATGATTAACAACTCTTTTCCTATATTCCGAATATGACGCAGGTCCGAAAACCGTCCACCCCAGCAACGTTTTCACAGCGTACGGGTGCTTCCTTCCACCCAACCGTTGGTCTAACGCCAAATGTGCTTCTAGTACGTCGCAACCAATCAACAGTAAAACTTTTTCAGAGTCTAGGCTATCTATTGGGACATCACTTAAATGCGGCCACTTAACTAGGTTGTTCATTGCTGACTTTGTTGGCTTATGACCTGGTATACTTGCTACAATCAGAGCTCCTTCAATCGTAACATGTTCAGATCGATCTAAAGAATATACCACAAAAGGCGCACTCGTGACCTTCATTGTTCTATTACCGCCCACAGTCTCAACTACTGATGCTAGGTCTTCGTTCAGCCAGAGAGAACTCAAACAGTTTGATTTTATCAGTGTCACGTCAGAACCGTTGTCCAACAGAGCATAACCCACAATCTCGGCTTTTCGCTATTTCAACCGTACGGGAATCATTCCTAAACATAATTGGCTGATTAGTGATTTAGTATATCCGCAACAATTCGAGATACCAGGTTTATCACTTTCTCTGTGCAACAAAGAATGATGTTTCTTTTCACAACCATTAACGTTACAATGCTTTGTCAGCATACATTCATTAACTTCATGTCCTTGTCTAAGACAGACAAAACAGATACCCCTGCTTTTAGCGTGAGACCATCGATCTTGAACTGTAAGCGCTAAGAACTGTGGACATTTATAAATAGCATGGTCGTAGGGACACATGCTGCATTTAGTTTTCGCTGTAGAACTATTCCCTTGCTCCGATTGCACGTGACAGTTCGTCTTTACGTTATGTTTTTTTCTTGAACGATTTACTAACCGTCCAAATCTACAACACGCCACTCTCGCACGCGATGCGATAAACAAATCTGAATTAATTCAAGCGAAATCGACGAATAGGACCAGGAAATTGAACACAAAATATTCAGACAATCCAAGATATGAACACAGAACCAATAAGTGGAGAACTTTATGTCACGTCCAAGTATGAGTTTTTGCCCGTTCCAGTTATTGAAGTACTAGCCGTCGATATTCGCAAATCACGAACCCAAGTAGGCAAGAGAACCAAAATCGACCAAAGTCGTTCTAACAACAATAATTATAACAATTACAAAACGAACCTTCAATTTTGTAGGTTCCGGAGCAAAAACTCCCAAATAACAAACCAAAGACAAAGAGAGCACCAAAAATAGTGATATAAACAAACGCGTTCAAGAATTCAATAAAACAATTACATTCAAAAACACAGTAAATTGTTCATATACAATTAAATGGTTTTAATCAGCTTAATGTCTTCAGTTCTCCCGTAACAGGTGTTGTTTACTAAATTAAGAAGGCGAAAAGCGAATATCTGGTGCTTTAACGGGGTTGGTGGATATAGATGATCCATTTACGGGAGTTGAAAAACCCTGATTCTAAACCAATAGTGCACATGGGCTCCAGGATGCTAATAAAATAAATGGTATATGAACCTGTTGTTGGTCGCCGGTTACTGTGGGACTTCAACTGCTTACGTTGCTCCACTGCCTTGTGTATTAGGCCTTCAGGTAAAAGGCTCGGAGTGTGGCCCCATAGGAAAATCACCTGCTTCGGTTTGGTACCCGGGCAGTATCACAGCTCTCATCATAAACAGATGAGATGTCATTATCATTTGCCTTTCTTAACTCAACAACGAAATGTTCACTCGAAACCCCCAACTGATTGAACGTCGGTGGTTATGACAACAAAATAGAAGTTCATTGTTGTTGTTTTTTGTACTCATGTGCCTTCACTACTCATTGTCACATTATGTTTTACATCCGTTTTCGCGATACAATCAAGTTTGTTTTCCGTATTTCAGTTTTATATTCCCCTAACGTAACTTCTTTAGAAAAGTTGTTTATTATTTCATATTTACATTGATCATTATTCATATGAAGAATGAGTTTATCTAGTAATCTGTTAATATTTCCTTTTCTTTTTCCATTTGAACAAAATATCCACTGCATTTTTGCTCAGTTTTTCTGTTACATTTTCAGATTATCTTTGATCTACTGATCAAATGTTTGATCGATTTTTCACTGATAATTTATGCTTATTTAGTCACTTATGCCTATTACCTTTCTTGGAGGAGTATAGGCCACCTATCAGGATTCCTCATCGAGTTCTGTCGTAGGCAATCCGTTCCAGTTTAATATCAAGTGATATTCATTCTTTTGATGACTTTAACTTCAAACTAATATTTGAACCAGTAGATTACATAAATAAAGAAACATAAACCCAGTTTATTTTTGAAGTATTCATTTTCCAACTGTCTAGGAGATATTGAGGCCACCTGTACAATCTTTTAGTGAATCCGTTAAAAATTGTTTAATTTCGTGTCATTATTGATTCCTGATTATTCTGAAATTCAGTAGAATATGAAGCACTGGAAGTGGCAGACGTATCTATTGGTAATCCATTTGTTGTTTGGTACACATATGTGCCTAATTATCTTATTAATCTGAAATAAGATGTGCATTATAAATGAGAAAACATGAGACATCTGTATCAATCGCACGTTGCGACAATATGACTAACACAAGAAGAAATAGTGCTACCAATTGAAACCAAGAAATAAGACCTCAGAATGTGTGTATAGCTTAATAAAATCAAAGTATCGTTGATGCAGTGCGTGACTCCTTATACAAAACAAATCTTAAAAAGGCTTAAAACTACTCCGAACTACTAAATAGTAGGAAGTAGTGTCTTATTATTGTACAAAATAATCCTAAGGCGAGGTTCATTCAGTAAGTAAGACGTCATGAAAATTAAGAAAACAGCCTTATGATAGCAACTTGGAGAGGGACAGTTTCGTTTTTCAATGTCTTCGTGATGATTTATAATGAATACGTGATTCACAGAGAAGGAGAATATTTGTTGTTTCCGTGAGACCATAAACAGTAATCAATAATATGCGATAAAGTGCTCAGTTTTGTAAAGATTTCACCGGTGAAGTCACTTAGGCGTATTGTTCTAGATATAACCTATCCATTATCACATCTTACCCCTTTATTGAACTTTTCAATTATGTATAATAGTTAATAGGTGATTTGCATTATGTTTATCGAAGCTTGTCGGTGAGATGTTGATGATTACATAATGAAATTAGAGGTTGACTGAATGGTTCACAACTTACTTATAAAGAGATTTTTTAAATAATCATGGTTTGTTGTGCAAATTGTCGAAGTTGATTAGCTAACATCATGGTAAAGCAAAACACTGGGCAGTTGTTTTGTTCTATGAAATAGTTGCTTAGCAATACACTAGTACAATTCAACTATGGATGGAACCTTTAGCATTAGAGTCGAGGACCTAACATCCAGACCATCGCGTTTGAATGAATCGAATAGCTTAAAGTTGTAAATCTGAGATTTTACTTATTGCGATTGATGGTATACCTCCCAGATTCGATATCGTTGAACTCTACTTTGATCATTGTCTTACCTAAGAACCCTCAGGGTAATCGCCTTGCATAGTAACTCTCTACTAGTATACATGATGATTGACGTTCTGTGGGGTTTGCTTTCTTTACAAACTAACAAATGTTCCTACGGATGATTTCACTCATTCATCATTACAGAGCACAAATTCTCACACACACATGTGTGAACGATTGTGTGTAAAGTAATCACTGTTTACAATAAATAATAATATTTTGCCAGTCAGTATGTAGACTCTCGTTATCTTATTGTTAAACAATGGAATACTTTGTGTATTATAATGAACTAATAATAACTAATTATTGGAAGTAAACGGATGTTCTATGACTCAGTTCACTATTGAACACTGAATAATAGTGTGATGAGAAAGTGACTAGTTAGTTTATACCCTTCCACTCAATCACACAATGAATCATTCATCTGAAAACTATTAGGTGTCTTCTTCATGTTCACATCTATTGTGCTTATAAATTTTATTTATTTATTTTAACACATAGATATTGATACAAGAAGGCACTTAATACATATGCGACACACAGATCTCATTTGATATGTGTGAGGGCTGTGATACCGCTCGGGTGCCAAAACCGAAGCAGGTGGTTTCATTAGGGGGCCACACCCGGAGGCTTCGATCTTAAGGTCTGATCCACAAGGCAGTGGAGCAACGTAAGGGGATGCAGTCCCATGATAGTCGGTGACCAACGATAGGTTCATATGCCATTAGTTTCTTCAGGATCCTGGAGTTCATGTGCACCATTGATTTGAAATGAGGGTTTTCCAACTCCCCTAGGTGCACTGTTCATGTCCACCAACCCGGTTAAAGCGCTAGACAATCTCTTTTCGTCCTCTCAATTTCGTAAGCAACAGTAATGCCACGAGAAGGTAGTGAGTAGGACTTCCCTGGCCGAGGCTACAGTTGCGTGGCCATGTGAGAGCACTTCAAGAAGGAGAGCAAACTCTACCCACTCTCGGCCGTACCAGGGCATTTGGGTTATTTATTATTCCAACTACATTGGCATGAAAATAACTATGGATGAAACATTCTTTGTTTTGAATACATTCAAAATTGTTCTTTCTTTGAGTTAATAAAGATGTTATAAACACAAAGGTTCATTATTCAAGCAATATTAAACCGTTCAAGGTGACAGATGTGTAATTGGATTAGTTCATATCAGTAAGATATTTGCTCGAAAACCTCTACATTACGTTCTATTACGTAACAGATTTCTAGTTAATTACCTTGTGATTTATGAGTAGCGATTATTAATCTGTTTGAATAGAAATCAGTTAAAATTTTACAAAACTATTGTTTATAGTTATATGGTAATTTACAACTGAAGGACTTCTGGAACTCAAAGCAACTGTCTGTCAACCGACACCAAGGTCAGGATTTTCAATACAAATGTCAAGACAGTTCTACTGTATGGGGCAGAAACCTGGAGAACTACGAAAGTCATCATCCGGAAAATACAGGTGTTTATTAACAGTTATCTACGCAAAATACTTGGGATCCGTTGGCCGGACACTATTAGCCACAACCTACTGTAGGAGAGAACAAAACAAATCGCAGCAGAGCAACGAATCAGGAAGAAGCGCTAGAAGTGGATAGGGCACACTTTGAGGAAAGCACCCAACTGCGTCACAAAACAAGCCCTCACACGGAATCCTCAAGGCCGAAGAAAACAGGAAGACCAAAGAACACACTACGCTGGGAAATGGAGATAGACATGAGAAAGATGAACAAGAATTGGATGGAATTAGAAAAGAAGGCTCAGGACAGAGTGTGTTGGAGAATGCTGATCGGCGGCCTATGCTCCGTTGGGAGTAACAGGCTTAAGATTATATCATACGGTGATTGGATATTTTAATTATCAGGTGACGTGACATAATAATCAAGTGGTTAGAGACGTATATGAAGATGAAACTAATTTACGGGTAAGATAATTGTCCATTTGACAGATATGAAGAAAAACGGTGAACACAAAGGTCGTAATGATGAATGATTACAGTTTAAATATACGAAACACTAGTCTTTAAAAACAAACCCTGAACATGGGACAGATTGGAATTAGGGTTAAGGAGAGATAAGAGGTTGGACGTATTGTTTTTGCACAAAGAGTTCAAGTTTGAATTGATGAATATTCAATGCGTCAGCAGTGCATAAGATTTTCATTCAACCTCTGTTCGATCTAGTTCCTTTGTTTGAGTATATTACTTTGAAGGAAGACTCTTACGTAGCGACATGTTCAAAGCGGATGACTAGATGCATATATTTACCATACAATTATAAATACGAATGTACAGATTAGATGGTGGTTGCAGGTAGTCAACAAAGAACCCTGGACCCGGGTTTCGTGCTACTTGGCGCTCGTCAGCAAGTTGTACCCGTAATCTCGAGGGAACTGTTGCTCCCTGACGGACTCGATACCGTGTCACCCAGCTTCACAGCCAGAGACGTTACCATTGAGCTATCCGGGCCGCGACGAATGTACAGAATAAGTAAATTATTTCATCGAATGTAAACATTTATTCAATCCATCTTGTCAATCTTTATTTAATGATACAATTTTTGTTTAATTAATAGATAGTTGAATTCATGAGTCAATCAATGTTAGATCATCATGGAAATCCTGGAGGCAGTTGATAACCGTTTCAAATGATCTTGTTCAATAGGTTTATGGTGTGTGCTACTAACGTTGACGTAAGTGGTATATAACACGAGTGAGGAATATAATGTCCGGCAGCAGAAGATGAGGAAAATCAAGAAAGGAAGAACGGGAATAGAAGGAAATTAGTATGGAAATGCAAGAACAATGAAGTCCGAGATAATTATTGAACATTTTGCAAATAAAGTATTGTAGTTGTTCGGGAGGTTAGATCCCTGAAAACTCATATTTTGTAATTCTATCTTTGCGGAGCTTGTATGCAGATATATGCTCGATCATTTCTTACCACTCATGCACATAGTCGATTGACATACTTATTGATTAAATGTTTAAAAACTTCCATAGTAATATCGATTTTACATATGTATAAATTTGTATAAATTTGTCAAAATTGACCTGGCCTGGTATCTTCTGGTTCGCTGTAGAGGACACTTTCTACATCTTACCAAGACTTCAGGATCGAGTTAGCTGAGTTGAGGACAATGGACCAGGAAAGCCTATCGAGTCTCTAGTTGCTTTATTCTTCGTTCCGTCCCGATTAAGACGAATCAGTATTAGTGATGATGTCACAGGTATTCAGTGTTTGACAACGCTTCTACCAGTAACACCTAATGTATTTCGTTCCCACCCAGAGAAATCAAAAGACAGAGTCGAGGAGATCGGAAGAGTATATTTGGCGATGACCAATATATCGGAATTCTCTGATCTAATCTGGCTAGCGATTGCGGTTGATGTTGAGCACGGCGTTACCACACGTGATCTGGTGCGGATGCATGACCGAGCGCCTTCAGCTAGATGAGTCCACTAAAACATATGGTCAGCATCCAATGTCGAAAACTTACAGAGCTATTTAGTTTGGGGATTTATTTACCGCTACAGATCACTCCCCCCCTAGTGGGGCAGTGATGACCCTAAGACGTGGCCAGCCAGAAGTTTAAACCCAATGAGTTTGTCGTTGGTAAACACTCTTCTGATAGCTTACTAAATTTAGCAGCGTCTGGTCGTCTTTCCTTACTATATGGGACGGAGGTACAACATAGTAAAAAAAGAAAATGTACAATGAAAATTTCTGATCCTCATAAACGTCATCGTTCTTTTCCAGCCATCCTGGAAAAGAAAAATTAAAATGTAAGTGCATGTCGAAATACACTCGTATGTGCGTAAAAACACAATGTCGGCGGAAAAAAATGGAAAAAAAACTCATGAACAGGTGATAGCGTTAAAAAATTGTTTTTATGTTTTGTTTTTTTAAATAGAAATAAAAATATATAAGCATATTAAAATTGTTTTTTTTAAAAAAAATATTGTAAAATGTCGAGAAGTGCCTTACGTGCAATAGTCGTTTAAATGTTCTGGAAATCTCACCCTTCTTCCAGAACGCGTCGTTTTAAGTTTATTTTCGGATACTGTCGAAGTATCATCGTGTGTGTTGGTTGTCGGGTGAGGTATTATAAATGTCGGAGTCGTGTCGTTCGATTGTACCGAATGAAAATCCACGTAGATAGGATTTCCTGCTAAATACGCTGCTTTTAAGCGATTGATGCTGACGCTATCGTTGGTTCCGTTCTTATCGACTATATAGTACTTGGATTCACGTTGAAGAACTTTGAAGGGTCCTTCGTATGCTGATTCGAATGGTCGTCGATGCGAATCTCGACGAACGAAAACGTGTGTACTATATCGTAAGTCAGGTTGAACGAAAACATCAGTTGATTGAGGTCGAGTGGAAGCAGGTTTAACTGAACGCATTGCGTTTGTAAGCCTGTTCGTGTAGGAGGTTAGATCCATGTTCATTGAAGAAGATGAAGGACCCACGAATTCTCCTGGAAGTCGAAGTGTTGGTCCATAAACGAGTTGAGCCGCAGTGTATTCAATGTCAGCTTTCACTGCATTGCGGATATCTAGTAAGACAAGTGGAAGAGCGTCGGTCCACTGTCAAACGTTTGCAGCTGATAGCGAAGCTTTCAGTTTTTTCCATTTCAGCAATTCACTTTGTAACTTTGTGCTGAATATTATTCGATTGTCCTTACTTGTATTCTCCTTCATGACAACTTCACTGATGGTATAAATCAATCCAATTCATAATAACATCTTATGAAATGGTGAAATAAGTAAACGGATATTTGGAACTTAAATCTCACTCAAAGATTGATTGAGATGATACCTTAATAAATCCATAAAATAATTGACAATATGTGCGTCGTATTTGTGTATAATCACTGAACACTTTTGGTTTTCAATAGTGTGTCCATCAATGATGAAACATCTGACTTACATAACTTCAAATGCTAATGTGTTATTCATAATGCGACTGAGATAGAAGAGCGAATAACTTATTCATTGAAGATGAGATTTTATGTGTTGGTTTGCTTGATCTCATTGGTTATATTAAGAACTACAATTAGTCAAGCTTTATGAAGTCTTCAGATTGCGATTACAAGTGATTTTCTACATAGACCTACTGAACGAATGTTTAAGGTATTAGAGTTTAAAGCCGTTGGCATTTGGTTCGAGTTTCAATAAGAATCACAGCGTTTGAAGGTCATTGAATTAATCAGTTGAGTTTCAAGTAGGATGGAGCGCTCATTATAACTTTCACTTAATACATTAACAAATCATACATTATAAGCAAATCAACTTCTTATCTATGATCATCAGACATAAATATACTTAGTGTGTATAGTTTGTATTGTAATTAGTAATTGAGAGAATGTTGAATAAGTCACTTAATCAAATCTATCAGGAATTGATTTGATTTGAACAAGTGAAATATCCGGACATTTAATGATTTTGTAATTCTATAAGTCTTCAACATTTAATACACATCCCATTGGTTTTGATGAACACATCTGACCGACCGCGTTCAGTCACGCATCCGCATCAGATCACGAGTAGTTATGCCATGGTATACACCTACTACAATTTTCTTCTAAGGATATTTGTAGACACACCATAGTGATAGTACACATTTTGGTACTGAGAATTCATTATTGTAGTAAACCATAGAGTATTACATAAAACAAGCAACACATTTATCACCATGATGATTATGTTTGGGGACGTTAGATCCCCAGAACTCACTTGGGAAAGGACTTGGTTTTGTAATTTATTCAGAAAATTTGAAGTTCTTTGTTTTCGTGCCAAAGTCGCTCTTGTCAGCTTCATGTCGTATATTCCAGTGGGAAAATATCTTAACTGCTATTAGTCCGTTGCGTGTTTTAATATGCTATTTGATAACTCTTCCCAAGGACGATTTTGTATTGTATATATACGTTTTGAAATGTGTTCATTGTTATCCCTCATTTCTGGCTGTTTGCAGAATATATTACCCTATTCCAAGCTTGGACATCTCCCTCTAGTTAGCGATGGTGAGAAGCATCAATAGCTAGCTTATTAACTTTTGGTCACTGAGTCTTGTTTCTCGCTCACAGATTGAGTGAATTCGTAATAGCTTCAACCCTAGCGCGTTATCACTATTCAAATTCCTGATAATGGTTACTTGTGAAATAATTTTTGAATAAATACACTAACATTTCTCTCTGCTTTCCTTTGTTTGCTTGTGGGGATTTTCAATTAAGATGTTCTTTTATGACTACCAAATTGTATTGAGAAAAATTAGTTTTTCCAAGAAATCATTTAAACCAAAGTGTTGATCTGATATTTTTGAGAGGATATTGAATACTATTTTTATGAGTATGTATTTTTCTTATCTGAGAAACATCGTAGACGAATAGGGAGGATCCGATGAAGATGTACAGGTGAAGATTAGCAAGTCGAGGATAGCATAGGTACAACTGTAGAAAATATGCAACTCAAAACAACTGTCTGTCAGCCAACATCAAAGCTAGAATCTTCACTACTGAGCTAAAACTTGAAGAGAACTACCATAACCATAATTAAAATGAAAAACATATATTTATAATTAATTGTCTACACAAGGTACTCAGTATCCGTTGATCGGATATAATTAGCAAAAGTATTAGAGGAAAAATCAGCTTCCAGCTGAGGAGGAAATTAGGAAGAGATTTTCGAAGTGGATAAGACACACATTGAGGTGATGTGAAGAACTAAAGTGCTAATGAGAAATTGACACTAGATGTAATTCAATAATTTCTTAAGTGAGAGACACTAATCACCAGTAAACGTTAAGGATTTATACATTAGTTTACGAAACAATCATCAATTGAGAATAGTCAATTCAATCACCCCGCGGCCTGCTTGAATATCTGGGCTACCTGTTCCTTCGATCTAGATATTTCATCAAGTTATCTGTTTTGTTGTTTGTTTTAGCACATCACTATGTCTATTGTGCGCACAACCTATTCAGGCGCGTTTATGAAATGTTTACAACCTTTCGTTATACGGGATACAAAAAGATACAATCAGCGACATCATGGTGGCTGGCAATATGCATTGAAACGGATGAACATTAATCAAATGTGGATTACCGAACTTCTAACATCTAACTGGTCATCATTCAAAATTTATCGTCACAATCGATCAAGGTATAAGAAAAAAACTTGTTGAATTACTTTATGCTCAGAATTCTATGTTGTACCAAAAATATAATGTTGAATAAAGCTTCTAATTATAATAATTATAATCAGTAGTCATGATCCCTTCATTGTTACTGAAATAATGAATCAATATAATTGGTTATTTTCATTTCAAATTAGACTAATTGTAACTGTAAGATGATAATTTCTTTTAATTACATCATTTAATTACTAACATCCGGTTAAGTAGTATCTGCTTGTTAAAATTTTATACGAAAATTTACAAAAACTAAATGTATCTAATACATTTCATTCTGTATCAAACTAAAAATTAATCTTTTTGTAAGCAACAATGGATAGTGGCTAGCAGTGTAATCCAGGACCAATACCAGGAGAATTTAAATTCATTCTATTTCATAAGCAAGTGGCTATCAGGACTCAGTAGCTGAGTGGATAACGCGATGGCGTTTGAAGTGAACATCAACTCGACTAAAATCACGAGTCGATCTCAAGCATTCCTTTCTAGTTTCTTATTATCATTTTCATGACTGTTTCCGATTCTCAATGCAGTATGCTCTTAGGTCTTTCACTTTTTTTGTTGCGTTTCTGTATTCCAACTAAGTGCTTGCTTTGTGATGCAGTTTGATCATTCCATCTAAAGCTATCACGAGAAAACTCAGATTTATCAGTATGGTAATTTATGGAGATTGTAGTATCTTCTATTTAAATCACGAGTCGATCAAAGCTAGACCATCAATGAAAGCCTGAAAGCATCGTATGGCCATTTTACCCGAGTATGCGCATTACAATTCCGCAGGCAAGATTCAAACTTAAAACCTTTGGTCCGGCGTATGAACACTCAACCTGTGGACCGTGAGCAGGTATCCAAAGCAGTTTTATCAACAGTGCAAAAGTCAAACTAGAAACGGCAATCCAATACACTTCTTTTCTTTACTCAATTTCTTCCTCAGAAATTTCGGCAATTTCAGATTTCTTGTCATTAATTCTAGTCTGTTAATTGCTTTCCCTACCTGTCACTACACACGATCTTTACCCTGGCTTTGGAGCAACCTTCTTTTAAGCTGCCCACACTTCATAACGTATAGTGAGCAAGACGGGATGATTTTCAGGACGTCAATCAGTTCTTAGGCACCGCTGCTATACATTTAAATTGTTCAATCCTTTAGTTTGAGTCACTAGTAGATATCATCGCATTTTTCACGGCTTTTTGGATATCGTGTCAAGGTACCATGTCGTAGGTAGTACTTTCACAGTCAACTCATCACGTAGTCAATGTTTCTCCCTGTGTTTAAAAGTAGTATTTACCGGGAACAGACGGTTCACTGAGCATAGTTTCAATAGACGGTCACCATTGTCTGTTCGGTGAGTTACGACATCTACAGATCTTCCAAAGTCCATCTTAGTTTGCTTAATTTTAATTGCTTGAGCAGTTAAATTACCTGCTAAAACTACTAAATCACAAGCGTTTTGTTTTATTTAGGAGGTTATATAACTTTCATTGAAAATGATATTTACCTTCATACGAGATGCAATCAGTGAGAGCGTAGGGAAAGTTAGCGAAGAACCAACAGTACATGTACTTAACTTTTAGAATTTTTACTATCCCGTCTAGTCGGACAATGCAAGAGCGAGTGTCTATTGCAACTCAGTCTGACAGTGTTTCATTTTTGAATTAAGTGCTATATCTACGCCAGTGCCACAGTGTAGTGCGGATGAGGTCATATGAATGACAGTGTTCGGATGCTGCATGTGCGTTTCTGAAACGCATCACGTATTGATGGCGCGAGATTCTTTAGTTCTAGCTAAGAAGCCTTTTTCTACCTGATACAAGGTTTAAACATTGAAAACTTCAACATATGACTTACAGCGTGATTTCAGGAGATCAGGAAAAATATTTCCTAAACTCACAACGGTAGCATTAGTAACGTGTGGTGGTAGTGACATGCGAGGAGAGTTAGTCGTCTGAATTGAAGAATTATTAAAAGGTGAGGGAGCTATTGAATTGCGAGCAAGATAATCTTAGGTATTGATAAAAATAAGAGGGCGATTGTCACATTTTGTTAACCACATCATGGAAATATATTTCTTCGTGAGGCACTTTGAAAAGAAGATGGACCAATGGTGGTGTTTGGGACGTGAGAGCATGACTGCAAGCTTCAAGGGTCACCTGCTTGAGGTCTGTCACACACACTGCTTTTGTGCGAGGTGTTTGATGTGTTAGCTCTGAGCTCCAAAATGGCTTTTCCGCCGGAGACTTAGGTCCATAGAATAAGATGATGTGTTACAATTTCAGAGTTATCTTTTTTAGCCCTTCCATCTGTTGAGAGAAAGCGGTATTGCTGTAGATGTTAAACATTGGAGGATATTACCTTACTGCTATCGCTACCTTTTGTAATCAGTGGCGCGACTTCTCCCTCAAACCTTTAGTTGCTTCATTTATTCTAATTTTTCTCCAACCCTCTTGCCTGGATCATTCATTATATTATGGACAATAAACTTCATTATTACAATAACAATAACGTTGTACTATCATTTAGATCATCATCATTAGGCGTGACCTTGACTTCAGAACGAATTCACCACAATTTTATTTGTTGTCTCTAATACTTCATTGGATCAAAATGGAGCATTTAAACAAAAATAAGCAAATTATCTTTTAAATTGATCAATACAATATTCAATATGACCTTAAAAGAGCTACTTTAACAAACAGATAGAGAAATATCATAGAAAGCTTCGCATTTTTGTTTTTCTTCTCTCCACAGATAAATAGAAGATAATTGTTTTTAATTATTCAATAAACATTCATTTGAAGTGAATTACATAAATAGTAAATCATCATGAAGAATATGAACATTCACGGTAGAATTAGATCATCAATACACAATGCACAGTGTATATTGGAATAAGTATCAAGAATGATTCGTATTTCAGGAACATCAGCCGAATGAACCTTTATACCACAGTTGATAATCAATCCAGGACACTCAACCGGTAAATTACGCTTGAAACGCAATAGTCTCATCCACTTAGTTACCATTTGTTACAACTGTTCGAAACTTTGGTCACTTCACAGTACTTATAACTCATCATTGATCCAGTACTGACCACTGTCTCAATCTATTAAATTAGTAAATGTGAATTGAATCTAAATGAAAAGTCATTTATTAAACAAATGAGCATTGTACTCAATGATGAAAGAACTTATAAAACTACTTGTAAACTATAAGTTTGTGATAAATATAGTTGAGAACCAAATAACGAACACTTTAATAACCATAAGGCTATTAGATCGTATCACACAACGTACATCATATTCATTCTGAAACCTACGAGGATGATAACAGTTAAAGTGTATGATCCACTCAAAGTTCATAAAAACTACTTTCTTTCTCTGATTATAATTGAAGAAGAACAATTTCAGACATGGAATCACACGGTCAAATGGCTGAAGTAAATCATAATTCGACTATATAAATGAATGGTTAGTAGAAACTTGAAAAAATGATTCTGAATGCAATAATAATTTGAGAAACGACAGTAAAAGTAATTTGATGATGCCATTTCACGTATCGTCTCATCAATTCACTGATAATCTCTATCTTAAACAGTGAGTTTTGGTTGTAGGGAATTTAAATAGATAGATGAGCACAAACTGTAATACCTGGTAAAACCATAAAGCAGTTAACAATCAAGTGTACGACGAACGCCTACTTATTTTGACACTATGATTACTATAGACAATTGGATGATGAAATCACCATCATGTCACTACTGTATCCTGTCTTTACAGACTCAAATTCTCGCAAAATATCAAATTGAGACAGTCAAATACTGGACCGGCCAGCTGACATTTTATTCATCATTCACCTATGAATTGAAAACTACGTACTTTGACAGACATTGACAGAGGCGATGTTAAATTGTGTTATTAAAATGTTTTCTGATAATTTATACATACCACTTATACAAATGGTTGAGATGGTTTCATTTTTTGATGTTTCATTTATACACTAGGTAATAGTTTATTAGTAGTTAGAACAATTTAGCAAAATTATCAATAACACTCAAAGCGATTGTTTGATGAACGCTGATGAAACATATTCCCATATGTCCATCGAGTTACTGACTTCAATCAATGTCAAACAAACTGTGTCAACATGATGTTGAATGGTAAAACGGTCATCTTTCGTTTTCAAAACTCTTTCGTTATGTATCATCTGAAGAGGATAGATTTCCTGAAGACTTTTTCCGAATATTTCTTCAATTTTCTATCATATTGAAATCTGAATTTCCTTATAGGAATTGGTTATACCGTGAATGTAGGGTAATTTTGTTGCCCGAAGTTGTTTGGACGGTAAGTAATCAACGTTTATGTTCTAGAATGTAGTTAAGCTTATCATCCACCAGTTGCTTGAGTAGTCATTGTGATGGTTCATGCTTTTTCGTTTATGATCCATTTATAGTCAAAAAGTTAAGTAATAAGGAGACTGGTTAAGATCGGCAATAAGTGGTTTGTATTTAAAAAATTCCTCAAGTTCTCATGATGAACCAATCCATGGTGAAACTTAAGAAAGTAATTTAAGCAAATGCATTAGCTGTACACACTTTGAGTTTCTGTCAAATTGATAATAAATACCGAACTATAGAAAATATGGGTTGTAGCTTGTAGTGGAATTTAACACACGAGTTTCTTTCTATTTGGGACTTGTCAGCTGAATGTAAATGCATCTCGGAACTGATGCTTACTCTGAGACTCGAACCAAGTATCGTTCGCTTCAATTGCCATCGCTTCGTCGCGTGATGAATAGAAATAAGCTGGCGATGGTGAAAAAGAGGAACAATGTTTTGGAAAATTACACTTTTCATTTGATTATGAATTTCATAGTGCTGAGGTATCAGCAGAAATTTTTGTTTGCACAATTTTTATTGAGCAGCTATATACATCGGTATGCAGAGTTTGAATAACAAACACAGAATTTATGATAATCAATGGAAATTTGAGAGGAAAACTCTTAGGAAGTTCATGCAATCGATGAAAAGTATGTAAAAACCATAATACGCTCTCAGCTAAATAATACTATATATTTGGACAGACAAATCAGATTATCAGTTACATCTCCATGTAATGAACTTTATCAGTTCTTTCTCTTTAACCTTGAACCCTTCTATATTCATCGTTTATTTCACCCATTATCTACCTGTTAACTTGTTCACTGACTAAAAGTCCTCAATCAAGCTTAAATAAAATGAGTAAGCTGTAATGCCTTTCTTTTTTATTTATGTTTTGTGGTCTGTCTTCATATACATAGGTTTAAGTTATATGGTATTAAAACACTTCGTTATTGACATCGTTGGATGTCGTCTAAGTGATAAGCGTTCGCGCTCGAGACCAAGGGTCCTAGGTTCCAACCTCACGTTTGGAGTCGTGAGTGAACACTACGGATTAGCTCAGTAAAAGGAAGAAACGGCAATTCAGTTTTCCCAGGTTTTCACAGTTTGTATAGCGTGAATATTGACAATAATTCAACTATTATGAATACTAATACAACTAAGCACTTCTAATACTATCTACTACTTGTTATATTTAATGAGAAATCAAAATACAAGTGTATTTTTTCGTCAAAGTTATCAATCAAGACACAAAACATGAAATAGTTGTTCCTGCGAAATGGATTCAAAATTGCACATTGTTGGATTATGAAGTCACCGGGAGTATGCTAAACCTTATTTGATCAGCATTAACTATTTTCACACTGGAATACATCACTTTTGTTTCATAAAATTAAACGTTCTTTGTGCAACTGTAATCAGCCATTAAATGGTATTTAGGTATCTGTTTCAATTGTCGCTTCACTTACCATTAAAAATCCACATTTATTCATTTTGAACTCACTTTAACCATCGATGAATTTTTTTGATTCAAGCCGTCTGATATATTAACTGACAGAACTCAGACCACAATGCGATCACATACTTCGATATCTTCCATCATAGTAGGTCGACTCAAATGTTTTAAGAAAAATATCACTGAGAATTGGAACGACAAAATCACTATTCTTTTGTTGTAATTAGATATCGAGATCCACCAAATTTGCCTCTCGTAGTTAATCGTTCATACTTGACACTGAACATAGTTTTATTCGATTCAAACATGATTTCATGACATATGAGTGAAATTGGAAAGTGTACTGAATATTGGATTATGCATGATGATTACAATTATCTAGTGAATAAAGTAGTCAACTAACTCCAAAATCATTATTATATCATTAACTTATAATTACAGACTTTGTAATTCTCTTTTCTTTTGTTTGATAACTTGCAATGAATACACTTTTTTCTTTTTACAGAAACTTGTCCAAACAAAAGTTAAGCGGAAGCATGCCAAAATACAACAACATCGAATACATCGTGTGTTCGGTGTGAATGAACTAACATATGCCTTGAAAGTAATGATGAGGATACTCATTACATGAAAGTAAATGATTGCAGTGTCGAGATATATGTTTCATATTCGAAACACATTGAACTCCACTTCGATCGACTCGTGAATACAGTAGTAAAAATACTACAATCTCCGCAAGTCCTTATGCTGATAGAAACTTGGTTTGTAAAATGACGAATGAAAGCTCACTTAAAGAACAATGAAACAACTAATATGGAATAGGTAATCATTTGTGATATCTCAATAGCATACAATAAATGACTGATATCAAGTCATTCAAGTCTCATAATGAGTAAGAAGATTTGAATTACCTTGGTAAATAGATCAACTGGCTCTACCTGGTTGTGATTAAAAGTTGTCATAAGACGAGACCTTAAATTGAGCAATTCATTATCAACTCAGTAACGAAAGTAATTGAACTCATTCACATCGGTTTAACCCGACATATGGTATGGTTATTTCTCACTAAAACAGGGTGACGCAAATTTGTTTATGTTAAGTTTTATTCACTTAATCAGTTGTAGATTCGGATGTTTATGAAGGTGTTATTCCCCCATTACTGATATATATCAAAGAAGAATAACATATCAATCCATTGATTAGATACATCATGATACACAATCAATATAACAGACAGCAATGACTGTACTAGTCCCGCCTGTAGCTCTTCCAGAGTCACTCCCGGTCCTAAGTCCGGGAAAGGGAACGGGCTTGGGCATAGAGTTGGAGAACTCATCCCGCAGAAAACTAATTTGCTAAGAAAACGCTTACCAGAAAGAATAAATCAAACGATTTAAACTCTGCCCTGATAGTGGGCATGTCTTCGTTTAGAAGATTTATGACGTCTCATGGTAGAAATCTCGGTTCCTTTGGAGGCGACAAAGCCGATTTCACTTGCTAAAACCAGAGCAACAATTTTATAGGTAGCTGGAACGTACGGGCAATGAGAGAGACCGTGAATAGCAAACAAATTGTAACGAAAATGGGGAGATACTGCTTATAAGTACTCAGAATCAGCTAAAACCCATTGAAATCAAGCTCGACAACAAAGGATAAATACGGGAGAGATGCTGTTATACTCCGGTCATGAAGAGGAAGAAGCTCCAAACACTCATGAGGCTGCTCTAATCCTGTCCAAGCAAGCACGAAATGAGGATTTTCAAAGCAAAGGCTGCATTACTGCAATTCATAAAAATATGAAATTCAGAGCAACTGTCAACCAATATCGAGGTCAGAATCTTCAACACCAACGTCAAGGCAGTCCCACTGAATGGCGCTGTAACATGGGGGACTAAAACAGCCGTCATGAAGAAGGTACAAGTATTTGTATATAGCTGTCTACTCAAGATACTCAACACCCATCGGCCGGATACCATCATCAGCAGCCTTCTCGGAGAGAGAACAAACCAGCTTCCAGCTGAAGAAGAAATTAGGATAATACGATGAAAATGGATAGGACATACATTACGCAAATCATCAAACTGGGTCAAGAGTCAAACCCAAACTTGGAATCCTGAAGGGAAACGGAAAAGAGGGAGGTGAAAGAACACAATACGTTGGCAAACAGAAGCACATATGAAAAGGATGAATAACAACTGGAAGGAGCTGGAAAGTATTGCACAGGACAGAGTTGGATAAGAAATGCTGGTGAACGGCCTATGCTTTTTCACGAGGAGAAACAGACGTAAGCAAGTAAGTAAGTAATGAGTGTGATACATTTGGTCGTCGGCAGTGGGTGTTAGATGAGACATAGTTAGAAAATGTTGAAATTTTAGACTATTGAGTGACATACATTACTAGCCATGTGACAGGTTAATAGTATTCTTGATTAGCACATTTAAATTCATACATAGTGGATGTCTTTCGAAGACATGTATGATCGACTGGTAATGATCTACGAATATCATCCATTCTTACCGGCAATAATTCACTGACATGAAGTGTGATATCTCGCTTACGCCCTGAATGACGCAAGTTGATAAAAGCCAGTCGAGCCTTCTATACACGTGATGCGATCTCGTCACACACTAGACCACAGGAGCTTGTGAGACTTCCAAGTAAAGTGAAGTGGTTGACACGCCCAACTACTTCACTCACTATCATTGGCTCGGGTGTCAATGCAACCCTATCCTGAAGCAACATTTTGCATTCCGATGGAGAGAATCACATGCCAAACATGCCTGCATTGTTGCTTATAGTGGCCGAAAGACTCTGCATTTTGTCAGCGTCTTCACTAAATTGAACTATGTCATCAGCATATTCTAAGTCAATAAGTGAAACTCCTAGTAAACGTTCAACCCCTAGAAATCTAATTGACCAGAGTGTTATTTCTATAAGCATGTCTACGATGAAGTTAAAGAAGAATGTAATAAGAGTGGGCAGCCCTGACGAACACCACTTGAGGTAATCAATTCTGGTGACAGTTCGTCATAAGCCCTCACTCGACCAGTTGTGTTCGAGTAGAGAGCCTTTAAATGGTTAATGCACTTCTTCGAAACTCCTTTCAGAGACAATCTCTGCCATAGAACCTCACGATCGACAGAGTCAAATGCCTCCGTAAGTTCGAGAAATACTATTGTGTGGTGGCTGAATGTATTTTTATGTTCAAAGACCTGACGTAGTGTGAATATGTGGTCCCTAGTCTGCTTTTCACGAGCCCTATACAAAATTAGTAGTCATTTGTAAAATGAAAATTTCATCGATGTTTATTCCGTATGCGTGAGTGCATCATTAGTGAGCGACATTCCTTATTCTATTTCAGTTTTATATCAGGCTAATTAAAGAAAAAATAAAGTCATTATATTTGATTATTAAGATGGATTCTGATGATCGGCAAGAAGAAAGCATAAATCTATAACGTTTCTACAGAGAACAACACAGGTCAACAATCTGTTTTTTTTCAAAATCACACTCTCTTATCGTGTATACTATTATTATGACCATCATTATTATGATTGTTTTCAGAAGTATATTTCTTATATGAAGACGCATATTAGATGAGGAGAGCTCAAATAGTAGACGTGATGATTCTAAGTAATATTCAACCACATATATTCCCTACTGAATCGTCAATTGACAGTCCTCGGTGTGAGCGATTTCAAGTGGACGAAAAAGGCTGATGTTGTGTCCAGGTCACACAAATAGTGTTCACAGAAGATATAATAAACCTGTTCAGGTAAACAAAAATACGGTTCACCAAGAATAATATGATCCTGTTAGACAATATAATCTACAGACTCCATGCGTGTTTGCTTATAGTTCAAGGTATAATCAATTCAAAGCATGTAGAGTGTAAATTGTTAGTAGACAGATTCCAACCGACGTTGATGATAACAACAGCTTGAACACTTGAAAAGTAGATGATCTTGATGAGATTCACTTCAGTATCCGCGGTTATATGATCCGGCTAAATCATCTGTATGATGGTCAAACTTGAGGCGAAGTGCATCGCCGAAAAGTGACCACGTGTGACTCGTAGTAATTTTATACACAAAATGAAATCATCAAGCTAATGGTCAGAAAACAATATGGGCTAGATAGTGAGAGACGGTTATGTTATCACAGGTCAGTAGTTATGTAATATGTGAAATAATAGTACGAATACGGTGCAAATTAGTAAATAGAGGATGAATGCTGATTAGAGTTTCCAATATGTTTCTTGTGTTTCGATGGTGAAAATGATTTAGTTGGACAATATTATTGTAGAACCTGAAGACAGTTAATCTAAAACCATATTCCTCATTCACGTGTATTGAGAATTTCTCAAGGATTGAAATGCCTTCAGCAGTTATAACGTAACGAACAAGAAGGTGAAGTGGCGAAGAACAGTCTATTGTTTACTGCAAACTCACATAGTGATCTATTAAAATGTGAAAATGATACATCCAATACATCATTTGCACATCTTTGAGTCGTCTCTTACAAGACTCATAGTTTCCTCATTCCTATTGTTATATTTCAGTCTTTCGACAGCCCGAAGTAGCATTCATCAGATTACTGATTACTGTGCATCAAAATTGAATGCAAAATGTTCATTGAATTCGGTATCCTTCCAAATCTAAAAGTAGCTCATAAAGTAATCATTCGAATGTTTTCTTAAAAAAACCGTCATGCACAGACAGCAGAAACTCCATATATGAATTCATGTACTCATTTATGAATTATTTGTACATGATCTTCATCGTTACCTCGATAAATATCAGTTCAGTCAAGTAAACCCTGTTGACAATCCAACTTACATTTTGTCATATTATGTTTATATTTCTTACAGAGAATAGCTTCACATCAATTCTTTATTTTCTCTATCAATCTATATTTTCTATTACGTAATTGATTTCACATTTTATTCTTCTATTCTACCTGACGTTTTACGCTTCTTTTAAGGATTTAAAATGATTTCAGTTCCTATCAATAATTATTACGTAATTCAATGTCATTCTAATCCAAATATATTTCGTAAGTGTACTTCTATTTCAACGTATGGTTACCCGGTTTGGTGGGATTCATGAGATATGTATTGGTGGGCTGAGTACACACCGATCACAGAGTAAAAGAATACTCTATGTTTATCTACTCATCAGTGTTGGTTGGCATCCGCCATTGGTGTTCACTTCGGGACTCGAACTCAGTACCGTTCGCTTCAAATGACAACGTGTTCTCCATTTGGCTGCTGGGTCTCGATAGCCACCTGCTTGTGTAACCGAGTTATGTATTAAATTCACATGGTGTTATTTTACTTGTATATTCCCTTTGTTATTGAGGACTGCAAATGGTCAGTCTCATAATGGCTTATGAGCATCCTGTGCGGATCGCCTCGTACAGCCTTAAGTCAAAAAGATGTGTGGTGGTTGGCAGTGGAATGGAGGACGCGCGTTTCGTTCTATTTGAGACTCATCATCTGGAAGTACCTGCATCACAAAGTGGATGTTTACTCCGGGACTCAAACCCAGTAGCGTCAGCTTCAAACGACATCGCGTTTTCCGTTTGACTACTGCGTCTCTATTGAGATGATGATGATGATGATATTCAGTGAGATGATATTTATGATACCCACTATAGTGATTGGGATGTTGATGGTAATGTTTAAAGTTATTGATAATGTTGATCACAATGTTTGAAGTTATGAAAATAATGATAATAATAATGTTGATTATTGTTATAAATAACACCATTATTTTGTTGACAGTAATGTTGATGATTTTTGGAACATGATAAATTGTTGTCATAAAAATGGAGAATGTTCGCGTGAATTTTCCATTTTGTGTCTGGAATTAATGAAGTGTATTTTGAGTTGTTGAAATGTATGAGAAGCGATTTGTTTCATCTGACTTTGATTACTAGTGTACAATTTCAATTTTGCAGCGAGTGTGGATTCATACTTTATATGGTTGAACGAGAAAGAATTAAGTGTGAAATAGCTTAAAACATCTCTTTTAATTTTATGTAATTTGAAGGCGAACAGATTGTGATTTGGATGAGACATCAGATGACGCTAGAACAACCATTGATTTTCATGGAAAATACGCGGTATGTTGAATTGAAATGTTCACATTGATTTGACCAATAGCTAGAATAAATGTTCGCTAGTTGTAGTTCAGCAGTAAATGTTGTATAACCTGAGACCCATTATCGTAAATGAGGAAGAATGGTATTACGACTTGCAGATTACTTATAAGATCATTGAAGGTTTGATCGTGTGATGGATTGAATTCTTTTGTTTAGCCTAGTCTTTCCATTTTACCCTGCTCACATCAGGGTTATAATAAACGTGTTTTATCACAGTCAAATAGGATATATGCAGTTGATTTTGAAAGGTCACCTATTGTTTGTGGATATATATGACCTGACAAATTGTTGAATCGATCAATCCTTGTTGGACTCACCGATACATATGTACACAAGAATTTATTAGTCGTATGTAACTACTTCAAAGGATCTGGTTTTTCACTATAAAACTCCATTTGTCTTCAATATTTAACTATAAATGTTAGTCAGCCAACAGAATATTTTTTTCTTACTTGCCATTCCATAAAATGAATTACACAGGACAAAATTGGTTCATTATATTGCGAATATATAATGCACGCATCCCTAAGAACTTTATTATTTCATTTACGTAATTGAGACCATCTATAATAGCAAATGTCGATGACATTCGGTTCTCTACTATTCTACGTGAACTCGCTGTGAGTGCTGGTGTGTGATAATCACAAATAGTGGCTTCAGATGACACAGACTATCTAGTTCATTTTGAAGTATGGCTTTTTGGCTAATAATATCTTCCACAAGTGTTCACTGTGCAATACATGCTTGAATGTATCTCTGATCGCCAAAATGTCAGCCTTGTCAAAGATGCAATTGTTCCAACACTAAATGTCCTCTTTAGGGATTGCCAAAACAAATGAATATAACAAAGTATGAATAACGGCAGAATCTTTTGTGCGAAATGCCATCATAACCTGTGGATAATCCATGACACTTGGCAAAATAGTCCGGAATTTCACGTTTCAGATTAGAGTTTCAACGGTGAGTGGTGCCCTTTTTTATACGTTTCAAGTATCGTTCAGTCCCTCGGAACCATAACAACATCCAAGTTATGAAGTACAAAATCTACAGTAGGGGAGTAAGTTGAATGTACAACATCGCTTTAGCAAATTTTTTAGCGAATTTATAAAACAAGACTCTTGTTCCGCACTTCATAAAAAAGAGTTTGATGTTGAAATTAAAAATACAACTGTCACGTTAGAGGAAATCGGGAACAAAACGTTCACGATACTGAAGAGCGTCTACTGTAGTGTAAGTTTTTGAGAGCTTTGTCAGGAGACTAATTTATAAGTGAAGCTAGTCGCTGTATGTCAATTTCAAAATGATTAACGTCAAGTGTTGATCTAGCCTTTCGAAACCAAATACATCAAATGATCACCCACTTAGAATTACGACATAATTTTCTTAACCAGATAATGTAAGACAAATGTATGTCTCTGAACAAACGATATTTCATGAGGGATACAAAGGCCTTAACACTTCTTAGTTCACTGACTGAGGTTTATGTCCTTTCCTGAAATACGGTTGATGAACGACGCAAATCAAGCAGTAAGTTGTTGTGCTTCAATAGGCCACAAAGACTGTCAATCTTTGTTAAAACTGTTAAAAATTTATTTTCAGAGGTCTGTAGCGAAACGTCCTGGAAATGCGTTTGACAGCACACTTCAGAATAATGAACTTAACTGAAAACAACTTCAGCATCATTTGTGGAGTATACGTGTCCCGTAAAATTGGAATTCAATGTGCAATGCTGACTGCTCATCCCTCTACATCATTTTTAAAATGCATATATCAACTCTTAAATCAGAGCATCGGAATCTTGGATGAACCTGATAAAGACAACTCTAGTTAAGACGTTTCCAAAGACTAAGCTTTGAGTGAAACAAGTGACCGTATGCTGACCGTGTCAATAATAAAATAACGGAAGAAAACACAATTAGTCTTGATGACAGTGAGTTAAAATAGCTTGTCACTCAGAATATATTGAGCAATGAATAATCAAGTGACCAAAAACGGAAGTTCCTAATTTTGTATTGATAAGATACTTCGACGACTCAATTTATAACATTCACCGTCGTTAATTCAAAATGATATTTCTCAGTAAGCAGTATTCATCAGAATAAACATTCACAACTGACTTATTGTTGATTTTAGTTATCACAAAATCACGTATACACAATACTACTAAACCTTAAAATAAATATTGTGAAGCTCTTATAAAAAAGTCAGTTGGTTCAGTTGAATGAAAACAATGACGTAATTAATAAAAACTGTGTTCATTATTTAATCAATAAAAGTGCATCAGATATTACATAATCAAGTATAAGAATTCCATGAAGAAATTGTACAAACTACAGAAATGAATAATGAAATCTAAAAATTACAAATGAAACAGCAAACAGAAAAAACCGTGTCAAAATATTTCAAATGAGTTATGAGATGCTTCTATGAATCATTCATTGTTTCTTCTTTTTAAATAGAAGTATCTCCAAATAATACCACAGATACATACAATTAATAATGATACGAATAATGGTATCACAATATATAAGTAGACAGATGATTTGCTCTGACTTTCCACTAAGCCTATTTCAACTGTGACATTCTAAAGAAAAACGAAAAAAATAGCATGAATTACCAAATAATGAATATTTACCGAGTATTGATCGGTTCCCTTGGTAGTATCATTGACGTTTTCAGTTGACTGAACTTTGATGCTCATCAAAGTGCTTTCATTTGGAATAGTGGGTGTTGGTGTACTCAATTCATTAACCTCGGGAATCTTCTGAATAATTGAAACAGTAACATTCATTTAATAACATCAATTTATTCATTATACAATGTTGTCAGTAGTGATGACAGAAGAGGATTCCACAATTAGTTATTCACAATTCGCATTTGTACAATCATTTGAACACGTGGTACCAATTGGGCAATCAGAGTGATGAGTACACATCATTCAACAACTAATTGACGACTCGTTTGTGTGATGAAATTTGTATTCTGACTGTCACATCTAATCACCATTCAAATATAAATCAATAAACTAAACATTAACAGCTTTATTGAAACAATCTATCCAGGTTCTCAATAGAGAATCAGAAATCCTTGTTCAGGATTTCAACAATGTGAGTTGACTAAATCTCACTAATTCTCAAAACATCATACACATTGAATGAACTGAAAAATAACAGTGATTTCAAGCATCGATGCCAAATTGTGAATAAATCCATTGTTAACTGTTTCCCTGCAAATAAAGCATTCTACTTGTATCTGATTAGAAATGGTCACTGTATAGAAAGCTGTAGTTCAGTCACTCAGGGTAGAATACACGTCAGTTCTTATTGATAGCAACAAAATATTCTTTCGAGTAAGTGTGTTTACTCGCAATGTGGAACTTGGTGACATTGAAAACAACCTGATAAGTTTAAGAAGTAGTTACCTCGACACGGCAATCATTAACTTTCAAGTCATGAGTATCCTGATCGCTACTTTCAATAAATCTATTAGCTTTGTCACACGAAAAACGTAGCATGAATTACAAAATAATAAATATTTACCGAGCCTTGACCGGTTTCTTCGACAGTTTCTTTGACTTTTTCAGTTGACTGAACTTCGGTGCTCATCAAAGTGCTTTCATTTGGAATAGTGGGTGTTGGTGTACTCAATTCATTAACCTCGGGAATCTTCTGAATAATTAAAACAGTAACATTCATTTAGTAACATCAATTTATTCATTATACAATGTTGTCAGTAGTGATGACAGAAGAGGATTCCACAATTAGTTATTCACAATTGGCATTTGTACAATCATTTGAACACGTGGTACCAATTGGGCAATCAGAGTGATGAGTACACATCATTCAACAACTAATTGACGACTCGTTTGTGTGATGAAATTTGTATTCTGACTGTCACATCTAATCACCATTCAAATATAAATCAATAAACTAAACATTAACAGCTTTATTGAAACAATCTATCCAGGTTCTCAATAGAGAATCAGAAATCCTTGTTCAGGATTTCAACAATGTGAGTTGACTAAATCTCACTAATTCTCAAAACATCATACACATTGAATGAACTGAAAAATAACAGTGATTTCAAGCATCGATGCCAAATTGTGAATAAATCCATTGTTAACTGTTTCCCTGCAAATAAAGCATTCTACTTGTATCTGATTAGAAATGGTCACTGTATAGAAAGCTGTAGTTCAGTCACTCAGGGTAGAATACATGTCAGTTCTTATTGATAGCAACAAAATATTCTTTCGAGTAAGTGTGTTTACTCGCAATGTGGAACTTGGTGACATTGAAAACAACCTGATAAGTTTAAGAAGTATTTACCTCGACACGGCAATCATTAACTTTCAAGTCATGAGTATCCTGATCGCTACTTTCAATAAATCTATTAGCTTTGTCACACGAAAAACGTAGCATGAATTACAAAATAATAAATATTTACCGTGGATTGACCGGTTTCTTCGACAGTTTCTTTGACTTTTTCGGTTAACTGAACTTCGGTGCTCATCAAAGTGCTTTCATTTGGAATAGTGGGTGTTGGTGTACTCAATTCATTAACCTCGGGAATCTTCTGAATAATTGAAACAGTAACATTCATTTAATAACATCAATTTATTCATTATACAATGTTGTCAGTAGTGATGACAGAAGAGGATTCCACAATTAGTTATTCACAATTCGCATTTGTACAATCATTTGAACACCTGGTACCAATTGGGCAATCAGAGTGATGAGTACACATCATTCAACAACTAATTGACGACTCGTTTGTGTGATGAAATTTGTATTCTGACTGTCACATCTAATCACCATTCAAATATAAATCAATAAACTAAACATTAACAGCTTTATTGAAACAATCTATCCAGGTTCTCAATAGAGAATCAGAAATCCTTGTTCAGGATTTCAACAATGTGAGTTGACTAAATCTCACTAATTCTCAAAACATCATACACATTGAATGAACTGAAAAATAACAGTGATTTCAAGCATCGATGCCAAATTGTGAATAAATCCATTGTTAACTGTTTCCCTGCAAATAAAGCATTCTACTTGTATCTGATTAGAAATGGTCACTGTATAGAAAGCTGTAGTTCAGTCACTCAGGGTAGAATACACGTCAGTTCTTATTGATAGCAACAAAATATTCTTTCGAGTAAGTGTGTTTACTCGCAATGTGGAACTTGGTGACATTGAAAACAACCTGATAAGTTTAAGAAGTATTTACCTCGACACGGCAATCATTAACTTTCAAGTCATGAGTATCGTGATCGTTACTTTCAATAAATCTATTAGCTTTGTCACACGACAAACGTAGCATGAATTACAAAATAATAAATATTTACCGAGCCTTCACCGGTTTCTTCGACAGTTTCTTTGACTTTTTCAGTTGACTGAACTTCGGTGCTCATCAAAGTGCTTTCATTTGGAATAGTGGGTGTTGGTGTACTCAATTCATTAACCTCGGGAATCTTCTGAATAATTGAAACAGTAACATTCATTTAATAACATCAATTTATTCATTATACAATGTTGTCAGTAGTGATGACAGAAGAGGATTCCACAATTAGTTATTCACAATTCGCATTTGTACAATCATTTGAACACCTGGTACCAATTGGGCAATCAGAGTGATGAGTACACATCATTCAACAACTAATTGACGACTCGTTTGTGTGATGAAATTTGTATTCTGACTGTCACATCTAATCACCATTCAAATATAAATCAATAAACTAAACATTAACAGCTTTATTGAAACAATCTATCCAGGTTCTCAATAGAGAATCAGAAATCCTTGTTCAGGATTTCAACAATGTGAGTTGACTAAATCTCACTAATTCTCAAAACATCATACACATTGAATGAACTGAAAAATAACAGTGATTTCAAGCATCGATGCCAAATTGTGAATAAATCCATTGTTAACTGTTTCCCTGCAAATAAAGCATTCTACTTGTATCTGATTAGAAATGGTCACTGTATAGAAAGCTGTAGTTCAGTCACTCAGGGTAGAATACATGTCAGTTCTTATTGATAGCAACAAAATATTCTTTCGAGTAAGTGTGTTTACTCGCAATGTGGAACTTGGTGACATTGAAAACAACCTGATAAGTTTAAGAAGTATTTACCTCGACACGGCAATCATTAACTTTCAAGTCATGAGTATCCTGATCGCTACTTTCAATACATCTTTCAGCCTTCTCACACCAAAAGCATTTTCTGTTCTTTGTTTCCTCATTTTGGCATGTTTCTTGTGTACTGTATTTCGGACAGTATGCTGTAAAAGAATAATGTTATTTCAATTCATTTTATCAAAGACAAGATACGTAAATTGTAATCATGTATCAATATTGTAATAATGTGATGGTGATTTTCAGTTAAATGACTATTTCGTTCACTGGACAACAGTCATCACATTGCATAGTGCAATTATTAGTACACTTTCACATTCACTCACATTTTACGACAGCATGTTTTAATTGAATGAAACTGCTTGGAATGTCATGTATGATGGATGAATTTTGACATGTGAATTTTACTGGTTTTCAATGACTGTTCACCATCAGACATGTACACACAATGTGGTCATTGAGTTCATCAATGCGCAGTGCATTTGATTTTTGACGGTTTTATAGTTTTTTGATATTTGATATTGGTGAAATAAAGTCAGATGTTATCAGAATGAAAATTCATTTTCAATTGTGTTGATTCAATTGACAGACATTGAAAAAGTGACGATTTTCTTGAAGTATATGGCCGTATTATATTCAACAAAAACTGGATTTTCTTTGATCATCAGATAGTGGAATGATTCTTTCAGTAGTCGAAATGTTATTTTAACACTCTTACACATTGGTGAACTGAAATCTGTTCTTAGTTACTCAAATTACATATTCGTGAGAAGGAATGCATTTTCACACTGTGAAATTAATTCTGAAACTAGCTATGATAAATTGTAATTTACTGCCGTCCTATAACTATACCTTCAATGTATCGGATAAGTGTGACCAAACAGGGATTTTTATATTGTTTTATATTGTTTTTACAGTAATGACAAGCACGTGGAGTGTTCCCTTGAACTCAATACTTAAGTCAAAATTGAAAACAACAGACACTTCCGCATCCATGCATCATCAACTGATTAACACCTAATCTTTCTCAAGTCTAATATCATCTCATCTATTGTTTTGTGGCAATGTGTTTAAGTTAATTTAATCTAAATTAAGACTTTAATATTAATTAGAAATAGGCCTGTTATCATTTGTTACATTCATTCATGAAACGGCGTGTAAATATTAGTGGTAATTAAAACGTCGTTTGACACAGTTACCTGTATACAATGACCACAAATACACACAAAATTGTCAAGTTGATTAAACAATAGTCATATCATCAAGTGTGCAAGTAGATAATGCTGATTAGATAAGGTTTAACATACTTCCGATAACTTCAAACTCCACCAACACTCCAGTTTTCGCCCATTTTTTAGGAATAGGTAATTGATAAAATACAGCTTTTTTCGATAAATTGAACGAAAGAAGACATTTAGAATTTCGATTTAGTCTTTATGTGAAACAAATTGTTTGCATAATCCAAGTTACGATAAAAACATGAAACCTAAACATTTGCAATAAAGGATAATGTGGAGATCATCTTACATCTCCAAAAATTATGTTGTACCACACTCTGAGTTTCGAAATTGATCAATGTTCAACCAGTTAGTCAAAAAATAAAATCGATAAATGTTCTGTGTTATTTTGCGGAGAAATTAGTACAATCAAAATTTCACATTTTAAATTGTTAATAAGCAACATAGAAAGTTACAAACCAACGAGGAATGATGACTAGCAGTGCAGTTGAAGGCGTACGCTTCGTCTAATGTAGGACTTGTCAGCTGGATGTTCCTGCATCTAAGAATTAATGTTCACTCTCAGCGTGGAACCCAGCACTATGCACTTCAAACGCCGTCCCGTTATACACGTTAGGCTGGTCATCTCAGATACACAATAACTTCTACAATTGGGTGATGTTTTGTCTCATCTTCGTATCGATTACTGAATCTTCCCATTAATGTTTCGGACTGCAATTGGTTCCACTGCTATGCACTATACAGTTTTGCCCAAAAGGCTTGTGACGTAAGGCAACATGCAGAGAACCTTTGTAGGATGCATATGTATTACTATAACAGACTGATCAGTTGCAGTTCAAAATATCAAACAAGCAACATGTATCACTTGACCTAACGTTTGGTGCAGTTTCTCACATTCAATAATTAAACACTGTATACCGGATTATCACCTGCATTCAAAACTTGTCTATAAACTCAGCTATATCTTTCATTAACGCATGATCATTTCAGTGAATCATGTTGATTGTGCATTTTATAAAGAAAATATAAACTTGATGTACCACTCGTTTATTTCTGTCTCATACAAAACACACTTGCTTTTTCATTAAAGAATGATATAACCAAGGACTGAAAGTGTGACTATCGTACTGTTTGTGAGTGATTACGTGGGTGCAAATGTCGTCTGAATAATACCGTCGTTCATACATAACAGTCCTCGTTAGTCAATAGGTAACCATAAGCTTAATTATTTCACACAATGAAACCGGTTGAGTGAGCCTTAGCGAATAGATGTTTGGTGATGAACTTCACTGTACATCAAAATGTTAACAACATTAGTTGAAATGTTTCTTACAATTTTTACACTGGAATTGACGGTACATTTCTCCTCCACTGTTATGTTGCTCAAATTGTGTAGGAATCTGGAAAAGAGTATTTGAAGTTCAAGTCAAGATATGTCAACGCACAACTCATTATATAAAAACCAAGTATTCTTTGAAGTAATCTGTCATCATTCACATTATCTTATTTAAAGACAACCAATGACACTTACATTAAGCATACTGATATTCCCAAACTTTTTATGATGTATGTCCCAACTGATGTACAAAGATGTTTTGAATCACTCCAGTCGTCAATTTCAGTGAATGTCGATGAACTATCTGTCTTTCGTGAAATGTGAGATGAATATCTACGTCAGTTGAAATGAAATGTGATTGTAAACGACTGTAGGAACTCGACGCTCGGAATATTCAACAGTAAACACTCCGAATAGTCGATCATCAGAAGATGTAAGAAAGCTTCAGAGAATACGATTGTTTCCGTACAGTACTATAACATACACTGTCTGTTAGTATTCGGCATGAACACATTATTTCTTTTGAATGCAATTCACTTCTAATCATTCTGTGTTTTAAACAAGTGCTTGGTTGAAGTATGTCATCAAATCTTTGGTAGTAGTGTCAAACAGTCTAATTGCACATTACAAAATGTTGATCACTTTCTATCGTGTTCCATGTAACTTGATACATTCGACAGTATCGATTACTTTGAAATGTTAGAGTGATCTGAAATACGTGAAATAAAATTACATTTCCATTCATTTGTTCAACTTACGTTCTCATAATACATAGATATCTTTCCATTCGGATACATGAGATTGATTACACTGCCGTCAACCGCTACAATGGGAAGATAATGTACACGTGGAATATGAAAGTTAAAACAAGCATTCATCTTTCAAAATGAATGTCAAACGCTCAGTTTGTCAAGCAGTATTATTATTGAAACAATTAATCGTCCAGTTCTACATTAAGATCTGATAATCGGAGAGGTATCCAGCCTTAGTACATATGACATGAGATGTGGAGTGTTTGTTTACGATCGGAACTTGTGAATTCAATTGGTTGGATAACATTTCAATCGACTAAATGACTGTCATGATAGTGTTGATTTGTAGTAGATGAAAACCAGATCACTTCATATATGTCGCTCCAAGGTTATCTTAAGTGGATAATATTTACGAATGATCATAAACTGAATGAGCGTGAAGATGAATTTATTGTGTACAGTGATATCATTCTGATGAACATACAACACAAATCACTCATTTCGTGACACAGACTAACCAAGTTTCATTAAAGCCTGTAAACCAAATGAATCTCTGCATTCGTTTTCTCACAAGTGAAAAGAGATAAGGACCTAAAGCATTTGTGGTGATCAGTTTATTACTCATCAAATCAAGTCTATTTCAGTTCATTAAAACTGTTCTCCAAATTCTAGTTAATGTAACTAAACGTTGAGTGAATTCACACATGATTCTGCCCTTTTTCCAAGAATAGCAATAAATTCTTAGTTTTTCGGTTTTTGGGGAGAATTGGATCACATAGGCTGTAAGTGCTAACAATGAGTGAAGATGTTAGTGTTATATTTCACATATGATCGAACGATCATTCATAGTTGACTTACCTGGGGCAATATTTTCCTGGCTTCTAATAAACCATCTGATAGCAAGTGATTCCTCTAAAATAATGAAAATCAAAATGGATGTTGAAATATCTGCATAATGAATATCTATCTCCTTTATTAATTGTATGTTATAAAACGAACTGCCTTTGAATACAAGTTATTACCTTCATTTTGAGACTTAAATGAACCGATATAGATAAACGCTCACTAATCCCTTAAGAAGAAGTTTCAATAAGTGTTATCATTTCAACGATATGATGAAATTTTCAATGCAAACAACGGAGAAGAATATTTCACATCCGTATCATCTGTTCCAGGAGCTTAAGACTGGGTAAGAGATTTCTAATATTTATCTGAAAATGCCTATACAAATCATTTTATGAGATTCTGTTAATAATTAATTATGATAACTGACCAAAATGAATTTATATAATCTTGATGTTCTAATTATTATTGTTCGAGTAAAGTATCTTGTACTAGCAGACTGTTCATGGTCGTTCATTGGTCAGCTTTTACAGGAAGTGCATGGATTCTAAAATAATAACCATTCGGATATTATTGCAATGATGGAGGTTAATATGAAATGGTCAACCGACAACAACTCAGAGACGTTAAACTTTCAAGAATCTCGTAAATGCTTTATTTAAGATATTCACTTGACATTGTTGTGCAACACACAAACAAAACAATCACTATGTGCTGGTCAGCTCTCCTGTAATAATCAGGTTAAATACTGAATCAATTATGCAATATGAATGTGAGAAAAAGAAACGAAACAAACTAAAACTGAATGTTAAAGGAACTCACCTTCATTGATTTGCTCTACTTTAGTTATTCTGACTTCCATGGAGTATATAATTGCTCCCAGTGGTTCGGGTGTGGACATCCATTGTGCAAATTCCTTCTCTTCATAAAAATGCAACATGATTGATAATTTTACATTGAATGAATAAAATGCTTTTGAAATAAACTAAAAGCTTAAATGAATTTGATGAATTGTATTTGTTTTGCTGTAAAGTGTCACATTATTTACAAATTGGACAAAAGAAGATATTCAAAGAACTCTTGAATGTCACAAGGAGCATAAAACTGTTTCCTTGTCGAAATTCAAGCAAATGTGATTCATGGAATGAAATGTGATCAAGAAAACCATTTTAGTCCAATAAAAACTATCCACTTACCTGACTTAACCTTCACAACCTCATTGACCTTTTCATCGAAAAACTTTAATGAAGAATTTGGTTTAACAGTCTAAAAGGATGCAAACATATGGATAAGGAACTCCAGTACAAAATTAAGTTAACCTACACCTAAATCATCAGTTTGAACAAATTTGCCATTCGCAATTGGATGAGGCTGATCTAGTCGGATCCTTAATGAATATTGGTAATGAAGAGACTGTTATGTGTTTTACAATCTAACTGATTACTTACATAATGATACGAATCGGTTTCAACAACTGTTTTGTGATAGTCCAACAATTCACGTTCTTCACAGATATCTTGACATTCAAGGAATTTGTAAAGCAACACGATGATCGAATAATGCAGTATAGATAGACTTGACGAAAAGGTGAATCTAAAATGGTTCAGATGAAGAAAACAACAATATCTCATTGAATCAAATTTCAATTTCTATGATACAGTCATTTACGTCAAAAGTGTAATCAACAATCACCTCATCTTCTGATTCAAGGTAGTTAATCAAATTTAACTGAAAATTGTCTGGTTTATATAGACTTTTGAAGTGCTTGGTTGTTTCTTTCTGATTTGATGATTCAAATTAACCATTGAAAAGATCAAATTTTATAAAATCATATGTTTATTGGTAACCAATCAAGGGGGTAGATGAAATGATCGTTATTCAATATTGTTCTAGCTATTGTAAAAAATGAGCTGATATTAATCAACCGTTGGTTAAAATTCCTGACCTCCTTTGAAGGAACCTCTCTTGGATGTAATTAACAATACATACAATACAGATCATCGGTTAACTTGTGGTTCAAAATATTTGCTTGTGTGATTACGAACAAACAGTTTGTCACTTGTTGTAGGCTGTCAATAGACTGTGAACCGTGAGGTTGTTTGGATTTGATTGTTTAAAATCAAAGTAGTACAAACTGTTTTGATTAGGTGTCGAAATTTACGCTTTTTCACTTGAGTTTTATTTTGATAGAAAAAACATTTTGTCAGTCGATTGAACCTTTGTTGGTTATGAAATTGTAACTTCTGAACAAAGACACATCCATTCTATATGACCATCATATATATTATACCACTGACTGTTAACACGTGTTCAGATCAACAGAGATAATATATTTCGTATTGATCACGTAGAAAGTAAAGTAAATTTGGTCCGTAATATGAATTGAAGTCGTTAGTGATTGTGTTAAGAGAAACATAATGCATTACATTAGAAGTGAACTGATGAAAATTGAGAACAACTTGTTGAATCAGACACAGTTTTGTGGTTACAATAGTGATTATTGTATCAAATGGTAACTAATAATCGTGTTAATTCACAAGAGGAAGAACGATTTTCAATAAGGAATTTCATCGAATTATTTCCACATATCACTTGGTCTTGTACTCATAGTGATTGCCGTTAAAATAGACGAGTAAATCACTGTGAAAAGATAAAATCAAAGGTATATTCAATTTACACTAAACGTCAAAGACTGATGAACGAACAGAAGTCGATTTTTTTGTAACGAATTAATAAATTCAGCATAACAAGTCGGCAATATTGGTTTCTGTGTAATAATTAAGTAGTTTATCACTTGTTGCAGTACCATTGTGTTGTTTTAATTTAGCAAGATGCCAACACTAATCGAAATGTTGTCTCCCCGAGTATCACAATCTGTATTCCCATTAACAGTTGTAGAGCATCTTCCTGAAATCATCAACATCAAATTTGTTTTTAACGGTACATATACCTTACTTGTGGTGTATATCAGAGTTTCTTCTCAATCCGGACAGAGATCATTCTTCCCTGTATGATATCAATCTTCTCCAGTATATCTTCAATAAAGACTAATATATTCCTGGAACTTATTTTCCGTATATGAATATTGTATTGTAGAACCTAAAACAGCTCCAAATTTCAGTGATCACCAGTTTCCATAAATCTGGAAAACGTAGAAAGTATTAAATATGATTGATGGTTTTATCAGCTGATAAATTATACATATGTCAACTTTCTAAATTGAAATTCCGCTGTGCTTTATCAAAATTTTATCATCAACAACTTGAATTAAAGACAAGAACAAACTGAACAAAACTACAAAAGGAAATTCATGTTTACATGTATTGCAAACCCACATATACACATCTGTTACACTTCGCCAAAAAGCAAAGGACGATCACCAGCATTCAAAAACAACCGTGAAGTAACTACTTCTCGCATACTTTGAGTCTTCTCTCTCGTGTTCAGGTCGCTGTCTAGTTCTGGCTTCGGAGTTACAGAATAGCTTAGGAGACGAATATAGCGTTCAATCCGCATGACTTATCAGGTCGCCATCTCAAAAGGATGATTTTCTTACGAATATTCTCTACTCTGGTCTTGACTATAATTATAAAGGATCATGGGAGATTTCCTTGCAGCGTCTTTCTTACGTCCAGTAAGACGCTGACAAATACGTGCTCGCACAAGAGCATGATCCGACTCAGAGCATGTGCTCCACAATGAGCGACAGACTTCTATAGAGCCCCGTCACCGGTGGCTGATAGCCATGCCATCTTTTTGGTCTTAAGTTGGGACGAACTCGGGTACGTGTTGAGGTGATCCAGAAAATTGCTTGCAAAAGACAAGCAAACATCAGGAAATACTGAGAAGCGTTTCATCCAATCAGAGTTTACTTGGAGTCCTAGCCAAAATATCAGGAAGCGAAACGTCACATGCAGAGTCTGTGATTGGCTGGCTGCCACATTGCTACTTCGTTTAGTAGCATTCCAGATTCTTCTAGCAACCCAAGGACATTTAAAATATTATAAAAAGCCTGTATCTTCTGTTTACAAAGAACCTTGGAGTGACTAATTCTCGCATACTTTGAGTCTTCTCTCTCGTGTTCAGGTCGCTGTCTAGTTCTGGCTTCCAGGTTACAGAATAGCTTAGGAGACGAATATAGCGTTCAATCCGCATGACTTATCAGGTCGCCATCTCAAAAGGATGATTTTCTTACGAATATTCTCTACTCTGGTCTTGACTATAATTATAAAGGATCATGGGAGATTTCCTTGCAGCGTCTTTCTTACGTCCAGTAAGACGCAGACAAATACGTGCTCGCACAAGCGCATGATCTGAATCTAAGCATGTGCTCCGTAATGAACGACAGTCTTCTACAAAGCCCCTCCACCAGTGGCAGATAGATGTGATTACTTTGTGTCCAACGTTGAGACGAATTCAAGGGTGGCCATCGCAAAAGGTGTTTTACCTTATGCCTAAAGTTAGTGTTTGCAAGAAACAGGCGGCTGTCTGAGCATAGCTACAACAGACGGTCGCCATTATCTGTAGTTTGAGCCACGACACTAAATATCAAACAAGGTGTTTTTCCTTTGCGCTTAGTTTATCTACTTGTGCATTAAAGTCATCAGCCACTATTACTATATTAATCAGGGCCCCTAGTTTTTCGGAGAAGGTCGGAGTGCTTGCTGTAAAACTCATCTTTTACATCATCTGAGATTCAGTCAGTGGGAGACTAGGCAGAGACGACTTAAAGGCAACGACAAGTGACCCTATCTTTCCAAGTCCTTACTGTTCCGTTTAGTAGGACAGCGCACTAACCACTGTCTACTAGGATCCAGTCTAAGAGAGCTAGTTCTGCCCTTAGACTCAATGCTATACCTACGCCAGCGAGGCCACGGGAAGCAGCATCAGAATTTCCAGATACACGAAGCCTGAATCGAGTTGGTTCGTTACTTTTACATGATGATTTCAAATGAACAATGCTACTCGGATCCTATGTGCGCATTTTGTAGACGCGGTACATATGAATGATATCACTTCCCGGCTCCTCACATCTCCAATAAACTCGAGACCATGATGTGTTCGGCAGTAATAAAGTAAGGCTGAAGAGATTCAGAAGATAAAATTGTCAAACGTGAATATATTATACTCCATGAACTGTATTTTTTTCGACCTGAACACAAAATTTCCTTTCTTTCGTCTACTCAAAACTGTTCACACTGCGGACCGTCAATTGACGATTCACTAAGGAATATATGTGGTTGAATATTATACAGGATCATCGCATTTACTATTTGAGTTCTTCTCATCTAATATGCGTTTCCGCATAAGAAATATTTTTCTAAAAACAATGATAATAATTATGATAATCATAAAGTACACGACCTAAGAGTGTGATTTTGAAGAAAAAAAACATCAGTCTGTTGACCTGAGTTGTTGTTTGTAGAAGTGTAAATGATTTATACATTCTTCTTCTTTATCATCACATTCTATCTAAATAATCAAATATAATGGCTTCCTCTTTTCTTTAATTAGCCTGATATAAAACTGAAATTGAATGAGGAATGTCGCTCACTAATGATGCACCCACGCCAACGGAATAAAGATGAATGAAATTTTCATTTTACAAAAAACTACTACTTTTCTATAGAGAAGGTGAAGTGAAAGCCAAAAGTTTTCGTGTGGATGCATAGATGGTCTTACTTCAGCTATGCGTAAACTCTGTAACCATTTACCATCTTATTCCAAATGAGTTCACTGAAAGTCTTCTTATAGTATTTTCTATTTATGTCGTTCCACTAACATCAATCAATGGGACTGTGAGTGATCATTCCGATGCTTTTAGACTCGATTATTTAATGCGTTCCACTTTTATTGACTATGAGACTGTGATCAATATTCCGGATAATTACATTTGACTATTTGCCAAATGTGTGTTTGTGTTGAATATTAATTGTAGTTGGATATCGTGGTAAGGTGGAAGCGATCAGATTTTGCAGGAGATCGAATACATTTTGAAATGTCATTCGGTTTTGGGATTCATGTTGATTTTGGAACAGAGTTGAAATGAATTTCTCCATAAGGAAGCATTTGTAGGTGAATACTCTAATAGCCTATCAGCTATGTTTGTGTTGATAACCACAAATTTGCCTATTTAGTTGGCGTTGCTGAGGAGTTATCTTGATTGAGTTAAGTCCTGTTCGGTGTTTATAGTCTGTAGGTAAAATTCCGCGAAGCCAGTTTTCATGATGATTGATAGAGATCAGTGATGCGTATCCCCACTTCTAAAGAAACCATTACTCGTCACGTGATACAAACTCATATCACTCAAGTTTGCACAAAGCGAATTGACTACTAACTTACCCGAGGATCTGACATCAAATTGAGAGTTCTAAGCATACTTGATCATTTTTCTTAGGTCACTTTACAGAAGGTAACTGAGGAATGTCAGTAATTGGTGAAATTCGTCCTAATTTACAACACATTCAGTTGTCGATATTGCCTTTTCGTGGATAACTAACTGACAAATATTTGTCATTCAATTCTTCCTTTCTTGACACAAATTATTTGACTATGATAGATAAATTCATCGTTACCTGATATTGTGGATAAATACATCTTAATGCTGACCAAGTGTAAGTGTTTACTGAATATTGATTAAGGTTAATAAGATCAGTTAAGTGATGTATACTGAATTCTCTAAGTAAATAAACTTTCCTTGATTTGCCCGTCATTTGGCATTGAAACTGGTATTTCTAGATTAACAGAATTGAAAACTTTCCTACCATTCAACATGTGAATGTTCAACCTTGCAAACATGCTTGAAAATTCTTCCGTTATCATTATTATCAATATGCCTATTATTGTTATTATGATCCACTATATTATTGGTGGAGCTATTTTCGTACTACTAATATAGGTTTGTTCTTGTTGATCCATTCAGACCCGAATTTTCACTTGAATGTCAGTCGATTGATTTGTTGACGGATCAGTCTGTTTGTGCATGGACATTGAGTTAAATTATTCACTCAGAAATAGTAGTGTGAAATAAAACGCCTGGCGGTAGGCCTGAACTGTGTGTGGATATACTGCACACCTGCTTCTAGATGACTCAGTTCCTAACTTAGTAACAAGCTGCAAATTAAGATAAGATACCATTGATCAAATATCGAGTGAGTGGGACATCAACTATGGCCAATTAAATGGTATGTCTTCTAATAAGGAGTTGTAGAATTATGGTATAATTCGTCATCATTACTGCTCTAATAATACGCCTAATCCCAAAATTGTTGACTTTTTATGATCTAACTGCCTAATCTATAAGATCGTACGAGGAAGTCACATCATTGTCTACCCTGACTCAATCATCAATATATGGTGAATAACATGTTTAGATTGGAGATAAAACAGCATATTAAATCGGGATAAAAATAATGTTACATAAGACCACGTCTGCGAGGATGAGGCATGTCATCTGATCAATTCGGATTAACACAGCTCAATGTTCCGGCCTTCTTCATCGTTGGTCCTTTCTTCACGTTAAATGTTGGATATCTATTTCTCCACTTGTCTTGTGTTTAGCTTTAATGATTGTGTGGTTGGGGCCCAATGCCGCTACACTACTCTCCCAACAAAATCAACGTGACGTTGGTTCGATATTAATTTGAGTGAGTTTGTCACGCGCCGGCGGTTAACAAGATTAATAAGAATCTTCTGGGTATGGATAAACTTAACGATAAGTCAAAAAGTATGCGGCAGCATATGGTCGGGAAATACGTGCAATACTTTTCTAATGTCTGGTTTAATGCTTAACACACTTAAAACTAAAATTTGAGTGAAGATTATTTAGACTAAAAAATGAGAAAATAATGATAGAATGATTCCTTGAACGCACAGGTGCCATTGCAAACGATTTTGAGCCATGACATTCAGGGACTGGTACCATCGAATGCTTTCATCTCGCGGATCCCAACCAGGTAGTTAACACATAACAACATGGCTCCGTCCACTTGTCAGTGACTTTATGTATTTGTGTAATATTTTGGTCTGTCCTTCCCAAGCTTCCTTCCAACCTACTCCTATGTCATTGAACATCGAACGTCAATGCAGTCGGTATTCAGGGATAGGTAACACGTCTCACAGCCATCTCAACAGATGCAGTTCACCACTTCATCAAATGATTCTCCATCCTTACTCAGTACTCGTTTCCTGTCAATTGCATTACTTACTCGGTGGTCTCAGGATATACGAGCAATGTTTCGAAATCACTTACTATCAAATACTAGTAACCCACAAATATCCTCTACTCTTAGCTTGACTATCATTATAAAGGATCATGGGAGATTTCCTTGCAGCGTCTTTCTTACGTCCAGTAAGACGCTGACAAATACGTGCTCGCACAAGAGCATGATCCGACTCAGAGCATGTGCTCCACAATGAGCGACAGACTTCTATAGAGCCCCGTCACCGGTGGCTGATAGCCATGCCATCTTTTTGGTCTTAAGTTGGGACGAACTCGGGTACGTGTTGAGGTGATCCAGAAAATTGCTTGCAAAAGACAAGCAAACATCAGGAAATACTGAGAAGCGTTTCATCCAATCAGAGTTTACTTGGAGTCCTAGCCAAAATATCAAGGAAGCGAAACGTCACATGCAGAGTCTGTGATTGGCTGGCTGCCACATTGCTACTTCGTTTAGTAGCATTCCAGATTCTTCTAGCAACCCAAGGACATTTAAAATATTATAAAAAGCCTGTATCTTCTGTTTACAAAGAACCTTGGAGTGACTACTTCTCGCATACTTTGAGTCTTCTCTCTCGTGTTCAGGTCGCTGTCTAGTTCTGGCTTCCAGGTTACAGAATAGCTTAGGAGACGAATATAGCGTTCAATCCGCATGACTTATCAGGTCGCCATCTCAAAAGGATGATTTTCTTACGAATATTCTCTACTCTGGTCTTGACTATCATTATAAAGGATCATGGGAGATTTCCTTGCAGCGTCTTTCTTACGTCCAGTAAGACGCAGACAAATACGTGCTCGCACAAGCGCATGATCTGAATCTAAGCATGTGCTCCGTAATGAACGACAGTCTTCTACAAAGCCCCTCCACCAGTGGCAGATAGATGTGATTACTTTGTGTCCAACGTTGAGACGAATTCAAGGGTGGCCATCGCAAAAGGTGTTTTACCTTATGCCTAAAGTTAGTGTTTGCAAGAAACAGGCGGCTGTCTGAGCATAGCTACAACAGACGGTCGCCATTATCTGTAGTTTGAGCCACGACACTAAATATCAAACAAGGTGTTTTTCCTTTGCGCTTAGTTTATCTACTTGTGCATTAAAGTCATCAGCCACTATTACTATATTAATCAGGGCCCCTAGTTTTTCGGAGAAGGTCGGAGTGCTTGCTGTAAAACTCATCTTTTACATCATCTGAGATTCAGTCAGTGGGAGACTAGGCAGAGACGACTTAAAGGCAACGACAAGTGACCCTATCTTTCCAAGTCCTTACTGTTCCGTTTAGTAGGACAGCGCACTAACCACTGTCTACTAGGATCCAGTCTAAGAGAGCTAGTTCTGCCCTTAGACTCAATGCTATACCTACGCCAGCGAGGCCACGGGAAGCAGCATCAGAATTTCCAGATACACGAAGCCTGAATCGAGTTGGTTCGTTACTTTTACATGATGATTTCAAATGAACAATGCTACTCGGATCCTATGTGCGCATTTTGTAGACGCGGTACATATGAATGATATCACTTCCCGGCTCCTCACATCTCCAATAAACTCGAGACCATGATGTGTTCGGCAGTAATAAAGTAAGGCTGAAGAGATTCAGAAGATAAAATTGTCAAACGTGAATATATTATACTCCATGAACTGTATTTTTTTCGACCTGAACACAAAATTTCCTTTCTTTCGTCTACTCAAAACTGTTCACACTGCGGACCGTCAATTGACGATTCACTAAGGAATATATGTGGTTGAATATTATACAGGATCATCGCATTTACTATTTGAGTTCTTCTCATCTAATATGCGTTTCCGCATAAGAAATATTTTTCTAAAAACAATGATAATAATTATGATAATCATAAAGTACACGACCTAAGAGTGTGATTTTGAAGAAAAAAAACATCAGTCTGTTGACCTGAGTTGTTGTTTGTAGAAGTGTAAATGATTTATACATTCTTCTTCTTTATCATCACATTCTATCTAAATAATCAAATATAATGGCTTCCTCTTTTCTTTAATTAGCCTGATATAAAACTGAAATTGAATGAGGAATGTCGCTCACTAATGATGCACCCACGCCAACGGAATAAAGATGAATGAAATTTTCATTTTACAAAAAACTACTACTTTTCTATAGAGAAGGTGAAGTGAAAGCCAAAAGTTTTCGTGTGGATGCATAGATGGTCTTACTTCAGCTATGCGTAAACTCTGTAACCATTTACCATCTTATTCCAAATGAGTTCACTGAAAGTCTTCTTATAGTATTTTCTATTTATGTCGTTCCACTAACATCAATCAATGGGACTGTGAGTGATCATTCCGATGCTTTTAGACTCGATTATTTAATGCGTTCCACTTTTATTGACTATGAGACTGTGATCAATATTCCGGATAATTACATTTGACTATTTGCCAAATGTGTGTTTGTGTTGAATATTAATTGTAGTTGGATATCGTGGTAAGGTGGAAGCGATCAGATTTTGCAGGAGATCGAATACATTTTGAAATGTCATTCGGTTTTGGGATTCATGTTGATTTTGGAACAGAGTTGAAATGAATTTCTCCATAAGGAAGCATTTGTAGGTGAATACTCTAATAGCCTATCAGCTATGTTTGTGTTGATAACCACAAATTTGCCTATTTAGTTGGCGTTGCTGAGGAGTTATCTTGATTGAGTTAAGTCCTGTTCGGTGTTTATAGTCTGTAGGTAAAATTCCGCGAAGCCAGTTTTCATGATGATTGATAGAGATCAGTGATGCGTATCCCCACTTCTAAAGAAACCATTACTCGTCACGTGATACAAACTCATATCACTCAAGTTTGCACAAAGCGAATTGACTACTAACTTACCCGAGGATCTGACATCAAATTGAGAGTTCTAAGCATACTTGATCATTTTTCTTAGGTCACTTTACAGAAGGTAACTGAGGAATGTCAGTAATTGGTGAAATTCGTCCTAATTTACAACACATTCAGTTGTCGATATTGCCTTTTCGTGGATAACTAACTGACAAATATTTGTCATTCAATTCTTCCTTTCTTGACACAAATTATTTGACTATGATAGATAAATTCATCGTTACCTGATATTGTGGATAAATACATCTTAATGCTGACCAAGTGTAAGTGTTTACTGAATATTGATTAAGGTTAATAAGATCAGTTAAGTGATGTATACTGAATTCTCTAAGTAAATAAACTTTCCTTGATTTGCCCGTCATTTGGCATTGAAACTGGTATTTCTAGATTAACAGAATTGAAAACTTTCCTACCATTCAACATGTGAATGTTCAACCTTGCAAACATGCTTGAAAATTCTTCCGTTATCATTATTATCAATATGCCTATTATTGTTATTATGATCCACTATATTATTGGTGGAGCTATTTTCGTACTACTAATATAGGTTTGTTCTTGTTGCTCCATTCAGACCCGAATTTTCACTTGAATGTCAGTCGATTGATTTGTTGACGGATCAGTCTGTTTGTGCATGGACATTGAGTTAAATTATTCACTCAGAAATAGTAGTGTGAAATAAAACGCCTGGCGGTAGGCCTGAACTGTGTGTGGATATACTGCACACCTGCTTCTAGATGACTCAGTTCCTAACTTAGTAACAAGCTGCAAATTAAGATAAGATACCATTGATCAAATATCGAGTGAGTGGGACATCAACTATGGCCAATTAAATGGTATGTCTTCTAATAAGGAGTTGTAGAATTATGGTATAATTCGTCATCATTACTGCTCTAATAATACGCCTAATCCCAAAATTGTTGACTTTTTATGATCTAACTGCCTAATCTATAAGATCGTACGAGGAAGTCACATCATTGTCTACCCTGACTCAATCATCAATATATGGTGAATAACATGTTTAGATTGGAGATAAAACAGCATATTAAATCGGGATAAAAATAATGTTACATAAGACCACGTCTGCGAGGATGAGGCATGTCATCTGATCAATTCGGATTAACACAGCTCAATGTTCCGGCCTTCTTCATCGTTGGTCCTTTCTTCACGTTAAATGTTGGATATCTATTTCTCCACTTGTCTTGTGTTTAGCTTTAATGATTGTGTGGTTGGGGCCCAATGCCGCTACACTACTCTCCCAACAAAATCAACGTGACGTTGGTTCGATATTAATTTGAGTGAGTTTGTCACGCGCCGGCGGTTAACAAGATTAATAAGAATCTTCTGGGTATGGATAAACTTAACGATAAGTCAAAAAGTATGCGGCAGCATATGGTCGGGAAATACGTGCAATACTTTTCTAATGTCTGGTTTAATGCTTAACACACTTAAAACTAAAATTTGAGTGAAGATTATTTAGACTAAAAAATGAGAAAATAATGATAGAATGATTCCTTGAACGCACAGGTGCCATTGCAAACGATTTTGAGCCATGACATTCAGGGACTGGTACCATCGAATGCTTTCATCTCGCGGACCCCAACCAGGTAGTTAACACATAACAACATGGCTCCGTCCACTTGTCAGTGACTTTATGTATTTGTGTAATATTTTGGTCTGTCCTTCCCAAGCTTCCTTCCAACCTACTCCTATGTCATTGAACATCGAACGTCAATGCAGTCGGTATTCAGGGATAGGTAACACGTCTCACAGCCATCTCAACAGATGCAGTTCACCACTTCATCAAATGATTCTCCATCCTTACTCAGTACTCGTTTCCTGTCAATTGCATTACTTACTCGGTGGTCTCAGGATATACGAGCAATGTTTCGAAATCACTTACTATCAAATACTAGTAACCCACAAATATCCTCTACTCTTAGCTTGACTATCATTATAAAGGATCATGGGAGATTTCCTTGCAGCGTCTTTCTTACGTCCAGTAAGACGCTGACAAATACGTGCTCGCACAAGAGCATGATCCGACTCAGAGCATGTGCTCCACAATGAGCGACAGACTTCTATAGAGCCCCGTCACCGGTGGCTGATAGCCATGCCATCTTTTTGGTCTTAAGTTGGGACGAACTCGGGTACGTGTTGAGGTGATCCAGAAAATTGCTTGCAAAAGACAAGCAAACATCAGGAAATACTGAGAAGCGTTTCATCCAATCAGAGTTTACTTGGAGTCCTAGCCAAAATATCAAGGAAGCGAAACGTCACATGCAGAGTCTGTGATTGGCTGGCTGCCACATTGCTACTTCGTTTAGTAGCATTCCAGATTCTTCTAGCAACCCAAGGACATTTAAAATATTATAAAAAGCCTGTATCTTCTGTTTACAAAGAACCTTGGAGTGACTAATTCTCGCATACTTTGAGTCTTCTCTCTCGTGTTCAGGTCGCTGTCTAGTTCTGGCTTCCAGGTTACAGAATAGCTTAGGAGACGAATATAGCGTTCAATCCGCATGACTTATCAGGTCGCCATCTCAAAAGGATGATTTTCTTACGAATATTCTCTACTCTGGTCTTGACTATCATTATAAAGGATCATGGGAGATTTCCTTGCAGCGTCTTTCTTACGTCCAGTAAGACGCAGACAAATACGTGCTCGCACAAGCGCATGATCTGAATCTAAGCATGTGCTCCGTAATGAACGACAGTCTTCTACAAAGCCCCTCCACCAGTGGCAGATAGATGTGATTACTTTGTGTCCAACGTTGAGACGAATTCAAGGGTGGCCATCGCAAAAGGTGTTTTACCTTATGCCTAAAGTTAGTGTTTGCAAGAAACAGGCGGCTGTCTGAGCATAGCTACAACAGACGGTCGCCATTATCTGTAGTTTGAGCCACGACACTAAATATCAAACAAGGTGTTTTTCCTTTGCGCTTAGTTTATCTACTTGTGCATTAAAGTCATCAGCCACTATTACCACACCAGAGCGACAAGATTTTCGGAAAAGTTCGGAATGTATTCTGCGAAATTCATCTTTCACGTCATCTGAGCTTCAGTCAGTGGGAGAATAGGCAGAGACGACGAAGGAACAACGACGGGTGTCCCTACTCTTACGAGACCTTACTGTTCCCTTAAGTCGGACAGCACACAAACGACTGTCTGCTTGGATACAGTCCAAGAGAGCTATTTCTGCTCTAGGACTCATTGATATATTTACACTGGTGAGGTCACGAGAAGCAGCATCAAGACTTCAAGATACACGAAGCGTGAATCGAGTTGGTTCGTTACTTTGACATGGTGAGGTCAAATGAACAATGCTATTCGGATCCTATGTGCGCGTTTTGTAGACGCAGCACACATGAATGACATGAGATTTCAAAGTCCTAACTAAGGGAGCTTGCTGTCCTACTTGGCACAGTGTTCGGACGTTAAAAGCACCTATGTGTAGTTTAGAGTGTAGTTTCAAGAAACCAGAAATAACGTTCCGCATACTCGAATCGTTTTCATTAGATTCACGAGGTGCTAAGAGAATGGGAGAAGAATTAGTCGTGGAGATAAGATAGTTGTTGGCAGTTGAAGGAGGGATATGTTGTTGATCAACTTGGTCACGTGTGCTAATGTCACTTCCCGGCTGCCAACACCGTGGAACGGTGGTTTCGGGAGATTGACCGCAGACCTCAAGGGATAACTGCTTTAGGTGGACCGCCTACGGCTATTTGGTGGGAGGTTTTAACTTGTAAGCTCCGTTCTTCAAAGGGCCTTACCACAGGAGACGGAAAATCCGTGAGGTAAGGAGAGGCGTGACATTTTTAAGGTCGACCATATCTGAGCTCTACCTTCGAATTGATAATAATCCCTGAACACTTCATTCAAATCTCGGGATAAATATGATAGTTGCATGCAAAGAAAGTCTGTATTCAAACGCACATTTATTGAAAATGATAGGTATTCATTGTGCAGGAATTTGAACATCCATTTTGATTTTCATAATTTCAAGGAAATTAATCGCTGTTGAATGGTCTAATAAAAAAAGTCAACGCTACGAGTTAGTCAACATGTGAAATCTAGACACTTACATCTTTATTACTTTCTTTCTTACGCCTGTTACTCCTCGTGAAGGAGCATAGGCCGCTCACCAGCATTATCCATCCAACCCAGTCAAGAGGACTTATTTATTCGACCACATACTCACAGTACGAACGTCATATATCCAGTCTACCGCCATCTCACCACTCAATGCAAAAAAGAAGCGTGTTGAATATGAAGTAGAAGTAAAACAGTGTTGCTTCAAACTGATATCTTCTCTGTACAATGCTTAATTGTCACGCTTCACTGAAGTTATAATGTGTTGTTGAGAGATGAATCTGGGTTTCAAGACAAGCATTGATTGTATGCGATTAAGCGTGCTATGATGTTACATGATTGAATGTAAAAGCGTTTGGTCAGGTAGTTTATGTTGATTAGCTGGAATGCATTACTGTATCTTTGAACAGTGAAGATGACTGTCATTTTGTATTGTTTGTTTGAATCCCTCCATTGGTGTTTTTGTACTGTAATCCATCAGACGTTTATTATTACACGTGCATCTTGTGAGGATTTTCTGGATGTTTTCTTGAATCAAAAGCATTGTGAGCAAAGACAAATGATAACTGGTAGTAAAATTACAGTCTCACACATTAGTAAGAAGTTTCAATAAACAATGCAGTGATGAATCAACATTACTTTCATTGATCAAGTCAGTGTATATCTTGACTGAGTAGCTCAGTGAATAACGGGATCTCGTTTAAAATGATGGTGCTTAATTATAGTATCAGAGTGAATTTAAACTCTACGATAGACGTACATCCTGCTGACAAGTTCGATATAAGATAGAACGCGCTTTTTAAACGGCACTGCGAATCACAAATTTTCTTTGGTTTGTAAACTTCGGTGTTGCCTATTTTTAGTTTGAAACGTGAAATATGTAATAATTTGAACAAATCTTTCCAGATGTTGCACAGATTTCTTTGTAAAATAATTCAGGAATTCATTGATTTCATTTATGATTTATTCGCTGAATTTCGATCACTTTAGAAACTCAGATCTTTGTAAACCATATTTTTTGAGAACGTTGGATTATCATCAACTGATCGTTTATACAAAACAATTTAGTATCTTATTCGGATCGCTCGTTTAACAGAGGAAGTCAATTGTCATAAATAAAGAAGATTAAAGGAGATTAAGTGTCAACTTGATTATAGTGGATTGACAAGAAACAGTCGGTTTTTTCTTTTGGTGTATGTGATTTCGAATTTTCCTGAGAAAATGAAATGGCCAAAACACTTCATGCAAATGCGATAACCAAGATCTCTACTTTGCAATACATATCCGAAAAGTTTTAGGTATAGACATATAATTTCTACAATTTACAATTCATGATGGCCAGTTTCACGATTACTATCATGGTATGAAAATGAATTTCTTCTCTTAAGTATGGACACGGATTAACTAAATACCTATTTCGTTTCATCATGTGATAGACTGTTGAAATAAAGTTTTTATTACTGAGGAAACATGTAAGATCCAAACTAAGTTTCATATGGTTTGACCCGGAACTTATTGCTACCCTACCTCAAATACTTGAAATAAGATGTGTTCATTTCGAATGTCTTAAACGTATTTTTGACGATCATGATCTCGAAATTGAAATAAAGTGACTGGCTTCACGTAAAAACTAATCATTTCCTTAAACTCTTACATACCTACATTCTTGTAGGCATTCTTTGATATTCTTACTATTTTATTTCCAATTGACCTTATCATATCAACACTATTTTGAATCTTAACATTCAACTTCTATTTATGGAGTGCGGAACAAGATTTTTGCTTTGTAGGTTGTCGCTGAACCAGATGAAAGACTCAGTAGACTTTCAACTTCCAGATCAACAAGCTGTATTCTGCAAGAATCGGTTGTGCACAGACCAAATTGTGACACTACGGATCACCGTCGAACAATCAGTCGAGTGGAACTCGTCACTGTAAATCAACTTTATTGATTATGAAAAGGCATTTGACAGTGTAGATAAAAGAACGTTATGGAAACGTGTTCGACACTATGGAGTTCTTGAGAAGATTGTCAAAATTATCAACAACTCATTCGACGGACTACAGTGTAAGACGGCGCATGGAGGACAGCTGAGAGAATATGGAAATGGATGAGACATGTACTACGCAAATCATCAAACTGGATCACGAGGCAAGCCATAACTTGGCGTCCTAAAGGGAAACGGAAAAGTGGAAGGCCAACGAAGACATTACGTCGGGAAATAGAAGCAGATATGAAAGGGATGAATAACAACCGGAAGGAGCTGGAAAGGATTGTCCAGGACAAGGTTGGATGGAGAATGCTGGTGAGAGAAGTAAGCAGATATGTAGATACTTTTGGGAAGCGGGCTCTCGCATTTGTACTAAATATCAAATCCGAGGTTTCCAGGACGTCTTAACAGTTGTTTTAATTTGGTAGGTTGAGTGAGTGCCACAATGCTCGCATGCCTTCTCAAGATCAAATAATACGTGCGATTTTATAAGCAACGTACGCTGTTGAAGTAAGTCAATTGTGCCACAACTCATAGTTTTGGTGAGGTTTTGTTCTCTGAGATCAAAACTCCACCAAAATCATCCACCTGAGATACAAACCTTCTCCACCATCACAAATCTCGGTCTCAGAACACATTTGTAATCTGCGTCAAAATAACAATTGTGTATATGCCTATAGTTTGCACTCATTATATCGCGATTATTACTTAGTTCACATCAAATGGTTCAGATTTCCAACTTCATTTATTTGTTTGTTTCTTTTGCCGATAGGAAGCACTAGACGTTTCAGAAAACCAACATTTCATAAGTGCTTGTATAATGTTTTGAATTATTTGAATTATAGTACGAACTGAGTGTCCCGGAAATAAAGCAATTGAATTAAGAACTGAGACACAAGCACAAACGAATGTGTTGTATTCGGAATTCGAAATCGAGCATTCAACAAGTACAAAAGAATCATTAGTTAATTCAAACACCACAGGTTGTTATTGTGATTATTCTAATTCGAATTAGTGAACTAACTAGGAGTTCTCAGTATACTACAATTTATCCCGTAGAGAACTAGATGAACGTGAACTAGTTTCTTGTATTTGGAATCTAAAATCAGATAGTCATCAAGTACAAATCAATCATTAGTTAATATAAATAGCACAACTGCCACAGATTAAATATGAGTTTAAATTTCTGTAATCCCATGCTTTTCGTCTCTTTGGATTTCTGGTGTGTCTGTCAAGCCATGTTTTCGATGTAGACTCCGTATGATACAGAACGTACTAATTAGTACTACATTTAACAACCAAAACTTGAAATAAACATACCTGTTTTCTGCAATTGTGTTTTCAGTAATATGTCGATGTGTACACTTAAATAATTGATATCTAGAATTCGAACCATAGGTTTTCAACCACTGCCTTTTCCAACTAATTATTGTTGAATCTTGAAATATTCAAGTTTTAAATAATGTGGATTTATTTAAAACATATTTTTCACATTGACAAAATGATCTACTCACAGTGACGTCATGGTGAGGGTAAACGATATTTGATTTGAAATCATCCAATTGTAAATGGGTTTGAATTTACGTTGAGCTTGTCCACATTAACCACGTTTCACACCAAAAGCAAACACATTATGGGTGCAAATCATTTTTGATAGGACATCACCAGGATTTAGTCCTTTTGAAATATTCATCATAAATTTATTAGGAATGTCATTGGAGAATGATGGATCATTATATATATCAGTATCTACCACAATCGCATCACATTTTCAACCGCAACTTGATTTTTTCGACATATTTTTCTCATTTTTATAGGAAATCTCAGCAAAAATAAGTGAATAATTATGACAAACCATCTCTGGCAAAAGAACATGAGAAATATGATAAGAATTTGACTGGTTAGAAACCTTCATCACAAAGCTATTCTGAATTTCATTTGATGAGCTCGTATTTATTGTGCTGCTTCAACAATTTTCACGTGAAGAGTTTTCGAATGTGAAAAGCACAGAATAGTTGAAACACCTGGAGACCATTTTAAGGCCACGTTCAGATCGTCGAAAACATCACAGCAGGCAAAGGGATTTTGAAAGCTTTGTATGGGTGTTATGTTTATGCTTTGTAATATCAGACGATGCATATGGACCATCTCTATATCGTCTTCTTTTTGACTATTACTCGTACAACTGCTAAAATTTCTATCATCAACACTACAAATACTGACGCAACAACCACAGAAACAACCACTAATAATCTTGGAACTACAAATACCAATACATCCAATCATACTATCACTACCACCAGTAATACTACTATTTTTAAGACCGTTACTATTACTCGCATAACTATATTGACTAAAATTAACTACGCTTATGTCGTTACAACGACTACCGCTACTATTGTGACTTATAATTGTAGTGCTATTGGTGTTACCAGTAATATTACCATCGATATTATTGCTTCCACCACTCATATCAATACTGGTAGTAGTAACACTAGCACTACAATCAGTATTATTACTAACTCTGTAACTGTTAACCATATCACTACCATCATCAGTGCTTAGAATTCTGCCACAATCACTACCTTGTAGTGAGAGTCCTTGGAATCTGGTTGTTTCATAACTCTATGCATTATGTCTGCTTAATTGGTTCCAAAGGCTTTCATGAGTGACCTGAGAATTTGTACGCTGTATAACTCTGACGTTCCATAAATGTCCGGTATTTGTAGGCGTAAAATCAACCTAAACTGACATCATTGTCTCGTGAGTGGCACAGTTTTTGTTGAGAAAACTGAGTGAGAGAGGGAGAAAGCTCTCATATTTCATTATGTGAACGCTGTGACATTGGTTTAATTGATTCTGTGACGACCGGGGTACAAATATGCGGAGTGAACCCAGAACTAATGAACGGTGGTTTGTGAGGCTAAGCAGGAAACATATTTTTGTAGTCAGCCACAGTTATTATTACGTGAAAGTTACCATTATCTTCACACACGCGCACCGCCTAAATGTAGTGATCACAGCTAAGCTTGATTTTCAGTGCCACGCTAATGATAACGACCAGCAGAAAGTTTTGTATCTCAAACACCTAAGTGATGATCTGAAATCTCGATGCAAAATTTTTTCATCTAATTGACAAGAATTGTGCTGTCAGTACCAAAATATTCATGTTTAATGACGTTCAACTGAATTATGAATGACGTGAGCTTAATCTGTTCACAGATTTAGTCTGTAGTAATCGGTTGTAGTGTTATTGGTACTAACCACACAATACTCAAGGCTAAACATGAGGTAACTGAGGAAATAGATGTTCAACATTCAACACGGAAAGAAGGTCAACAATGGGAACACTCGTTCAGCTGGAAGGCATGGCTCGGCCGCACAGGCGTGGTCATTCTGTAGTGGTTGTCTATACTCACATTAAATATATTATTCTATCCTCAGGCTCAACCTGTTTTATAAATGCGATAGATGTCATATTGCTGATTCATAGGATACGACTGCTCAGGGTAGACAATGATGTGACTGCCAGATACGATCTTATAAATTAGGTTTTCTCAACATGGTAAATCTTTATTTAAAGCTTGATTGTCATTATCATTATAGCTGCACTAAATACCAACCTTTACCATAAACCTACAAGGTCACTCAACATTACCCTATAGAATCAACTTTATTCAACATCAATGGCTCTTGAGTAGCACAAAGGTTTGAAAACATTTAGAAATGATGCAGAATCTTTGGATTCAGATCACAAATTAATGATATGAAAAGTACACATATTGTAGGTTACTGTTTTATCTTGGTATACACCATTGAATTAGGAGTTTGCTATATGCCTCTAGAAGTATATCAGAAAGTGTTATAGTACTTTTAGAGTAATTGTCAGGTGGCATTATTAGAGTGTAAGCACATAAAGTGAACATCGTTTGAGAGAACCGATGAAACATCCTAGCTATAATTAAGGACTCCTTTTCTGGTGATCTATTGATTGTTGGAAATTGGTAAGTTATGAGGCAAAGCCTAATACTAAACAATCGCATTCAGCTTTATAGAATTAACCAAAAGATTCAGTGAAGCACGCCAGTCGACAGTTTGCTGAATCTAGAAAGGAAATGATCAAGAAGCCGATCGACTGATGGATAAATTGGATTAATGTCCTAAACGATCAAATTGTGGTACACCAAAAAATATTAACTCAAAAATAGCAATAAAGTTACCACATCTAAATGTTAATTTGACAGTATATAAATTATAAGTTATAAACACAAATAAAAGTTAGAGAACCTTATTTGAATCAGCAAGTTGATGTGTGTTCGGTCGCGTTGCGTTCCAGAATCCGCAATTATAGATAATTATTAATTTCAGTAAGGTTATTATCGTTTCGTGCCTGTAGGTAACCCTCGTGCTATTGATAGAAGAAACCCGACTAATAGTAAATAGGTCTTTATTTAGATGTTCGTGCAGTCTCAGTGGAGCCATAATAGTAAATATAATGCCTATACAAAACAAGGAAGTGAATGAATACTTGAACTTTACTGTTTTGACAGATACTTAGTTGTTTGAGGTCAACTCTTGGCCAACCAACCTATGTTGTTACAATGATGTCAGTAAAATAACCAAGCGTATGATATAACGGGAATGCTGTTGCAGTCTATGAATGAACACAAAAGATGTTTCAGAGTTCATTTGTCGTAGCCACAAGCAACGGAGAACAGGAGACGTATGTGTAGTGATGCATTTAATAGTGGTTAACAACATGTGTCTTTTAGAGTGTTACGTAACGAAGAAAGCGTCTTCAAGGCCATACACTTAAACAACACGTAAAGTCATTTTGTCGTAAATGTACAGACTGTAAAGATCAACAAAATAAGTGCAAAAATACCAAAAACTATCTGAAAAATGCCTATCTCCATAATATCATTTGGTCTAATGCTCATGAATATGGACCTCTATAATCTTCACAAGGCTTCATAATCTTTAGTGAATCATTGAAGCTTTACTATACCTGAATGAATACGTCTACTGAACATTGTACGTGAAGCACACCGAAAACTACAGAATGTTCAACATTATCCTTAAAAAGATCATACTTTTACTTAATAGTCATGGACAGTAGTCATTCTTCTCCATTACTGTCAGTTTGGAGGTGATATTGTTCCCCAAATGGTGAACATATATTTGTTTTCAGAATGGTCGTATGTAAATGGAATCTATTCATGATATGGTCTCGTTTTCAATGTTGATCTAATTCTGACCGGTTGATGATCTCAGTTAAAACCTAATTAACTCAACTGTCCTTCACTGATAATCCATTTATACAAGCTTGTCACAAAGTTATTGTAACTCAAACAAAATAAAGCCGCGTCAAATACTTACAGAGAGAATAGTCTCGTAAATCAACATGATCGAGTGAGTTTTCGATGTTCGCTACAGCACATCCCGAAAATTGGATTTTGTACTGAGTCCTGAATATAGTCAAATTAAGCAGAACGTTCATTGTTGAGAGCAACTCTTCGGCTAACTGAAGTAATTTGGTTTTTCTATATTATTGGCAAAGTGTACCGTTTTGCCACTTGTATACTTTTTGTAAAAGTTCTCGTGATTACTTGTCTGTCTATAACTAACTGCAACAGAAATCGAAACATTCAAACAATCAATATATATGAATCGATAACCTTAATTGCAGATGGAGACTGTATATTCTCCCTCAATATGTTGACTGTATCTTCGTTTGTTGTTGAACAGCAATATCTATGACCAAAATCACAGCTGTGACAGTTCGTTATGTTTCGATTGAATGTTTCTAGTTCTCGCTTCTGGAACATTGTTCTAAAGGCTCATTGCAAACAAAATGTGAATGGAAGGAATGCTAGAAGAATACTGAATGTCAGATAAAAGTGCATATATGTGTCTGCAGATTCAAAAGATCCTGCTCGCGTATACTCAACAGACCGTGGCGACTACCATAACGTGCTAGCTGACATTGCCTATCATCACGACCCGACCGAGCTATATTGAGTGGAACATATGTTCCTGTAGGTACTATCATGTCAGGCAGGTCGGTTGAAGAACGATAAGACTAAAAGCAGCAACTCAAGGTCTGAGGGCAAAGTCGTACTGCTGACTGCAGAGTGGTGTGATAGCAGTAAGTTGTTCTCCTCGAACAACCTGCCACTGCAGCAATTCAGCCTTTTCACAAGGAAGGAAGGGGTTAGAAGAGGTCGACTCTAGAAATGTCACACCTCACCTTTACCTCACGGATTTCCGTCTCTTGTGGTAAGGCCCTTTGAAAAACGGAGCTAACAAGTCAAAAAACTTTCACCAAAAGGCCGTGCGCGACTGGCTTCAAGCAGTTATCCCTTGAGTTCTGCGGTCACTCTCCCAAGTCGTTAAGACAAACATTAATCTAATTCTTTTTCAGGTTCCCTAAAAACCGCCATTTCACGGTGTTGGCAGCCGGGAAGTGACATTAGCACACGTGACCAAGTTGATCAACAACATATCCCTCCTTCAACTGCCAACAACTATCTTATCTCCACGACTAATTCTTCTCCCATTCTCTTAGCACCTCGTGAATCTAATGAAAACGATTCGAGTATGCGGAACGTTGTTTCTGGTTTCTTGAAACTACGCTCTTAACTACACGTAGGAGCTTTTAACGTCCGAACACTGTGTCAAGTAGGACAGCAAGCTCCCTTAGTTAGGACTTTGAAATCTCATGTCATTCATGTGTGCTGCGTCTACAAAACGCGCACATAGGATCCGAATAGCATTGTTCATTTGACCTCACCATGTCAAAGTAACGAACCAACTCGATTCACGCTTCGTGTATCTTGAAGCCTTGATGCTGCTTCTCGTGACCTCACCAGTGTAAATATATCAATGAGTCCTAGAGCAGAAATAGCTCTCTTGGACTGTATCCAAGCAGACAGTCGTTTGTGTGCTGTCCGACTTAAGGGAACAGTAAGGTCTCGGAAGGGAAGGGACACCCATCGTTGTTCCTTCGTCGTCTCTGCCTATTCTCCCACTGACTGAAGCCCAGATGACGTGAAAGATGAATTTTACAGAAAGCTTTCCGACCTTTTCCGAAAATCTTGTCGCTCTGGTGTGGTAATAGTGGCTGATGACTTTAATGCAGAAGTAGGTAAACTAAGCCCAAAGGAAAGTTAACAAGGTGTATCTCTAGTGTCGTGACTCAAAAGTCATATGATGTCGACAATCTGTTGTAGCTTTGCTCAGATAACCACCTGTTACTGGCAAACACCCACTCTAAACATATGAACAGCACACTTAAACATGATGACCTCCTAATTCGTCCCAACGTTGGACGCAAAGTGATCACATCACTATCAGCCACCGGTGAAGGGGCCGTATAGAAGACTGTCGCTCATTGTTGAGCACATGCTTAGATTCAAATCATGCTCTAGTTCGAGCGCGTATTTTTCTGCATCTTACTGTACGTAGGAAAGACGCTGCAAGTTAACTTCTTAGGGCCCTACTTATTGATGGTCAAGCTGAGATTTTATTTCAGGAACAAACAGAAAAATAGTTAGGCAGCTATGTAAGTGATGACCACCCCGATGCAGCACGAAATGATATCCGACAAGCCGTTGAAACAGCAGTGATATATGCTAGTACGGTGAACGATAATGTTAAGGAAAAACGCTGGATTCTTGTAGCATCTATCACATTGATAGATGCCTGAAAACTCATTCCATCTGGCTGTGAACAAGACAAAAAGCGGAGTCAGCCTAAGCGCAGGCTGACAAGGAGCCTACGCAACTTTCGCAAACAGTGGTGGGTAGCGAAGGCAAGAGAGGTGGAATAGGCAGCGGCAATAGTTAACAGTAGACAGCTGTACAGACTTGCTAAGTAAACCGGTATTAGGAACCCAACAGTTTGCGAAACAATCAACGAGAAACTGAACATATTTTCATTATCAATCCAGGAGGTTGGATTGATATGCAAAACACTTCAGGGATCAGTTCAATGTAAGTCCTCTAATTCTTTACGAAGTTGGAAAAGCTATGGGAAATCTGAAGCGAGTGAGTGCAGCGGGTACTGACAAGTCTATATATTTACACTGGTGAGGTCACGAGAAGCAGCATCAAGGCTTCAAGATACACGAAGCGTGAATCGAGTTGGTTCGTTACTTTGACATGGTGAGGTCAAATGAACAATGCTATTCGGATCCTATGTGCGCGTTTTGTAGACGCAGCACACATGAATGACATGAGATTTCAAAGTCCTAACTAAGGGAGCTTGCTGTCCTACTTGACACAGTGTTCGGACGTTAAAAGCTCCTACGTGTAGTTAAGAGCGTAGTTTCAAGAAACCAGAAACAACGTTCCGCATACTCGAATCGTTTTCATTAGATTCACGAGGTGCTAAGAGAATGGGAGAAGAATTAGTCGTGGAGATAAGATAGTTGTTGGCAGTTGAAGGAGGGATATGTTGTTGATCAACTTGGTCACGTGTGCTAATGTCACTTCCCGGCTGCCAACACCGTGAAATGGCGGTTTTTAGGGAACCTGAAAAAGAATTAGATTAATGTTTGTCTTAACGACTTGGGAGAGTGACCGCAGAACTCAAGGGATAACTGCTTGAAGCCAGTCGCGCACGGCCTTTTGGTGAAAGTTTTTTGACTTGTTAGCTCCGTTTTTCAAAGGGCCTTACCACAAGAGACGGAAATCCGTGAGGTAAAGGTGAGGTGTGACATTTCTAGAGTCGACCTCTTCTAACCCCTTCCTTCCTTGTGAAAAGGCTGAATTGCTGCAGTGGCAGGTTGTTCGAGGAGAACAACTTACTGCTATCACACCACTCTGCAGTCAGCAGTACGACTTTGCCCTCAGAACTTGAGTTGCTGCTTTTAGTCTTATCGTTCTTCAACCGACCTGCCTGACATGATAGTACCTACAGGAACATATGTTCCACTCAATATAGCTCGGTCGGGTCGTGATGATAGGCAATGTCAGCTAGCACGTTATGGTAGTCGCCACGGTCTGGTGAGTATACGCGAGCAGGATCTTTTGAATCTGCAGACACATATATGCACTTTTATCTGACATTCAGTATTCTTCTAGCAATCCTTCCATTCACATTTTGTTTGCAATGAGCCTTTAGAACAATGTTCCAGAAGCGAGAACTAGAAACATTCAATCGAAACATAACGAACTGTCACAGCTGTGATTTTGGTCATAGATATTGCTGTTCAACAACAAACGAAGATACAGTCAACATATTGAGGGAGAATATACAGTCTCCATCTGCAATTAAGGTTATCGATTCATATATATTGATTGTTTGAATGTTTCGATTTCTGTTGCAGTTAGTTATAGACAGACAAGTAATCACGAGAACTTTTACAAAAAGTATACAAGTGGCAAAACGGTACACTTTGCCAATAATATAGAAAAACCAAATTACTTCAGTTAGCCGAAGAGTTGCTCTCAACAATGAACGTTCTGCTTAATTTGACTATATTCAGGACTCAGTACAAAATCCAATTTTCGGGATGTGCTGTAGCGAACATCGAAAACTCACTCGATCATGTTGATTTACGAGACTATTCTCTCTGTAAGTATTTGACGCGGCTTTATTTTGTTTGAGTTACAATAACTTTGTGACAAGCTTGTATAAATGGATTATCAGTGAAGGACAGTTGAGTTAATTAGGTTTTAACTGAGATCATCAACCGGTCAGAATTAGATCAACATTGAAAACGAGACCATATCATGAATAGATTCCATTTACATACGACCATTCTGAAAACAAATATATGTTCACCATTTGGGGAACAATATCACCTCCAAACTGACAGTAATGGAGAAGAATGACTACTGTCCATGACTATTAAGTAAAAGTATGATCTTTTTAAGGATAATGTTGAACATTCTGTAGTTTTCGGTGTGCTTCACGTACAATGTTCAGTAGACGTATTCATTCAGGTATAGTAAAGCTTCAATGATTCACTAAAGATTATGAAGCCTTGTGAAGATTATAGAGGTCCATATTCATGAGCATTAGACCAAATGATATTATGGAGATAGGCATTTTTCAGATAGTTTTTGGTATTTTTGCACTTATTTTGTTGATCTTTACAGTCTGTACATTTACGACAAAATGACTTTACGTGTTGTTTAAGTGTATGGCCTTGAAGACGCTTTCTTCGTTACGTAACACTCTAAAAGACACATGTTGTTAACCACTATTAAATGCATCACTACACATACGTCTCCTGTTCTCCGTTGCTTGTGGCTACGACAAATGAACTCTGAAACATCTTTTGTGTTCATTCATAGACTGCAACAGCATTCCCGTTATATCATACGCTTGGTTATTTTACTGACATCATTGTAACAACATAGGTTGGTTGGCCAAGAGTTGACCTCAAACAACTAAGTATCTGTCAAAACAGTAAAGTTCAAGTATTCATTCACTTCCTTGTTTTGTATAGGCATTATATTTACTATTATGTTATATTGAATGTTGAGAGGCTTTGTTTGTCTAAACAGGTAATCCCAGGCTCCACTGAGACTGCACGAACATCTAAATAAAGACCTATTTACTATTAGTCGGGTTTCTTCTATCAATAGCACGAGGGTTACCTACAGGCACGAAACGATAATAACCTTACTGAAATTAATAATTATCTATAATTGCGGATTCTGGAACGCAACGCAACCGAACACACATCAACTTGCTGATTCAAATAAGGTTCTCTAACTTTTATTTGTGTTTATAACTTATAATTTATATACTGTCAAATTAACATTTAGACGTGGTAACTTTATTGCTATTTTTGAGTTAATATTTTTTGGTGTACCACAATTTGATCGTTTGGGACATTAATCCAATTTATCCATCAGTCGATCGGCTTCTTGATCATTTCCTTTCTAGATTCAGCAAACTGTCGACTGGCGTGCTTCACTGAATCTTTTGGTTAATTCTATAAAGCTGAATGCGATTGTTTAGTATTAGGCTTTGCCTCATAACTTACCAATTTCCAACAATCAATAGATCACCAGAAAAGGAGTCCTTAATTATAGCTAGGATGTTTCATCGGTTCTCCCAAACGATGTTCACTTTATGTGCTTACACTCTAATAATGCCACCTGACAATTACTCTAAAAGTACTATAACACTTTCTGATATACTTCTAGAGGCATATAGCAAACTCCTAACTCAATGGTGTATACCAAGATAAAACAGTAACCTACAATATGTGTACTTTTCATATCATTAATTTGTGATCTGAATCCAAAGATTCTGCATCATTTCTAAATGTTTTCAAACCTTTGTGCTACTCAAGAGCCATTGATGTTGAATAAAGTTGATTCTATAGGGTAATGTTGAGTGACCTTGTAGGTTTATGGTAAAGGTTGGTATTTAGTGCAGCTATAATCATAATGACAATCAAGCTTTAAATAAAGATTTATCATGTTGAGAAAACCTAATTTATAAGATCGTATCTGGCAGTCACATCATTGTCTACCCTGAGCAGTCGTATCCTATAAATCAGCAATATGACATCTATCGCATTTATAAAACAGGTTGAGCCTGAGGATAGAATAATATATTTAATGTGAGTATAGACAACCACTACAGAATGACCACGCCTGTGCGGCCGAGCCATGCCTTCCAGCTGAACGAGTGTTCCCATTGTTGACCTTCTTTCCGTGTTGAATGTTGAACATCTATTTCCTCAGTTACCTCATGTTTAGCCTTGAGTATTGTGTGGTTAGTACCAATAACACTACAACCGATTACTACAGACTAAATCTGTGAACAGATTAAGCTCACGTCATTCATAATTCAGTTGAACGTCATTAAACATGAATATTTTGGTACTGACAGCACAATTCTTGTCAATTAGATGAAAAAATTTTGCATCGAGATTTCAGATCATCACTTAGGTGTTTGAGATACAAAACTTTCTGCTGGTCGTTATCATTAGCGTGGCACTGAAAATCAAGCTTAGCTGTGATCACTACATTTAGGCGGTGCGCGTGTGTGAAGATAATGGTAACTTTCACGTAATAATAACTGTGGCTGACTACAAAAATATGTTTCCTGCTTAGCCTCACAAACCACCGTTCATTAGTTCTGGGTTCACTCCGCATATTTGTACCCCGGTCGTCACAGAATCAATTAAACCAATGTCACAGCGTTCACATAATGAAATATGAGAGCTTTCTCCCTCTCTCACTCAGTTTTCTCAACAAAAACTGTGCCACTCACGAGACAATGATGTCAGTTTAGGTTGATTTTACGCCTACAAATACCGGACATTTATGGAACGTCAGAGTTATACAGCGTACAAATTCTCAGGTCACTCATGAAAGCCTTTGGAACCAATTAAGCAGACATAATGCATAGAGTTATGAAACAACCAGATTCCAAGGACTCTCACTACAAGGTAGTGATTGTGGCAGAATTCTAAGCACTGATGATGGTAGTGATATGGTTAACAGTTACAGAGTTAGTAATAATACTGATTGTAGTGCTAGTGTTACTACTACCAGTATTGATATGAGTGGTGGAAGCAATAATATCGATGGTAATATTACTGGTAACACCAATAGCACTACAATTATAAGTCACAATAGTAGCGGTAGTCGTTGTAACGACATAAGCGTAGTTAATTTTAGTCAATATAGTTATGCGAGTAATAGTAACGGTCTTAAAAATAGTAGTATTACTGGTGGTAGTGATAGTATGATTGGATGTATTGGTATTTGTAGTTCCAAGATTATTAGTGGTTGTTTCTGTGGTTGTTGCGTCAGTATTTGTAGTGTTGATGATAGAAATTTTAGCAGTTGTACGAGTAATAGTCAAAAAGAAGACGATATAGAGATGGTCCATATGCATCGTCTGATATTACAAAGCATAAACATAACACCCATACAAAGCTTTCAAAATCCCTTTGCCTGCTGTGATGTTTTCGACGATCTGAACGTGGCCTTAAAATGGTCTCCAGGTGTTTCAACTATTCTGTGCTTTTCACATTCGAAAACTCTTCACGTCATCTAGGGACGATGACAATTTCGGCCTCAAGTTCCACTCCGTACTACTTATTTACAACGTTATGAGTAGCGTTCACAAGTGTTGTAGCTGTAGTTATTGTATTTTTAGTGATGGTAGAAGTAGTGATAATAAGAGTGGTTTTAGCTGCACAAAGTTGATAAAAAACGAAGTTTGTCTGCATTTATGAATGATGTCAACTACATAAACAGTTAAGACACAGTACATAAATTTAGGTGTCCGAAAGAAATGAACATGTTGCTCGAAGAATTGTGAAGCAGGTCACAAATGAGAGTACAAGTTTGGTTTATGTTTCTTCTGTGGTAAATGTCATTCATGTAATTCGCGTGTATTTCGTAGTGACAACTGTTTTAAATTTTGCAAAATCGGACATATCCGGTCAGTCTGTAGAGCTAATGTTTTGCCACTAACGAAGATAAACAATGTAGTTCGAATTCGATCAGGATGGGAGTTTCTAGCGACCACTTATCCGTATATACGATTTCGGAAAATAATTTCCACATTCGGAAGCGATAATATACCTACCTCGGTTGTGTCCCAGACTTTGTTGTTGAAGCCTTATCTCATTTCCAGAACTAAATGAAGCCATGTTAGCTTTGCATAAACCTTGAACTAAACGACAGCTAAAGCGAGCTTATGTTTCACTCCATATTTGCCGAGTGAACTGATGGAGCTCCTATCGTGAAAATTGTTGAAGCAGCACAATAAATACGAGCTCATCAAATGAAATTCAGAATAGCTTTGTGATGAAGGTTTCTAACCAGTCAAATTCTTATCATATTTCTCATGTTCTTTTGCCAGAGATGGTTTGTCATAATTATTCACATATTTTTGCTGAGATTTCCTATAAAAATGAGAAAAATATGTCGAAAAAATCAAATTGCGGTTGAAAATGTGATGCGATTGTGGTAGATACTGATATATATAATGATCCATCATTCTCCAATGACATTCCTAATAAATTTATGATGAATATTTCAAAAGGACTAAATCCTGGTGATGTCCTATCAAAAATGATTTGCACCCATAATGTGTTTGCTTTTGGTGTGAAACGTGGTTAATGTGGACAAGCTCAACGTAAATTCAAACCCATTTACAATTGGATGATTTCAAATCAAATATCGTTTACCCTCACCATGACGTCACTGTGAGTAGATCATTTTGTCAATGTGAAAAATATGTTTTAAATAAATCCACATTATTTAAAACTTGAATATTTCAAGATTCAACAATAATTAGTTGGAAAAGGCAGTGGTTGAAAACCTATGGTTCGAATTCTAGATATCAATTATTTAAGTGTACACATCGACATATTACTGAAAACACAATTGCAGAAAACAGGTATGTTTATTTCAAGTTTTGGTTGTTAATTGCAGTACTAATTAGTACGTTCTGTATCATACGGAGTTTGTACTTGATGACTATCTGATTTTAGATTCCAAATACAAGAATCTAGTTCACGTTCATCTAGTTCTCTCCGGGCTAAATTGTAGTATACTGAGAACTCCTAGTTAGTTCACTAATTCGAATTAGAATAATCACAATAACAACCTGTGGTGTTTGAATTAACTAATGATTCTTTTGTACTTGTTGAATGCTCGATTTCGAATTCCGAATACAACACATTCGTTTGTGCTTGTGTCTCAGTTCTTAATTCAATTGCTTTATTTCCGGGACACTCAGTTCGTACTATAATTCAAATAATTCAAAACATTATACAAGCACTTATGAAATGTTGGTTTTCTGAAACGTCTAGTGCTTCCTATCGGCAAAAGAAACAAACAAATAAATGAAGTTGGAAATCTGAACCATTTGATGTGAACTAAGTAATAATCGCGATATAATGAGTGCAAACTATAGGCATATACACAATTGTTATTTTGATGCAGATTACAAATGTAGTCTGAGACCAATATTTGTGATGGTGGAGAAGATTTGTATCTCAGGTGGATGATTTTGGTGGAGTTTTGATCTCAGAGAACAAAACCTCACCAAAACTATGAGTTGTGGCACAATTGACTTACTTCAACAGCGTACGTTGCTTATAAAATCTCACGTATTATTTGATCTTGAGAAGGCATGCGAGCATTGTGGCACTCACTCGACCTACCAAAGTAAAACAACTGTTAAGACGTCCTGGAAACCTTGGATTTGGTATTTAGTACAAATGCGAGAGCCCGCCTCCCAAAAGTATCTACATATCTGCTTACTTCTCTCACCAGCATTCTCCATCCAACCTTGTCCTGGACAATCCTTTCCAGCTCCTTCCGGTTGTTATTCATCCTTTTCATATCTGTTTCTATTTCCCGACGTAATGTCTTCGTTGGCCTTCCACTTTTCCGTTTCCCTTTAGGACGCCAAGTTAGGGCTTGCCTCGTGATCCAGTTTGATGATTTGCGTAGTACATGTCTCATCCATTTCCATATTCTCTCAGCTGTCCTCCATGCGCCGTCTTGCACTGTAGTCCGTCGAATGAGTTCTGGAGATTTTTGACAGTCTTCTCAAGAACTCCATGGTGTCGAACACGTTTCCATAACGTTCTTTTATCTACACTGTCAAATGCCTTTTCATAATCAATAAAGTTGATTTACAGTGACGAGTTCCACTCGACTGATTGTTCGACGGTGATCCGTAGTGTCACAATTTGGTCTGTGCACAACCGATTCTTGCAGAATACAGCTTGTTGATCTGGAAGTTGAAAGTCTACTGAGTCTTTCATCTGGTTCAGCGACAACCTACAAAGCAAAAATCTTGTTCCGCACTCCATAAATAGAAGTTGAATGTTAAGATTCAAAATAGTGTTGATATGATAAGGTCAATTGGAAATAAAATAGTAAGAATATCAAAGAATGCCTACAAGAATGTAGGTATGTAAGAGTTTAAGGAAATGATTAGTTTTTACGTGAAGCCAGTCACTTTATTTCAATTTCGAGATCATGATCGTCAAAAATACGTTTAAGACATTCGAAATGAACACATCTTATTTCAAGTATTTGAGGTAGGGTAGCAATAAGTTCCGGGTCAAACCATATGAGTTGGTGGCCGAAAAAACTGAAATCATTTTGACAAACCTGTAGATTCACTGAGGGCGCTTTTAATCGATAATTCAAAAATAATTGAGGAAGAACTTTGACCATAGAGTAGGTATTTGTGTTTCAGTAGACCGCAAAGAGTAACAGTCGTTGTCAAAACTGATAAACGTTTACCTTCGGAAACTCAAGATAAACATGCTAGAAATCTGCTTCATAGCACAGTTCAGAACATTGAATTTGACTGAAAACATTTTCGCTGTCAACACCGGAGTACGTGTGCCTCGTAAAACAGTAATTCATTGTGCAACACTGAATTCTTATCCCCCCGCAACACTTAATACAAGCCGCTACCTCGACTTTAAACAATAAATCGGTGCTTTGTTCGAAGCTGATAAAGAAAACTTCATTTTGATTCCATCTAAGATCCAACCAATGAATGACAGATTTGTCCGTATACCGATCATGTCAACAATAAAGTCATGGAAGTAATCATAATCAGAAAAGAAAATATCAAGTTACCAAGAGTTTGTAACTCAGCACTACCCCATAGGGAGAGAATGATCTGTAGCTGTTAATATACCCCGAAAATCAATAGCTCTGCAAGTCGTCGTTATCGGATGCTGACGACATTAATTTTAATGGACTTACCTAACTGAAGGTTCTCAGTTGTGCATTTGCACTATATCACGAGTGAAAACTCCATGCTCAACTTCTCCTACAATCGCTAGCCAGTTTAGATCAATCACTTCTCAATAGTCTATCAAATATATCTTCGAATCTACAAGCTCTTGACTTTTGATTTCAATTGGTTGGCGTGATTTTTATAGGTATTACAGATTGAAGTGTTGTCAAACTAGAAATGCTCGTGACATCTTTACCATGTATACACGGCAATACTAATTTAAAAATATAATGCTGTGAAATTCCTATTAACTAAGTCACTTTTTATAGAATGATGGATACAATAACGCTAATAATAAAAACCATGTTTGATAATTTTCAGCAATATTACATCAGACATTACATGAACAATCATTAGAATATACATAGTTTTATAAGGAAATTAACCCAAATTATTGAAATAAATAGTTAAATATAAAGATTTCTAATGAGATACATGGTCAGAATAATACAAGAAGAGGATATAAGATGTTTCTGATAATCATTCATTATTAGTCGTTTGATTATGAAACCATCTACTTATAACAACACCGACAAATACAACAATGAAATAGACGACTAAAGGTATGATTACATGTAAATGGTGAAGCGATTTGTTCTGTTTATTGTGTTTGACTATTACGAACAATTTCTACGGTATTATCCTTAAGGTTTTCTCTTATCTAAATTTCATTAATGTCCGAAGTGATTTCATTGTATCTAATGGTTGTTGTTGTTGTATTCAGATTGTTGTTATTCGAGCGCTTCTGAATAAAGAGAAAAAGTAGAATGTCATACTAAACCACAACTATTATTCAATTATCTCAATAATCATTATGCACTGTAATGATAGAAGAGAATTCAAAAATATAGTTACATAATTTGAAATCTTATCATCAGTTAGAACACTTACTACTGATTTCACTATCAACAGGATAAGTGCTCACTATCCTATAAACAAATGACGATTCATTCGTGCGACAAAGTTTGCGTCATGTCAACAATAAAGTCATGGAAGTAATCATAATCAGAAAAGAAAATATCAAGTTACCAAGAGTTTGTAACTCAGCACTACCCCATGGGGAGAGAATGATCTGTAGCGGTTAATATACCCCGAAAATCAATAGCTCTGCAAGTCGTCGTTATCGGATGCTGACGACATTAATTTTAATGGACTTACCTAACTGAAGGTTCTCAGTTGTGCATTTGCACTATATCACGAGTGAAAACTCCATGCTCAACTTCTCCTACAATCGCTAGCCAGTTTAGATCAATCACTTCTCAATAGTCTATCAAATATATCTTCGAATCTACAAGCTCTTGACTTTTGATTTCAATTGGTTGGCGTGATTTTTATAGGTATTACAGATTGAAGTGTTGTCAAACTAGAAATGCTCGTGACATCTTTACCATGTATACACGGCAATACTAATTTAAAAATATAATGCTCTGATCGAAATTCAGCGAATAAATCATAAATGAAATCAATGAATTCCTGAATTATTTTACAAAGAAATCTGTGCAACATCTGGAAAGATTTGTTCAAATTATTACATATTTCACGTTTCAAACTAAAAAGAGGCAACACCGAAGTTTACAAACCAAAGAAAATTTGTGATTCGCAGTGCCGCTTAAAAAGCGCGTTCTATCTTATATCGAACTTGTCAGCAGGATGTACGTCTATCGTAGAGTTTATATTCACTCTGATACTATAATTAAGCACCATAATTTTAAACGAGATCCCGTTATTCACTGAGCTACTCAGTCGAGATATACACTGACTTCATCAATGAAAGTAACGTTGATTCATCACTGCATTGTTTATTGAAACTTCTAACTAATGTGTGAGACTGTAATTTTACTACAAGATATCATTAGTCTTTGCTCACAATGCTTTTGATTCAAGAAAACATCCAGAAAATCCTCACTCGGTGCACGTGTAGTAATAAACGTCTGATGGATTACAGTACAAAAACACCAATGGAGGGATTCAAACAAACAATACAAAATGACAGTCATCTTCACTGTTCAAAGATACAGTAATGCATTCCAGCTAATCAACATAATCTACTTGACCAAACGCTTTTACATTCAATCATGAAACATCATAGCACGCTTAATCGCATACAATCAATGCTTGTCTTGAAACCCAGATTCATCTCTCAACAACACATTATAACTCCAGTGAAGCGTGACAATTAAGCATTGTACAGAGAAGATATCAGTTTGAAGCAACACTGTTTTACTTCTGTTTCAAACAAAACACCCGTTTTTGCATTGAGTGGTGAGATGACTGTAGATATATGACGTTCGTACTGTAAGTGAGTGGTGGAATAAATAAGTGAATATATTTTCTAACTAATTCCGTCATTCATAAATTTCAATTTCGACCATAAGCGTGATACGTCTTTGAATAGCCATCCACGGTTTTGCGAAAAAGGCATCCGTAAACCTTAGTTATTTCGTTCGAGAAATTCGGTTCAGTGAGCCTTGGCAAACAGATAATTGAATTGGTCTTCAGTAAGCGACTTCAACCGGAAGCGTTCACATTCTCGGTTAAAGATACCCCCATATGTGAGAAAATCAGCATCTTCGTTCATAGTGAGCTTCAAACATCGATAGCGCGCATTGAATAATGAGTTGTCGCGGAAAATGTTGGCTCAATGGCTGGATAGTGTCCATGAATGAGCGATCGTGTGGGTTTAGAGGCAGAATTAGGTTGCAATTTCTGTCTGGTTCACTAGGACCCAACTTTCTAAGCGGCAAGCGGACATTCCAAGCATCATCCTGATTGGCAAAGTCAAATTTGAATAAGTCTTCGTAACGTCGAAACCACATATCAAATGTGACATTGGATTCCGTATCGTAATGAAGCTCAGGGATATTGTTAGCGGTACTATCAACTGATCGTGCGGTAGTAGAAGGGTTGGAACTGCTTGGTTGAGAAATAGACGTAAGCTTTGTATCTGCTAACATTTGAATTAGTTTCATCTGCTGCTCGAGTAATAGTTCAAGTTTGGAAGGATCCATGTTTCCGAGATCACCGTCGCCAAATTGTTAGGTTTGAAGCTTCACGAATTCACTTAATCTGCGAACGAGAACAAGACCCAGTGACCAAAGACCAGTAATCTAACTATTGACACGTCCCAGTCCCACTACCTAGAAGGCGAATTCCAAGCTTGGTTTGGGAACTATTTTCTGCAAACAGCCATAAAACGATCGAGCCCACAAACACAATGCAAATACATATAATCGATATTGTCATGTGAAATGTTTAAATATTAATCAATGAGTTCATCAATTGACTGTTATTTAATCATTTGATCGATAAATTAATCGATATGATAAGATTACAAATATGAGTTTTGCGGATATATCGTCCCCAGCAGACTGGAAATTAGGACACCTCATGAAGATTTTCAAAGAAAGCAGATCCGAGCAAATGTGAAAACTACAGAGGCACCACATTAGTGTCATTACCATATTAAGTCTTCAACAGAATGTTGCTGAAAGATAAAGTAGACGCCCAACCTCCAGATAAACAAGCTGGATTCAGAAGGGATCGGTCGTGCACAGACCAAATTGCGACATTACGGATCATCGTCAAACAATCAATTGAATGGAACTCGACACAGTACATCAACTTCATTGATTATGAAAAACCATTTGACATTGCGGATAGGAGAACATTATGGAAACATTCTAGACACTATGGAGTTCTTGATAACATAGTCAACATTATTCAGAATTCATAGGATCGACTACTGTGCAAAGCTGCCCATAGAGGACATATAGCGACTCACGTGCAAATGTGTTTATTCTCATTCAACTCAGTTAAGCCCTTTTGCTAACTTATTTAGCGGACAAAGCCATCCGCACTATAACAATTTATTGTACCCTTATTATTATTTTGTGCTTGTATGAAATACGCATGCTTGAATATTGCTTACGGCCTACGCATTTATGTCACTCTGCTTGTCTCACTACTAACCGCTTTTTTGATTCGATTACTCAATAATTTCACATGCTATATATATGTCCATGTTATTCATATGGCTGACTCTGCTTTCTCGCTCGCTTGATTGTACTCGATTACTTACATTCGCTCAGTCGCTCGCTTGCCTGTTTGCCGTTCGACACAACTCTTAATGCTCGTTTAATGCATCTGTAATTTTGGACATCTGTGTGTGTGGTCTCGAAATAAACGTAATCAACGCTTCGTATTCGCCTTCTGAATAATATACCGTTGGGGTTAAATAGGACGGTTATCAAGACGAATTTTCTACGAAGTTTAAGGGATATATCGAATACCGACCACTACAGACAGCTGACAGACGCATTTCAAGTGAAGACCGGAGTCAGATGGGCCTGTCTACTCAATCTTCCTCTTTCTTCTAGTGATCGACTAGATTATGAAGACCACGACATCTGAGGGAAAACACGGCATACAATGGACAGCTGAGAACCAGTTAGACTTCGCAGATGAATTAGCCCTCCTATCACATGCACACTAACAAATGCAGATGAAGACATCTGTAATACTTTAACGCTACAAACGTCTTCTATTTCGAAAGCACATAATACGACAATCCCTATTGTCAAATGGCTGCACCTCAACCAACACTTCAACCAGTTAAACATAATGGTTTCATGATACCGTCATAAAGTATTGTCATGACCTGACAATTACGTTATGTGATTGATAAATTAACGAAACTATTACCAAAATCAGTCAACAAACTGACTTATAAATATCAAAAAATAGTGTTGTGTTCTGGTTGTCTTCATCCCTTACAGATTAATGCAGTATGTTTTTCTATCGGTTGCTCATCCAAAACGTTGTCAGTCTAGTTGAAAGTTTAGTGACACAATCATGAATGCAAATCATCATTTCTTTTAACATCCGGTGCCAATAATGAAAAGGATTCGATTACGCGAAGCGTTATTCCTCGTTTACTGGAACCACGCTCTAAATTACATGTAGAAGCGTTTGGCTGCAAGTAAACCTCTTATGCTTCTAATTCACGGTAGTTAAGAATATTTGAGGAACAACTTGAAAAACGAATCAGCAGCCATGTGGGTGATGCACACCCTAGGGCAGCATGGAGTGACATCCGAATAGCTGTAAAAACAGCAGTGACATCTGCTAGTACAGTGAACTATGAGGTGGGGGAGAGAAACTGGATCTCAGCAGCATCTACCGCACTGAAGGATCCTCGAAAACGCACTCTATCTGGCTCTGAGCATAACAAAAACTGGAGTCAGCTAAAACGCAACCTGACAAGATACCTACTCAATGATCGCGAACAGTGGTTGGTAGAGAAATGAGGAGAGATAAAAAAAGCAGCGGCAAGAGGTAACAGTTGACAACAGTTCAGACTTGTTAAGAAAACAGGTATCAGGAACCAAACTGTTTGGGAAACAATCACCGAGAGAAATGAACATATTCTTCATTCTCAATCCAGGAGATTGGATTGATATGCAAAACACTTCAGGAATCAGTTTAACTAAACTTCAGCCACACTTCGGCTTCCCACGATCTCCATTCGACCTGAATTGCAAGTGAGTGTAAGTCCTCCAACCCTTAACAAAGTTGTAGCGTGTGAATGCAGCGGGTACTGACAGGTCTACCCGTGACAATTTTAAGGATAGTGGTCCAGTATTACCAGCATGATTGACTGAGGTCGTAGGTAGAATCTGGGAACTGAACGTTATTCCATCTGACTGGTCTCAGTCACTGATAGAGCCAGTCTATAAGAAAGGACAAACGTCCTCTTGCGACATTCACAGAGGAGCCAATTTGACTTGTATAGTGCTTAAAATATTAGCTTCAATAATAATTCGACGCCTAACCAAAGCTCATGAGAAGCAGACTAAGGAAAATCAGGTTGGTTTCTGACCTGGACGTGGTTGTATAGACAAGATATTCACACTACGTCAATTCCTAAAATATAGACACATATAGACGTCACACAATAGTAGCATTTCTCAATCATAAGGCGGCCTTTGACTCTGTCGGTTGTGAGGTTCCATGACAGCGTTTGTCACTGAACCGAGTACCAAATAAGTACATTGAGCTTACACAGGCTCTCTACTCGAACACAAGCGGCCGAGTAGGCGCTTATGGCGAACTGTCATCAGAATTGATAACTTCAAATGATGTCCGTCAGGGCTGTTCACTCTCACCACTCTTGTTTAACTTTGCCGTTGACGTGCTTTTAAATATATCACTTACCTCATCTTGATCTAGAGATTTTCTTAGAATATGTCGATGACACAGTTCCATTTAGTGAAGACGCTGACAAAATGCAGAGTCTTCTGACCACTATAATCAAGAGTGCAAGCATGCTCGAGATGCGATTCTCCCCCTCGAAATGCAAATTATTGCTTCAGGATTGGGTTGCACCGACACCCGGACTAATGATAGGGAGTGGAGTAGTCGAGCGTGTAGACCGCCTCATTTATCTTAGAAGTCTAACCAGCAGTCGTAAATTCGTTTGACTGGCATATTCGGCTGGTACGTATAATTCGGAATGTTTGCTTACGTGTTATATTTTATGAGGTGCACAGGAATCTAGACAAGTGTTGACGATCAGAAATAATGCGTGGATGTCATCCAAGAGACCAATACTTGAGGAAAAGCTATCTCAGTCTGAGAATTCAACCAGTGAGTCTCAGTCAGTATTTTCATGGTATCCATGCTGACTGGTTCTTCGCATGGGTCGAGTTTGATAGAGATAAATATGGAGGACACAAACTACTATTTCATGGTCATTTAGAACTATGGTCTACTATGATATTAGTACTGCTTTAATAATAGACCTAATCCTAAATTTGTAGATGTGTCATGATATAACTGCCTAATCTATAAGATCTTACGTGGAAGTCACACCATCGACTACACCAAATCACTGTATCGTATCAATTACCAATACATGATGTAGAACAAAGTTGGGCTAGAGAAGGAACAATATATTTAATATGAATAGAAGATATAAGGTAGCATTCAGAAGGACCACGCCCGCATGGTCGAGCCATGCCACTCGATCAACTCTAATTCCTTCAATTCATTCTTCCTGCCTTTTACATCCTTAGGTATTTCTCCGCGTTGCATATTGAATATCTATTTTCCGAGTAGCCTCGTGGCCAGCTTTGAAGATTGTGTGGTTATAGTCTAATGCCCTACAGTCACTGCTTACAAATTATTCGTACAGGGAGTTGGATGACATCTCTACTAAATATTGGATAGAGTGTATTATCACCCTCAGTTGAGGCATGAACCAACCGTAACCAGCAGCTTACGTGAATGGGTAACGAGACTTTGTCATTAGATAACTAAAAACTACCAATATTAAAGTTTGTTCTGGGGCAACTGTAATCTGCTGTATTAACCTTAACATTGTAGTTTAGAGCCGATGTGTGTTCAAATCCGGATATTTAATTCTGAATCACACACTGCATGAAAGCACCATGTTTCAGTGATAAGTATCAAAGAAGGTTTATTTGGTAAAGCTGGAGTTCTCAGGGCTGGAATTTTGTTCAGAAGTAAACTTGCTTACTTACTTACTTACGCCTGTTACTCCCAATGGAGCATAGGCCGCTGACCAGCATTCTCCAACCCACCCTGTCCTGAGCCTTCTTTTCTAGTTCCATCCAATTCTTGTTCATTTTTCTCATGTCTATCTCCATTTCTCGGCGTAATGTGTTCTTTGGTCTTCCTCTTTTCCTTTGACCTTCAGGATTCCATGTGAGGGCTTGTCTTGTGACGCAATTGGGTGCTTTCCTCAATGTGTGTCCTATCCACTTCCAGCGCTTCTTCCTGATTTCTTCCTCCACTGAGATCTGGTTTGTTCTTTCCCACAGTACGTTGTTGCTAATAGCGTCCGGCCAATGGATCTGAAGTATTTTGCGTAGACAATTGTTAATAAACACCTGTATTTTCTGGATGATGGAATTTGTAGTTCTCCAGGTTTCTGCCCCATACATTAGAACTGTCTTGACATTTGTATTGAAAATCCTGACCTTGGTGTTGGTTGACAGCTTCTTTGAGTTCCAGATGTTCCTCAGTTGTAAATATGCTGCTCTTGCTTTGCCGATCCGTGCCTGTTCATCAATGATGCTGCCCAAATACGTAAAGGTTTTTACATTTTCCAAATCTTCTCCGTCAATTGTGATTGGATTGGTGCATTCTGTGTTGTATCGGAGAATCCTGCTTTTCCCTTTGTGTATATTGAGACCTATTGCTGCTGAGGCTGCTGCCACACTGTTTGTCTTCTCCTGCATCTGTTGTTGCGTTTGGGATAGAAGGGCCAGATCGTCTGCGAAGTCTAGGTCATCCAACTGCATCTTAGATGTCCATTGTATCCCGCGCTTTCCTTCAGACGTTGACGTCTTCATGATCCAGTCGATCATCAGGAGAAAGAGAAAGGGTGAGAGTAAGCAACCTTGCCTGACACCGGTCTTCACTTTGAACGAATTTGTCAACTGTCCTCCATGCACGATTTTGCAGTGTAATCCATCATATGAGTTCTGTATGATATTGACTATCTTCTGAGGCACGCCGTAGTGTCGAAGAAGTTTCCATAGTGTCGTTCTGTCCACTCCATCAAATGCCTTTACGTAGTCAATGAAGTTGATGTAGAGTGATGAATTCCATTCAATTGATTGTTCCACAATGATCCGTAGAGTTGCGATTTGGTCTGTACACGATCGATCATTACGGAATCCTGCCTGTTGGTCACGAAGTTGGGCGTCTACGCAGTCCTTCATCCTGTTTAACAATACCCTGTTGAAGACTTTTCCCGGTATTGAGAGAAGAGTGATGCCCCTGTAGTTATCACACTTGCTGAGATCACCTTTCTTCGGTATTTTGATCAGTAGTCCTTCTTTCCAGTCTGTTGGTACTTGTTCCTCATCCCAAATCTTATTGAAGAGAATGTGGAGTATCCGTGCAGTTGCCGCTACGTCTGCTTTTAGTGCCTCTGCTGGGATGTTGTCCGGTCCTGCTGCTTTGCCTCTCTTGATTTGTCTGATGGCCATGCTGATTTCTTCAATTGTTGGTGGGCCAACATTGATTGGGAGGTCCGTGGGTGCTGATTCGATGTTGGGTGGGTTCAGTGGAGCTGGTCGATTCAACAGTTCTTTGAAGTGTTCTACCCACCCGTTTTGTTGCTCTTCAATGTTGGTGATTACCTTGCCTTCCTTGCTTTTCACTAGTCGTTCTGGTTTGCCGCGATTTCCAGAGAGTTTCTTTGTCATGTCATACAATTGTCTCATGTTTCCTTCTCTTGCAGCCTTTTCCGCCGTCGTTGCTAAATGTTCCACATATTTACGTTTGTCGGTTCTGATGCTCCTCTTCACTTGTTTGTTTATTTCCGTGTACTCAGCTTGTGCCTTGGCCTTTTCTGCTCTTTTTCGGCTGGTATTGATCGCTGCCTTTTTGTTCCTCCTTTCTAGAATCTTATCCAGTGTACCAACAGTGATCCATTCCTTGTGGTGGTGCTTCTTGTGACCCAGGACCTCATGACATGTTGAAGTGATTGCCTCTTTGATCCCCTTCCAGTTGCTCTCCACAGTAGTTCCTCCTCCATTGAGTAGATCATGAAAGGCCTGGAACTTGTTGCTGAGGACTACCTTGAATTTGTTGAGTTTGTTAGTATCCTGGTGCTTCTTGAGTTTCAATTTCATCTTGGCGACCAGTAAGTGATGATCTGATGCTATATCAGCTCCTCTCTTGGTTCTCACGTCCTCTATAGTCCTCCTGAACGTTTTGTTGATGCAAATATGGTCGATTTGATTTTGTGTAGAGTGATCCGGTGAAGTCCATGTGGTTTTGTGTATGCGTTTATGTGGGAATATGGTGCCGCCTATGACCGGCTTATTGAAGGCACATAGATTTGCAAATCTCTCACCATTTTCGTTTCTTTCTCCCAGTCCGTGTCGTCCCATGATGTCTTCATATCCAGTGTTGTCCGTTCCAACCTTGGCGTTGAAATCTCTCATCAGAATGGTCAGGTCCTTTGTTGGACACTTCTCGACTATTGACTGCAGCCTATTGTAGAATTGATCTTTAGCGTCTTCATTGTAGTCGTTGGTAGGCGCAAAGCATTGGATGATGTTCATTGAAATGCCCTCTTTCTTTCTTTTAAATGAGGCTTTAATGATCCTTGCTCCATGAGATTCCCATCCTATAAGTGCATTTTGCGCTTGTTTGGACAGCATCAATGCAACTCCTTGTGTATATGGTGCATTTTCTTCTTCATTGCCGGAGTATAACAGGAGCTCTCCTGTAGTTAGTCGTTGTTGTCCAACTTGTGTCCAATGTGTTTCACTGATCCCAAGTACCTCTAGGTTGTATCTTCTCATTTCTGCAGCAATCAGGAAGGCTCTTCCGGTGTCCCACATTGTACGAACATTCTATGTACCTAAATAAATGGTCGCTCTGGTTGTCAGAAGGGGCATCGGCCTCGTAACTTCTGAGGGGATTCAGCTTTCATCATGAGGCGTCATAATTATTCGAAATGAAGATCGTCTGACTCCCAGGGCAGAGTTTAAAAGGTTTGAATAATTTTTTCTAATTAGCGTTTTTTAGCGAGTTAGTTTTCTACGGGATGGGGACGCTAACCCCATGCACAACCCTCTTCATTTATCCGGGCTTGGGACCGGCAGTAGCCCCCGGAGGGACTCCAGGCGGAGTTGAAGTAAACTTGCACTGATATGTAATAAGTCTGAACAAGAAGTATGGAGTGCGAACGAAACCGAGAGCTTATCAATCCATGTTATGTATTTGAAAATTGCCTGAACTTCGGTTTAATGTATTTTACCGGTCGTATGTTAATGGCTTGAACGAATTGTGTTTTCCAGTGAAACCCGAAATTTCTGTAAACCGAACTACCATCATTTCGATAAGGTGGATTACTTTGCCGAAATTCACTTGGTGGGCAGTAAGGGAACGCACGAGCTCGTTGACATTGGGTTGATCGAGCGTAAAATATAAGTCCATCTTGCCTGTTGAGAAAGTGATGAAAATGTTTTATCTTGCAGGTTTAGTATTAAAAACTTGGAGGTAACTGTGTGACAAACTGGTACTCTACGGACTGTCAAATACTAGGCCTGCTTACAGGACGGTTGTTGTGACCGTCTTGTGCGCCGTTTGAACGAAGAATGACAACATGGTCTCCACTAAGATCATTAAAGTAAAACATTTTAGCGAAGTGTATGATTTGTATGGTAGTGCCTGAGTATTTTTGTAGCTTTTTAATAAAAGAAACACAATAACGTGAAGTATGTTGAAGGTTAGCCGTTTTCAATATCGAATTCCTTATAGATTCAGGTGCGATTTTGTCAGGAATGTTATAGGTAATCACGTTATTTAGAGGGATTATTTGTTTTCAAACCATTTAAGAAAGTAGAATAAATCACATGTTGGATGGCAAGGAAGTTCTTACTTCTGTTATTTTAAAGAAAGCAATTTCAATACGAAACGACGGATATATGAAAGACGTTTATTTTCTTGAGCAATTCGGTCTACATCGCCCAACTGTTTTAGTCGACCTTAATCAACGAGTTTGCCTAACATAAATTAAAAAGGCAGCATGTAGATTGAGAAATGGTAAGACCAAAAGCAGCAACTCAAAGTATGAGGGCGAATTAGTACTGCTTAATGCGCAGCAACATCAAATAAAATTGGTAAATTTCGGATTATCGACACAAACATAGATAACAGGCTATTTAAGTATTCACCTACAAATGCTTCCTTACGTAAAAATTCATTTCAACTCTGTTCCAAAATCAAGATGAATCCAATCACGAATGACATTTCGAAACGTATTCGATCTTCTGTAAAATCTGATCGCTTCCACCTTATCACGATATTCAACTTCAATTAACATTCAACACAAATTCACATTTGGCAAATAGTCAAATGTAATTATCCGGAATATTGATCACAGTCTCATTGTCAATAAGAGTGAGACTCATTAACTAGTCGAGTCTCAAATCATCGGAATGATCATTGATAGTTCCATTGATTGATGAAATCGGAACGTCATAAATAAAAAATACTATAAGAAGACTTTCAGTGAACTCATTTGGAATAAGATGGTGAATGGTTACAGAGTTTACGCATAGCTGAAGTAAGACCATCTATGAATTCAATTGAAAACCACTGGCTTTCACTTTATTTTCTCTATACAAAATTAGTAGTCATTTGTAAAATGAAAATTTCATTCATCTTTATTCCGTTTGCGTGGGTGCATCATTAGTGCGCGACATTCCTTATTCTATTTCAGTTTTATATCAGGCTAATTAAAGAAAAGAGAAAGTCATTATATTTGATTATTAAGATGGATTCTGATGATCGGCAAGAAGAAAGCATAAATCAATAACGTTTCTACAAAGAACAACTCAGGTCAACAGTCTGTTTTTTTCTTCAAAATCACACTATCATTTCGTGTATACCATTACAAGGATCATCATTATTATGATTGTTTTCAGAATTATATTTCATATGTGGAGACGCATATTAGATTAGGAGAGCTCAAATAGTAGACGTGATGATTCTAAGTAATATTCAACCACATATATTCCCTACTGAATCGTCAACTGACAGTCCTCAGTGTGAACAATTTCGAGTGGACGAAAAAGGCTGATGTTGTGTCCAGGTCACACAAATAGTGTTCACAGAAGATATAATAAACCTGTTCAGGTAAACAAAAATACGGTTCACCAAGAATAATATGATCCTGTTAGACAATATAATCTACAGACTCCATGCATGTTTGCTTATAGTTCAAGGTATAATCAATTCAAAGCATGTAGAGTGTAAATTGTTAGTAGACAGATTCCAACCGACGTTGATGATAACAACAGCTTAAACAGTTGGAAAGTAGATGATCTTGATGAGATTCACTTCAGTATCCGCGGTTATATGATCCGGCTAAATCATCTATATGATGGTCAAACTTGAGGCGAAGTGCATCGCCGAAAAGTGATCACGAGTGACTTGTAGTAATTTTATACATAAAATGAAATTATCAAGCTAATGATCAGAAACCAATATGGATTAGATATAGTGAGAGACGGTTATGTTATCACAGGTCAGAATGTATGTAATATGTGAAATAATAGTACGAATACGGTGCAAATTAGTAAATAGAGGATGAATGCTGATTAGAGTTTTCAATATGTTTCTTGTGTTTCGATGATGATAATGATTTAGTTGGACAATATTATTGTAGAACCTGAAGACAGTTAAGCTAAAACCATAGTCCTCATTCACGTGTATTGAGAATTTCTCAGGGATTGAAATGACTTTGCCAGTTATATCGTAACGAACAAGAAGGTGAAGTGGCGAAGAACAGTCTATTGTTTACTGCAAACTCACATAGTGATCTATTAAAATGTGAAAATGATACATCCAATACATCATTTGCACATCTTTGAGTCGTCTCTTACAAGACTCATAGTTTCCTCATTCCTATTGTTATATTTCAGTCTTTCGACAGCCCGAAGTAGCATTCATCAGATTACTGATTACTGTGCATCAAAATTGAATGCAAAATGTTCATTGAATTCGGTATCCTTCCAAATCTAAAAGTAGCTCATAAAGTAATCATTCGAATGTTTTCTTAAAAAAACCGTCATGCACAGACAGCAGAAACTCCATATATGAATTCATGTACTCATTTATGAATTATTTGTACATGATCTTCATCGTTACCTCGATAAATATCAGTTCAGTCAAGTAAACCCTGTTGACAATCCAACTTACATTTTGTCATATTATGTTTATATTTCTTACAGAGAATAGCTTCACATCAATTCTTTATTTTCTCTATCAATCTATATTTTCTATTACGTAATTGATTTCACATTTTATTCTTCTATTCTACCTGACGTTTTACGCTTCTTTTAAGGATTTAAAATGATTTCAGTTCCTATCAATAATTATTACGTAATTCAATGTCATTCTAATCCAAATATATTTCGTAAGTGTACTTCTATTTCAACGTATGGTTACCCGGTTTGGTGGGATTCATGAGATATGTATTGGTGGGCTGAGTACACACCGATCACAGAGTAAAAGAATACTCTATGTTTATCTACTCATCAGTGTTGGTTGGCATCCGCCATTGGTGTTCACTTCGGGACTCGAACTCAGTACCGTTCGCTTCAAATGACAACGTGTTCTCCATTTGGCTGCTGGGTCTCGATAGCCACCTGCTTGTGTAACCGAGTTATGTATTAAATTCACATGGTGTTATTTTACTTGTATATTCCCTTTGTTATTGAGGACTGCAAATGGTCAGTCTCATAATGGCTTATGAGCATCCTGTGCGGATCGCCTCGTACAGCCTTAAGTCAAAAAGATGTGTGGTGGTTGGCAGTGGAATGGAGGATGCGCGTTTCGTTCTATTTGAGACTCATCATCTGGAAGTACCTGCATCACAAAGTGGATGTTTACTTCGTAGCTCAAACCCAGTAGCGTCAGCTTCAAACGCCATCGCGTTTTCCGTTTGACTACTGCGTCTGTATTGAGATGATGATGATATTCAGTGAGATGATATTTATGATACCCACTATATTGATTGGGATGTTGATGATAATGTTTAAAGTTATTGATAATGTTGATCACAATGTTTGAAGTTATGAAAATAATGATAATAATAATGTTGATTATTGTTATTAATAACACCATTATTTTGTTGACAGTAATGTTGATGATTTTTGGATGATGATAATTTGTTGTCATAAAAATGGAGAATGTTCGCGTGAATTTTCCATTTTGTGTCTGGAATTAATGAAGTGTATTATGAGTTGTTGAAATGTATGAGAAGCGATTTGTTTCATCTGACTTTGATTACTAGTGTACAATTTCAATTTTGCAGCGAGTGTGGATTCATACTTTATATGGTTGAACGAGAAAGAATCAAGTGTGAAATAGCTAAAAACATCTCGTTCAATTTTTATGTGATTTGAAGGCGAACAGATTGTGACTTGGATGAGACATCAGATGACGCTAGAACAACCAATGATTTTCATGGAAAATACGCGGTATGTTGGATTGAAATGTTCACATTGATTTGACCAACAGCTAGAATAAATGTTCGCTCGTTGTAGTTCAGCAGTAAATGTTGTATAACCTGAGACCCATTATCGTAAATGATTGACAAACTGAGGAAGAATGGTATTACGACTTGCAGATTACTTATAAGATCATTGAAGGTTTGATCGTGTGATGGATTGAATTCTTGTGTTTAGCCTAGTCTTTCCATTTACCCTGCTCACATCAGGGTTATAATAAACGTGTTTTATCACAGTCAAATAGGATATATGCAGTTGATTTTGAAAGGTCACCTATTGTTTGTGGATATATATGACCTGACAAATTGTTGAATCGATCAATCCTTGTTCGACTCACCGATACATATGTATACAAGAATTTATTAGTCGTATGTAACTACTTCAAAGGATCTGGTTTTTCACTATAAAACTTCATTTGTCTTCAATATTTAACTATAAATGTAAGTCAGCCAACAGAATATTTTTTTCTTACTTGCCATTCCATAAAATGAATTACACAGGACAAAATTGGTTCATTATATTGCGAATATATAATGCACGCATCCCTAAGAACTTTATTATTTCATTTACGTAATTGAGACCATCTATAATAGCAAATGTCGATGACATTCGGTTCTCTACTATTCTATGTGAACTCGCTGTGAGTGCTGGTGTGTGATAATCACAAATAGTGGCTTCAGATGACACAGACTATCTAGTTCATTTTGAAGTATGGCTTTTTGGCTAATAATATCTTCCACAAGTGTTCACTGTGCAATACATGCTTGAATGTATCTCTGATCGCCAAAATGTCAGCCTTGTCAAAGGTGCAATTGTTCCAACACTAAATGTCCTCTATAGGGATTGCCAAAACAAATGAATATAACAAAGTATGAATAACGGCAGAATCTTTTGTGCCGAAATGCCATCCTAACCTGTGGATAATCAATGACACTTGGCAAAATAGTCCGGAATTTCACGTTTCAGATTAGAATTTCAACGGTGAGTGGTGCCCTTTTTTATACGTTTCAAGTATCGTTCAGTCCCTCGGAACCATAACAACATCCAAGTTATAAAGTACGAAATCTACAGAAGGGGAGTAAGTTGAATGTACACCATCGCTTCAGCAAATTTTTTAGCGAATTTATAAAACAAGACTCTTGTTCCGCACTTCATAAAAAAGAGTTTGATGTTGAAATTAAAAATACAACTGTCACGTTAGAGGAAATCGGGAACAAAACGTTCACGATACTGAAGAGCGTCTACTGTAGTGTAAGTCTTTGAGAGCTTTGTCGGGAGGCTAATTTATAAGTGAAGCTAGTCGCTGTATGTCAATTTCAAAATGATTAACGTCAAGTGTTGATCTAGCCTTTCGAAACCAAATACATCAAATGATCACCCACTTAGAATTACGACATAATTTTCTTAACCAGATAATGTAAGACAAATGTATGTCTCTGAACAAACGATATTTCATGAGGGATACAAAGGCCTTGACACTTCTTAGTTCACTGACTGAGGTTTATGTCCTTTCCTGAAATACGGTTGATGAACGACGCAAATCAAGCAGTAAGTTGTTGTGCTTCAATAGGCCACAAAGACTGTCAATCTTTGTTAAAACTGTTAAAAATTTATTTTCAGAGGTCTGTAGCGAAACGTCCTGGAAATGCGTTTCACAGCACACTTCAGAATAATGAACTTAACTGAAAACAACTCCAGCATCAACTGTGGAGTATACGTGTCCCGTAAGATTGGAATTCAATGTGCAACGCTGACTGCTCATCCCTCTACATCATTTTTAAAATGCATATATCAACTCTTAAATCAGAGCATCGGAATCTTGGATGAACCTGATAAAGACAACTCTAGTTAAGACGTTTCCAAAGACTAAGCTTTGAGTGAAACAAGTGACCGTATGCTGACCGTGTCAATAATAAAATAACGGAAGAAAACACAATTAGTCTTGATGACAATGAGTTAAAATAGCTTGTCACTCAGAATATGTTGAGCAATGAATAATCAAGTGACCGAAAACGGAAGTTCTTAATTTCTTATTGATAAGATACTTCAACGACTCAATTTATAACATTCACTGTCGTTAATACGAAGTGATATTTCCTAGTGATGAGAATTCATCAGAATAAACATTCACAATGGACTCATTGTAGATTGCAGCTGTCACAAAATCACGTATACACAATACTACTAAACCTTAAAATAAATATTGTGAAGCTCTTATAAAAAAGTCAGTTGGTTCAGTTGAATGAAAACAATGACGTAATTAATAAAAACTGTGTTCATTATTTAATCAATAAAAGTGCATCAGATATTACATAATCAAGTATAAGAATTCCATGAAGAAATTGTACAAACTACAGAAATGAATAATGAAATCTAAAAATTACAAATGAAACAGCAAACAGAAAAAACCGTGTCAAAATATTTCAAATGAGTTATGAGATGCTTCTATGAATCATTCATTGTTTCTTCTTTTTAAATAGAAGTATCTCCAAATAATACCACATATACATACAATTAATAATGATACGAATAATGGTATCACGATATATAAGTAGAGGGATGATTTGCTCTGACTTTCCACCAAGCCTATTTCAACTGTGACATTCTAAAGAAAAACAAAAAAAATAGCATGAATTACCAAATAATGAATATTTACCGAGTACTGATCGGTTCCCTCGGTAGTTTCATTGACGTTTTCAGTTGACTGAACTTCGGTGCTCATCAAAGTGCTTTCATTTGGAATAGTAGGTGTTGCTGTACTCAATTCAGTAACCACGGGAATCTTCTGAATAATTAAAACAGTAACATTCATTTAATAACATCAATTTATTCATTATACAATGTTGTCAGTAGTGATGACAGAAGAGGATTCCACAATTAGTTATTCACAATTCGCATTTGTACAATCATTTGAACACGTGGTACCAATTGGGCAATCAGAGTGATGAGTACACATCATTCAACAACTAATTGACGACTCGTTTGTGTGATGAAATTTGTATTCTGACTGTCACATCTAATCACCATTCAAATATAAATCAATAAACTAAACATTAACAGCTTTATTGAAACAATCTATCCAGGTTCTCAATAGAGAATCAGAAATCCTTGTTCAGGATTTCAACAATGTGAGTTGACTAAATCTCACTAATTCTCAAAACATCATACACATTGAATGAACTGAAAAATTATAATGATTTCAAGCATTGATGCCAAATTGTGAACAAATCCGTTGTGAACTGTTTCCCTGCAAATAAAGCATTCTACTTGTATCTGATTAGAAATGGTCACTGTATAGAAAGCTGTAGTTCAGTCACTCAGGGTAGAATACATGTCAGTTCTTATTGATAGCAACAAAATATTCTTTCGAGTAAGTGTGTTTACTCGCAATGTGGAACTTGGTGACATTGAAAACAACCTGATAAGTTTAAGAAGTAGTTACCTCGACACGGCAATCATTAGCTTTCAAGTCATGAGTATCGTGATCGTTACTTTCAATAAATCTATTAGCTTTGTCACACGAAAAACGTAGTATGAATTACAAAATAATAAATATTTACCGTGGATTGACCGGTTTCTTCGACAGTTTCTTTGACTTTTTCAGTTAACTGAACTTCGGTGCTCATCAAAGTGCTTTCATTTGGAATAGTGGGTGTTGGTGTACTCAATTCATTAACCTCGGGAATCTTCTGAATAATTAAAACAGTAACATTCATTTAATAACATCAATTTATTCATTATACAATGTTGTCAGTAGTGATGACAGAAGAGGATTCCACAATTAGTTATTCACAATTCGCATTTGTACAATCATTTGAACACGTGCTACCAATTGGGCAATCAGAGTGATGAGTACACATCATTCAACAACTAATTGACGACTCGTTTGTGTGATGAAATTTGTATTCTGACTGTCACATCTAATCGCCATTCAAATATAAATCAATGAACTAAACATTAACAGCTTTATTGAAACAATCTATCCAGGTTCTCAATAGAGAATCAGAAATCCTTGTTCAGGATTTCAACAATGTGAGTTGACTAAATCTCATTAATTCTCAAAACATCATACACATTGAATGAACTGAAAAATTATAATGATTTCAAGCATTGATGCCAAATTGTGAACAAATCCGTTGTGAACTGTTTCCCTGCAAATAAAGCATTCTACTTGTATCTGATTAGAAATGGTCACTGTATAGAAAGCTGTAGTTCAGTCACTCAGGGTAGAATACATGTCAGTTCTTATTGATAGCAACAAAATATTCTTTCGAGTAAGCGTGTTTACTCGCAATGTGGAACTTGGTGACATTGAAAACAACCTGATAAGTTTAAGAAGTATTTACCTCGACACGGCAATCATTAACTTTCAAGTAATGAGTATCGTGATCGTTACTTTCAATAAATCTATTAGCTTTGTCACACGAAAAACGTAGTATGAATTACAAAATAATAAATATTTACCGTGGATTGACCGGTTTCTTCGACAGTTTCTTTGACTTTTTCAGTTGACTGAACTTCGGTGCTCATCAAAGTGCTTTCATTTGGAATAGTGGGTGTTGGTGTACTCAATTCATTAACCTCGGGAATCTTCTGAATAATTGAAACAGTAACATTCATTTAATAACATCAATTTATTCATTATACAATGTTGTCAGTAGTGATGACAGAAGAGGATTCCACAATTAGTTATTCACAATTCGCATTTGTACAATCATTTGAACACGTGCTACCAATTGGGCAATCAGAGTGATGAGTACACATCATTCAACAACTAATTGACGACTCGTTTGTGTGATGAAATTTGTATTCTGACTGTCACATCTAATCACCATTCAAATATAAATCAATAAACTAAACATTAACAGCTTTATTGAAACAATCTATCCAGGTTCTCAATAGAGAATCAGAAATCCTTGTTCAGGATTTCAACAATGTGAGTTGACTAAATCTCACTAATTCTCAAAACATCATACACATTGAATGAACTGAAAAATTATAATGATTTCAAGCATTGATGCCAAATTGTGAACAAATCCGTTGTGAACTGTTTCCCTGCAAATAAAGCATTCTACTTGTATCTGATTAGAAATGGTCACTGTATAGAAAGCTGTAGTTCAGTCACTCAGGGTAGAATACATGTCAGTTCTTATTGATAGCAACAAAATATTCTTTCGAGTAAGTGTGTTTACTCGCAATGTGGAACTTGGTGACATTGAAAACAACCTGATAAGTTTAAGAAGTAGTTACCTCGACACGGCAATCATTAACTTTCAAGTAATGAGTATCGTGATCGTTACTTTCAATAAATCTATTAGCTTTGTCACACGAAAAACGTAGTATGAATTACAAAATAATAAATATTTACCGTGGATTGACCGGTTTCTTCGACAGTTTCTTTGACTTTTTCAGTTAACTGAACTTCGGTGCTCATCAAAGTGCTTTCATTTGGAATAGTGGGTGTTGGTGTACTCAATTCATTAACCTCGGGAATCTTCTGAATAATTAAAACAGTAACATTCATTTAATAACATCAATTTATTCATTATACAATGTTGTCAGTAGTGATGACAGAAGAGGATTCCACAATTAGTTATTCACAATTCGCATTTGTACAATCATTTGAACACGTGCTACCAATTGGGCAATCAGAGTGATGAGTACACATCATTCAACAACTAATTGACGACTCGTTTGTGTGATGAAATTTGTATTCTGACTGTCACATCTAATCGCCATTCAAATATAAATCAATGAACTAAACATTAACAGCTTTATTGAAACAATCTATCCAGGTTCTCAATAGAGAATCAGAAATCCTTGTTCAGGATTTCAACAATGTGAGTTGACTAAATCTCATTAATTCTCAAAACATCATACACATTGAATGAACTGAAAAATTATAATGATTTCAAGCATTGATGCCAAATTGTGAACAAATCCGTTGTGAACTGTTTCCCTGCAAATAAAGCATTCTACTTGTATCTGATTAGAAATGGTCACTGTATAGAAAGCTGTAGTTCAGTCACTCAGGGTAGAATACATGTCAGTTCTTATTGATAGCAACAAAATATTCTTTCGAGTAAGCGTGTTTACTCGCAATGTGGAACTTGGTGACATTGAAAACAACCTGATAAGTTTAAGAAGTATTTACCTCGACACGGCAATCATTAACTTTCAAGTAATGAGTATCGTGATCGTTACTTTCAATAAATCTATTAGCTTTGTCACACGAAAAACGTAGTATGAATTACAAAATAATAAATATTTACCGTGGCTTCACCGGTTTCTTCGACAGTTTCTTTGACTTTTTCAGTTGACTGAACTTCGGTGCTCATCAAAGTGCTTTCATTTGGAATAGTGGGTGTTGGTGTACTCAATTCATTAACCTCGGGAATCTTCTGAATAATTGAAACAGTAACATTCATTTAATAACATCAATTTATTCATTATACAATGTTGTCAGTAGTGATGACAGAAGAGGATTCCACAATTAGTTATTCACAATTCGCATTTGTACAATCATTTGAACACGTGCTACCAATTGGGCAATCAGAGTGATGAGTACACATCATTCAACAACTAATTGACGACTCGTTTGTGTGATGAAATTTGTATTCTGACTGTCACATCTAATCACCATTCAAATATAAATCAATAAACTAAACATTAACAGCTTTATTGAAACAATCTATCCAGGTTCTCAATAGAGAATCAGAAATCCTTGTTCAGGATTTCAACAATGTGAGTTGACTAAATCTCACTAATTCTCAAAACATCATACACATTGAATGAACTGAAAAATTATAATGATTTCAAGCATTGATGCCAAATTGTGAACAAATCCGTTGTGAACTGTTTCCCTGCAAATAAAGCATTCTACTTGTATCTGATTAGAAATGGTCACTGTATAGAAAGCTGTAGTTCAGTCACTCAGGGTAGAATACATGTCAGTTCTTATTGATAGCAACAAAATATTCTTTCGAGTAAGTGTGTTTACTCGCAATGTGGAACTTGGTGACATTGAAAACAACCTGATAAGTTTAAGAAGTAGTTACCTCGACACGGCAATCATTAGCTTTCAAGTCATGAGTATCGTGATCGTTACTTTCAATAAATCTATTAGCTTTGTCACACGAAAAACGTAGCATGAATTACAAAATAATAAATATTTACCGTGGATTGACCGGTTTCTTCGACAGTTTCTTTGACTTTTTCAGTTAACTGAACTTCGGTGCTCATCAAAGTGCTTTCATTTGGAATAGTGGGTGTTGGTGTACTCAATTCATTAACCTCGGGAATCTTCTGAATAATTAAAACAGTAACATTCATTTAATAACATCAATTTATTCATTATACAATGTTGTCAGTAGTGATGACAGAAGAGGATTCCACAATTAGTTATTCACAATTCGCATTTGTACAATCATTTGAACACGTGCTACCAATTGGGCAATCAGAGTGATGAGTACACATCATTCAACAACTAATTGACGACTCGTTTGTGTGATGAAATTTGTATTCTGACTGTCACATCTAATCGCCATTCAAATATAAATCAATGAACTAAACATTAACAGCTTTATTGAAACAATCTATCCAGGTTCTCAATAGAGAATCAGAAATCCTTGTTCAGGATTTCAACAATGTGAGTTGACTAAATCTCATTAATTCTCAAAACATCATACACATTGAATGAACTGAAAAATTATAATGATTTCAAGCATTGATGCCAAATTGTGAACAAATCCGTTGTGAACTGTTTCCCTGCAAATAAAGCATTCTACTTGTATCTGATTAGAAATGGTCACTGTATAGAAAGCTGTAGTTCAGTCACTCAGGGTAGAATACATGTCAGTTCTTATTGATAGCAACAAAATATTCTTTCGAGTAAGCGTGTTTACTCGCAATGTGGAACTTGGTGACATTGAAAACAACCTGATAAGTTTAAGAAGTATTTACCTCGACACGGCAATCATTAACTTTCAAGTAATGAGTATCGTGATCGTTACTTTCAATAAATCTATTAGCTTTGTCACACGAAAAACGTAGTATGAATTACAAAATAATAAATATTTACCGTGGATTGACCGGTTTCTTCGACAGTTTCTTTGACTTTTTCAGTTGACTGAACTTCGGTGCTCATCAAAGTGCTTTCATTTGGAATAGTGGGTGTTGGTGTACTCAATTCATTAACCTCGGGAATCTTCTGAATAATTGAAACAGTAACATTCATTTAATAACATCAATTTATTCATTATACAATGTTGTCAGTAGTGATGACAGAAGAGGATTCCACAATTAGTTATTCACAATTCGCATTTGTACAATCATTTGAACACGTGCTACCAATTGGGCAATCAGAGTGATGAGTACACATCATTCAACAACTAATTGACGACTCGTTTGTGTGATGAAATTTGTATTCTGACTGTCACATCTAATCACCATTCAAATATAAATCAATAAACTAAACATTAACAGCTTTATTGAAACAATCTATCCAGGTTCTCAATAGAGAATCAGAAATCCTTGTTCAGGATTTCAACAATGTGAGTTGACTAAATCTCACTAATTCTCAAAACATCATACACATTGAATGAACTGAAAAATTATAATGATTTCAAGCATTGATGCCAAATTGTGAACAAATCCGTTGTGAACTGTTTCCCTGCAAATAAAGCATTCTACTTGTATCTGATTAGAAATGGTCACTGTATAGAAAGCTGTAGTTCAGTCACTCAGGGTAGAATACATGTCAGTTCTTATTGATAGCAACAAAATATTCTTTCGAGTAAGTGTGTTTACTCGCAATGTGGAACTTGGTGACATTGAAAACAACCTGATAAGTTTAAGAAGTAGTTACCTCGACACGGCAATCATTAGCTTTCAAGTAATGAGTATCGTGATCGTTACTTTCAATAAATCTATTAGCTTTGTCACACGAAAAACGTAGTATGAATTACAAAATAATAAATATTTACCGTGGATTGACCGGTTTCTTCGACAGTTTCTTTGACTTTTTCAGTTAACTGAACTTCGGTGCTCATCAAAGTGCTTTCATTTGGAATAGTGGGTGTTGGTGTACTCAATTCATTAACCTCGGGAATCTTCTGAATAATTAAAACAGTAACATTCATTTAATAACATCAATTTATTCATTATACAATGTTGTCAGTAGTGATGACAGAAGAGGATTCCACAATTAGTTATTCACAATTCGCATTTGTACAATCATTTGAACACGTGCTACCAATTGGGCAATCAGAGTGATGAGTACACATCATTCAACAACTAATTGACGACTCGTTTGTGTGATGAAATTTGTATTCTGACTGTCACATCTAATCACCATTCAAATATAAATCAATAAACTAAACATTAACAGCTTTATTGAAACAATCTATCCAGGTTCTCAATAGAGAATCAGAAATCCTTGTTCAGGATTTCAACAATGTGAGTTGACGAAATCTCATTAATTCTCAAAACATCATACACATTGAATGAACTGAAAAATTATAATGATTTCAAGCATTGATGCCAAATTGTGAACAAATCCGTTGTGAACTGTTTCCCTGCAAATAAAGCATTCTACTTGTATCTGATTAGAAATGGTCACTGTATAGAAAGCTGTAGTTCAGTCACTCAGGGTAGAATACACGTCAGTTCTTATTGATAGCAACAAAATATTCTTTCGAGTAAGTGTGTTTACTCGCAATGTGGAACTTGGTGACATTGAAAACAACCTGATAAGTTTAAGAAGTAGTTACCTCGACACGGCAATCATTAGCTTTCAAGTCATGAGTATCGTGATCGTTACTTTCAATAAATCTATTAGCTTTGTCACACGAAAAACGTAGCATGAATTACAAAATAATAAATATTTACCGAGCCTTCACCGGTTTCTTCGACAGTTTCTTTGACTTTTTCAGTTGACTGAACTTCGGTGCTCATCAAAGTGCTTTCATTTGGAATAGTAGGTGTTGGTGTACTCAATTCATTAACCTCGGGAATCTTCTGAATAATTGAAACAGTAACATTCATTTAATAACATCAATTTATTCATTATACAATGTTGTCAGTAGTGATGACAGAAGAGGATTCCACAATTAGTTATTCACAATTCGCATTTGTACAATCATTTGAACACGTGCTACCAATTGGGCAATCAGAGTGATGAGTACACATCATTCAACAACTAATTGACGACTCGTTTGTGTGATGAAATTTGTATTCTGACTGTCACATCTAATCGCCATTCAAATATAAATCAATGAACTAAACATTAACAGCTTTATTGAAACAATCTATCCAGGTTCTCAATAGAGAATCAGAAATCCTTGTTCAGGATTTCAACAATGTGAGTTGACTAAATCTCACTAATTCTCAAAACATCATACACATTGAATGAACTGAAAAATTATAATGATTTCAAGCATTGATGCCAAATTGTGAACAAATCCGTTGTGAACTGTTTCCCTGCAAATAAAGCATTCTACTTGTATCTGATTAGAAATGGTCACTGTATAGAAAGCTGTAGTTCAGTCACTCAGGGTAGAATACATGTCAGTTCTTATTGATAGCAACAAGTGTTTTTACTCGCAATGTGGAACTTGGTGACATTGAAAACAACCTGATAAGTTTAAGAAGTAGTTACCTCGACACGGCAATCATTAACTTTCAAGTAATGAGTATCCTGATCGCTACTTTCGATACATCTTTTAGCCTTCTCACACCAAAAGCATTTTGTGTTGTTTGTTTCTGCATTTTGGCATGTTTCTTTTGTACTGTATTTCGGACAGTATGCTGTAAAAAGAATAATGTTATTTCATTTCAATTCATCAAAGAGAAGATACGTAAATTGTAAACATGTATCAATAATCTAATAATGTGATGGTGATTTTGGAGTTAATTGACTATTTCGTTCACTATACAACAGTCATCACATTGCATCATGCAATTATTAGTACACTTTCACATTCACTCACATTTTACAACAGCATGTTTGAATTGAATGAAACTGCTCGGAATGTCATGTATGATGGATGAATTTTGACAAGTGAATTTTACTGGTTTTCAATAACTGTTTACATTCAGACATGTACACACGATGTGGTCATTGAGTTCATTAATGCGCAGTGCATTTGATTTTTGAAGGTTTTCTAGTTTTTTGATAGTTGATATTGGTGAATTAAAGTCAGATGTTATCAGAATGAAAATTCATTTTCAATTGTGTTGATTCAATTGACAGACATGGAAAAAGTGACGATTTTCTTGAAGTATATGGTCGTATTATATTCAACAAAAACTGGATTTTCTTTGATCATTGGATATTGGAATGATTCTCTCAGTAGTCGAAATGTTATTTTAACACTCTTACACATTGGTGAACTGAAATCTGTTTGTAGTTACTCAAATTACATATTCGTGAGAAGGAATGCATTTTCACACTGTGAAATTAATTCTGAAACTAGCTATGATAAATTGTAATTTACTGCCGTCCTATAACTATACCTTCAATGTATCGGATAAGTGTGACCAAACAGGGATTTTTATATTGTTTTTACAGTAATGACAAGCACGTGGAGTGTTCATTTGAACTCAATACTTAAGTCAAAATTGATAATACACATATTGAGTGAAAACAACAGACACTTCAACTGATTAACACCTAATCTTTCTCAAGTCTAATATCATCTCATCTATTGTTTTGTGGCAATGTGTTTAAGTTAATTTAATCTAAATTAAGACTTTAATATTAATTCGAAATGGGCCTGTTATCATTTGTTACATTCATTCATGAAACGGCGTGTAAATATTAGTGGTAATTAAAACGTCGTTTGACACAGTTACCTGTATACAATGACCACAAATACACACAAAATTGTCAAGTTGATTAAACAATAGTCATATCATCAAGTGTGCAAGTAGATAATGCTGATTAGATAAGGTTTAACATACTTCCGATAACTTCAAACTCCACCAACACTCCAGTTTTCGCCCATTTTTTAGGAATAGGTAATTGATAAAATACAGCTTTTTTCGATAAATTGAACGAAAGAAGACATTTAGAATTTCGATTTAGTCTTTATGTGAAACAAATTGTTTGCATAATCCAAGTTACGATAAAAACATGAAACCTAAACATTTGCAATAAAGGATAATGTGGAGATCATCTTACATCTCCAAAAATTATGTTGTACCACACTCTGAGTTTCGAAATTGATCAATGTTCAACCAGTTAGTCAAAAAATAAAATCGATAAATGTTCTGTGTTATTTTGCGGAGAAATTAGTACAATCAAAATTTCACAGTTTAAATTGTTAATAAGCAACATAGAAAGTTACAAACCAACGAGGAATGATGACTAGCAGTGCAGTTGAAGGCGTACGCTTCGTCTAATGTAGGACTTGTCAGCTGGATTTTGCTGCATCTAAGAATTAATGTTCACTCTCAGACTGGAACCCAGCACTAGGCACTTCAAATGTCGTCCCGTTATACACGTTAGGCTGGTCATCTCAGATACACAATAACTTGTACGATTGGGTGATGTTTTATCTCATCTTCGTATCGATTACTGAATCTTCCCATTCATGTTTCGGACTGCAATTGGTTCCACTGCTATGCACTATACAGTTTTGCCCAAAAGGCTTGTGACGTAAGGCAACATGCAGAGAACCTTTGTAGGATGCATATGTATTACTATAACAGACTGATCAGTTGCAGTTCAAAATATCAAACAAGCAACATGTATCACTTGACCTAACGTTTGGTGCAGTTTCTCACATTCAATAATTAAACACTGTATACCGGATTATCACCTGCATTCAAAACTTGTCTATAAACTCAGCTATATCTTTCATTAACGCATGATCATTTCAGTGAATCATGTTGATTGTGCATTTTATAAAGAAAATATAAACTTGATGTACCACTCGTTTATTTCTGTCTCATACAAAACACACTTGCTTTTTCATTAAAGAATGATATAACTAAGGACTGAAAGTGTGACTATCGTACTGTTTGTGAGTAATTACGTGGGTGCAAATGTCGTCTGAATAATACCGTCGTTCATACATAACTGTCCTCGTTAGTCAATAGGTAACCATAAGCTTAATTATTTCACACAATGAAACCGGTTGAGTGAGCCTTAGCGAATAGATGTTTGGTGATGAATTTCACTGTACATCAAAATGTTAACAACATTAGTTGAAATGTTTCTTACAATTTTCACACTGGAATTGACGGTACATTTCTCCTCCACTGTTATGTTGCTCAAATTGTGTAGGAATCTGGAAAAAAGTATTTGAAGTTCAAGTCAAGATATGTCAACGCACAACTCATTATATAAAAGCCTAGTATTCTTTGAAGTAATCTGTCATCATTCACATTATCTTATTTAAAGACAACCAATCACACTTACATTAAGCATACTGATATTCCCAAACTTTTTATGATGTATGTCCCAACTGATGTACAAAGATGTTTTGAATCACTCCAGTCGTCAATTTCAGTGAATGTCGATGAACTATCTGTCTTTCGTGAAATGTGAGATGAATATCTACGTCAGTTGAAATGAAATGTGATTGTAAAGGACTGCAGGAACTCGACGCTCGGAATATTCAACAGTAAACACTCCGAATAGTCGACCATCAGAAGATGTAAGAAAGCTTCAGAGAATACGATTGTTTCCGTACAGTACTATAACATACACTTTCTGCAAGTATTCGGCATGAACACATCATTTCTTTTGAATGCGATTCACTTCTAATCATTCTGTGTTTTAAACAAGTGCTTGATTGAAGTATGTCATCAAAGCTTTGAAATTACTGTCAAATAGTCTAATTGCACATTACAAAATGTTGATCACTTTCTATCGTGTTCCATGTAACTTGATACATTCGACAGTATCGATTACTTTGAAATGTTAGAGTGATCTGAAATACGTGAAATAAAATAACATTTCCATTCATTTGTTCAACTTACGTTCTCATAATACATAGATATCTTTCCATTCGGATACATGAGATTGATTACACTGCCGTCAACCGCTACAATGGGAAGATAATGTACACGTGGAATATGAAAGTTAAAACAAGCATTCATCTTTCAAAATGAATGTCAAACGCTCAGATGTCAAGCAGTATTATTATTGAAACAATTAATCGTCCAGTTCTACATTAAGATCTGATAATCGGAGAGGTATCCAGCCTTAGTACATATGACATGAGATGTGGAGTGTTTGTTTACGATTGGAACTTGTGAATTCAATTGGTTGGATAACATTTCAATCGACTAAATGACTGTCATGATAGTGTTGATTTGTAGTAGATGAAAAACGAATCACTTCATATATGTCGCTCCAAGGATATCTTAAGTTAAGTGGATAATATTTACGAATGATCATAAACTGAATGAGCGTGTAGATGAATTTATTGTGTACAGTGATATCATTCTGATGAACATACAACACAAATCACTCATTTCGTGACACAGACTAACCAAGTTTCATTAAAGCCTGTAAACCAAATGAATCTCTGCATTCGTTTTCTCACAAGTGAAAAGAGATAAGGACTTAAAGCATTTGTGTTGATCAGTTTATTACTCATCAAATCAAGTCTATTTCAGTTCATTAAAACTGTTCTCCAAATTCTAGTTAATGTAACTAAACGTTGAGTGAATTCACACATGATTCTGCCCTTTTTCCAAGAATAGCCATAAGTTCTTAGTTTTTCGGTTTTTGGGGAGAATCGGATCACATAGGCTGTAAGTGCTCACAATGAGTGATGTTAGTGTTATATTTCACATATGATCGAACGATCATTCAATGTTGACTTACCTGGGGCAATATTTTCCTGGCTTCTAATAAACCATCTGATAGCAAGTAATTCCTCTAAAATAATGAAAATCAAAATGGATGTTGAAATATCTGCATAATGAATATCTATCTCCTTTATTAATTGTATGTTATAAAACGAACTGCCTTTGAATACAAGTTATTACCTTCATTTTGAGACTTAAATGAACCGATATAGATAAACGCTCACTAATCCCTTAAGAAGAAGTTTCAATAAGTGTTATCATTTCAACGATATGATGAAATTTTCAATGCAAACAACGGAGAAGAATATTTCACATCCGTATCATCTGTTCCAGGAGCTTAAGACTGGGTAAGAGATTTCTAATATGCATCTGAAAATGCCTATACAAATCATTTTATGAGATTCTGTTAATAATTAATTATGATAACTGACCAAAATGATTTTATACAACCCTGACGTTCTAATTATTATTGTTCGAGTAATGTATCTTGTACCAGCAGACTGTTCATGGTCGTTCATTGATCAGCTTTTACAGGAAGTGCCTGGATTCTAAAATAATAACCATTCAAATATTATTACAATGATGTAGGTGAGTATTCAATGGTCAACCGACAACAACTCAGAGACGTTAAACTTTCAAGAATCTCGTAAATGCTTTATTTAACATATTCACTTGACATTGTTGTGCAACACACAAACAAAACAATCACTATGTGCTGGTCAGCTCTCCTGTAATAATCAGGTTGAATACTGAAACAGTTGTGCAATATGAATGTGAGAAAAAGAAACGAAACAAACTAAAACTGAATGTTAAAAGAACTCACCTTCATTGATTTGCTCTACTTTAGTTATTCTGACTTCCATGGAGTATATAATTCCTCCCAGTGGTTCGGGTGTGTACATCCATTGTGCAATTTCCTTCTCTTCATAAAAATGCAACATGATTGATAATTCTACACTGATTCAACAAAATGCTTTTGAAATACATTAAAAACTTAAATGAATTTGATGAATTGTATTTGTTTTGTTGTAAAGTGTCACATTATTTACAAATTGGACAAAAGAAGATATTCAAAGAACTCTTGAATGTCACAAGGAGCATAAAACTGTTTCCTTGGCGAAATTCAAGCAAATTTGATTCATGGAATGAAATGTGATCAAGAAAAGCATTTTAGTCCAATAAAAACTATCCACTTACTTGACTTAGCCTTCACAATCTCAGTGACAATTTCATCGAAAAACTTTAATGAGGATTTTGGTTCAACAGTCTAAAAGGATGCAAACATATGGATAAGGAACTCCAGTACAAAATTAAGTTAACCTACATCTAAATCATCAGTTTCAACAAATTTGCCATTCGCAATTGGATGAGGCTGATCTAGTCGGATCCTTAATGAATATTGGTAATGAAGAGACTGTTATGTGTTTTACAATCTGACTGATTACTTACATAATGATACGAATCGGTTTCAACAACTGTTTTGTGATAGTCCAACAATTCACGTTCTTCACAGATATCTTGACATTCAAGGAATTTGTAAAGCAACACGATGATCGAATAATGCAGTATAGATAGACTTGACGAAAAGGTGAATCTAAAATGATTGAGATGAAGAAAACAACAATATCTCATTGAATCAAATTTCAATTTCTATGATACAGTCAATTACGTCAAAAGTGTAATCAACAATCACCTCATCTTCTGATTCAAGGTAGTTAATCAAATTTAACTGAAAATTGTCTGGTTTATATAGACTTTTGAAGTGTTTGGTTGTTTTTCTCTGATTTGATGATTCAAATTAACCATTGAAAAGATCAAATTTTATAAAACCATATGTTTATTGGTAACCAATCAAGGGGGTAGATGAAATGATCGTTATTCAATATTGTTCTAGCTATTGTAAAAAATGAGCTGATATTAATCAAACGTTGGTTAAAATTCTTGACCCTTTTTGAAGAAATCTCTCTTGGATGTGATTAACAATACATACAATACAGATCATCGGTTAACTTGTGGTTCAAAATGTTTGCTCGTGTGATTACAAATAAACAGTTTGTTACTTGTTGTAGGCTGTCAATAGATTGTGAACCGTGAGGTTGTTTGGATTTGATTGTTTAAAATCAAAGTAGTACAAACTGTTTTGATTAGGCGTCGAAATTTACTCTTTTTCACTTGAGTTTTATTTTGATAGAAAAAACATTTTGTCAGTCGATTGAACCTTTGTTGATTGTGAAATAATAGCTTCTGAACAAAGCCACATCCATTCTATATGACCATCATATATATTATACCACTGACTATTAACACGTGTTCAGATCAACAGGGATAATATATTTCGTATTGATCACGTAGAAAGTAAAGTGAATTTAGTCCGTAATATGAATTGAAGTCGTTAGTGATTGTATTAAGAGAAACACAATGCATTACATTAGAAGTGAACTGATGAAAATTGAGAACAACTTGTTGAATCAGACACAGTTTTGTGGTTACAATAGTGATTATTGTATCAAATGGTAACTAATAATCGTGTTAATTCACAAGAGGAAGAACGATTTTCAATAAGGAATTTCATCGAATTATTTCCACATATCACTTGGTCTTGTACTCATAGTGATTGCCGTTAAAATAGACGAGTAAATCACTGTGAAAAGATAAAATCAAAGGTATATTCAATTTACACTAAACGTCAAAGACTGATGAACGAACAGAAGTCGATTTTTTTGTAACGAATTAATAAATTCAGCATAACAAGTCGGCAATATTGGTTTCTGTGTAATAATTAAGTAGTTTATCACTTGTTGCAGTACCATTGTGTTGTTTTAATTTAGCAAGATGCCAACACTAATCGAAATGTTGTCTCCCCGAGTATCACAATCTGTGTTCCGATTAACAGTTGTAGAGCATCTTCCTGAAATCATCAACATCAAATTTGTTTTTAACGGTTCATATACCTTACTTGTGGTGTATATCACAGTTACTTCTCAATCCGGACAGATATCAATCTTCTCCAGTATATCTTCAATAAAGACTAATATATTCCTGGAACTTATTTTCCGTATATGAATATTGTATTGTAGAACCTAAAACAGCTCCAAATTTCAGTGATCACCAGTTTCCATAAATATGGAAAACGTAGAGAGTATTAAATATGATTGATGGTTTTATCAGCTGATAAATTATACATATGTCAACTTTCTAAATTGAAATTCCGCTGTGCTTTATCAAAATTTTATCATCAACAACTTGAATTAAAGACAAGAACAAACTGAACAAAACTACAAAAGGAAATTCATGTTTACATGTATTGCAAACCCACATATAAACATCTGTTACACTTCGTCAAAAAGCAAAGGACGATCACCAGCATTCAAAAAGAACCTTGAAGTAACTACTTCTCGCATACTTTGAGTCTTCTCTCTCGTGTTCAGGTCGCTGTATAGTTCTGGCTTCGGGGTTACAGAATAGCTTAGGAGACGAATATAGCGTTCAATCCGCATGACTTATCAGGTCGCCATCTCTAAAGGATGATTTTCTTACGAATTTTCTCTACTCTGGGCTTGACTATCATTATAAAGGATCATGGGAGATTTCCTTGCAGCGTCTTTCTTACGTCCAGTAAGACGCAGACAAATACGTGCTCGCACAAGCGCATGATCTGATTCAGAGCATGTGCTCTACAATGAGCGATAGTCTTCTATGGAACCCCTTCACTGGTGGCCAATAGCGATGTCATCAATTTGGGTCCAACGTTGGGACGAATTCGGGTGTCGCCATCTCAAAAGGATGACTTTCCTTATGCTTAGACTTAGTATTTGCATGGAACAGGCGGTTATTTGAGCATACCTACAAAAGACGGTCGCCATTATCTGTTCTTTGAGCCACGACACAATGTCAACCAAATTGTTTTTCCTTTTTGCTTAGTTTACCTACTTGTGCATTAAAGTCACCAATCACTATTACTATATCAATCAGGGCCCCTAGTTTTTCGGAGAAGGTCGGAGTGCTTGCTGTAAAACTCATCTTTTACATCATCTGAGATTCAGTCAGTGGGAGACTAGGCAGAGACGACTTAAAGGCAACGACAAGTGACCCTATCTTTCCAAGTCCTTACTGTTCCGTTTAGTCGGACAGCGCACTAACCACTGTCTACTAGGATCCAGTCTAAGAGAGCTAGTTCTGCCCTTAGACTCAATGCTATACCTACGCCAGCGAGGCCACGGGAAGCAGCATCAGAATTTCCAGATACACGAAGCCTGAATCGAGTTGGTTCGTTACTTTGACATGATGATTTCAAATGAACAATGCTACTCGGATCCTATGTGCGCATTTTGTAGACGCGGTACATATGAATGATATCACTTCCCGGCTCCTCACATCTCCAATAAACTCGAGACCATGATGTGTTCGGCAGTAATAAAGTAAGGCTGAAGAGATTCAGAAGATAAAATTGTCAAACGTGAATATATTATACTCCATGAACTGTATTTTTTTCGACCTGAACACAAAATTTCCTTTCTTTCGTCTACTCAAAACTGTTCACACTGCGGACCGTCAATTGACGATTCACTAAGGAATATATGTGGTTGAATATTATACAGGATCATCGCATTTACTATTTGAGTTCTTCTCATCTAATATGCGTTTCCGCATAAGAAATATTTTTCTAAAAACAATGATAATAATGATGATGATCATAAAGTACACGACATGAGAGCGTGATTTGTAAGAAAAAACACCAGTCTGTTGACCTGAGTTGTTGTTTGTAGAAGTGTAAATTATTTATACATTCTTCTTCTTTATCATCACATTCTATCTAAATAATCAAATATAATGGCTTTCTCTTTTCTTTAATTAGCCTGATATAAAACTGAAATAGAATAAGGAATGTCGCTCACTAATGATGCACCCACGCATACGGAATAAAGATGAATGAAATTTTCATTTTACAAATGACTACTAATTTTGTATAGAGAAAATAAAGTGAAAGCCAGTGGTTTTCAATTGAATTCATAGATGGTCTTACTTCAGCTATGCGTAAACTCTGTAACCATTCACCATCTTATTCCAAATGAGTTCACTGAAAGTCTTCTTATAGTATTTTTTATTTATGACGTTCCGATTTCATCAATCAATGGAACTATCAATGATCATTCCGATGCTTTTAGACTCGACTATTTAATGCGTCCCACTTTTATTGACTATGAGACTGTGATCAATATTCCGGATAATTACATTTGACTATTTGCCGAATGTGTATTTGTGTTGAATATTAATTGTAGTCGGATATCGTGGTAAGGTGGAAGCGATCAGATTTTGCAGGAGATCGAATACATTCTGAAATGTCATTCGGTTTTGGGATTCATGTTGATTTTGGAACAGAGTTGAAATGAATTTCTTCATAAGGAAGCATTTGTAGGTGAGTACTCTAATAGCCTATCAGCTATGTTTGTGTTGATAGCCACAAATTTGCCTATCTAGTTGACGTTGCTGAGCAGTTAACTTGATTGAGTTAAATTCCTTTCGGTATTTATAGTCTGTAGGTAAAATTCCGCGAAGCCAGTTTTCATGATGATTGATGGAGATCAGTGATGCGTATCCCCACTTCTAAAGAAACCATTACTCGTCACGTGATACAAAATCATATCACTCAAGTTTGCACAAAGCGAATTGACTACTAACTTACCCGAGGATCTGACATCAAATTGAGAGTTCTAAGCATACTTGATCATTTTTCTTAGGTCACTTTACAGAAGGTAACTGAGAAATGTCAGTAATTGGTGAAACTCGTCCTAATTTACAACACATTCAGTTGTCGATATTGCCTTTTCGTGGATAACTAACTGACAAACATTTGTCATTCAATTCTTCCTTTCTTGACACAAATTATTTGACTGTGATAGATAAATTCATCGTTACCTGATATTGTGGGTAAATACATCTTAATGCTGACCAAATGTAGGTTTTTACTGAATATTGATTAGGGTTAATAAGATCAGTTAAGTGATGTATACTGAATTCTCTAAGTAAATAAACTTTCCTTGATTTGCCCGTCATTTGGCATTGAAACTGGTATTTCTAGATTAACAGAATTGAAAACTTTCCTACCATTCAACATGTGAATGTTCAACCTTGCAAACATGCTTGAAAATTCTTCCGTTATTATTATTATCATTATGCCTATTGTTGTTATTATGATCCACTATATTATTGGTGGAGCTATTTTCGTACTACTAATATAGGTTTGTTCTTGTTGCTCCATTCAGACCCGAATTTTCACTTGAATGTCAGTCGATTGATTTGTTGACGGATCAGTCTGTTTGTGCATGGACATTGAGTTAAATTATTCACTCAGAAATAGTAGTGTGAAATAAAACGCCTGGCGGTAGGCCTGAACTGTGTGTGGATATACTGCACACCTGCTTCTAGATGACTCAGTTCCTAACTTAGTAACAAGCTGCAAATTAAGATAAGATACCATTGATCAAATATCGAGTGAGTGGGACATCAACTATGGCCAATTAAATGGTATGTCTTCTAATAAGGAGTTGTAGAATTATGGTATAATTCGTCATCATTACTGCTCTAATAATACGCCTAATCCCAAAATTGTTGACTTTTTATGATCTAACTGCCTAATCTATAAGATCGTACGAGGAAGTCACATCATTGTCTACCCTGACTCAATCATCAATATATGGTGAATAACATGTTTAGATTGGAGATAAAACAGTATATTAAATCGGGATAAAAATAATGTTACATAAGACCACGTCTGCGAGGATGAGGCATGTCATCTGATCAATTCGGATTAACACAGCTCAATGTTCCGGCCTTCTTCATCGTTGGTCCTTTCTTCACGTTAAATGTTGGATATCTATTTCTCCACTTGTCTTGTGTTTAGCTTTAATGATTGTGTGGTTGGGGCCCAATGCCGCTACACTACTCTCCCAACAAAATCAACGTGACGTTGGTTCGATATTAATTTGAGTGAGTTTGTCACGCGCCGGCGGTTAACAAGATTAATAAGAATCTTCTGGGTATGGATAAACTTAACGATAAGTCAAAAAGTATGCGGCAGCATATGGTCGGGTAATACGTGCAATACTTTTCTAATGTCTGGTTTAATGCTTAACACACTTAAAACTAAAATTTGAGTGAAGATTATTTAGACTAAAAAATGAGAAAATAATGATAGAATGATTCCTTGAACGCACAGGTGCCATTGCAAACGATTTTGAGCCATGACATTCAGGGACTGGTACCATCGAATGCTTTCATCTCGCGGATCCCAACCAGGTAGTTAACACATAACAACATGGCTCCGTCCACTTGTCAGTGACTTTATGTATTTGTGTAATATTTTGGTCTGTCCTTCCCAAGCTTCCTTCCAACCTACTCCTATGTCATTGAACATCGAACGTCAATGCAGTCGGTATTCAGGGATAGGTAACACGTCTCACAGCCATCTCAACAGATGCAGTTCACCACTTCATCAAATGATTCTCCATCCTTACTCAGTACTCGTTTCCTGTCAATTGCATTACTTACTCGGTGGTCTCAGGATATACGAGCAATGTTTCGAAATCACTTACTATCAAATACTAGTAACCCACAAATATCCTCTACTCTTAGCTTGACTATCATTATAAAGGATCATGGGAGACGCTGACAAATACGTGCTCGCACAAGAGCATGATCCGACTCATAGCATGTGCTCCACAATGAGCGACAGACTTCTATAGAGCCCCGTCACCGGTGGCTGATAGCCATGCCATCTTTTTGGTCTTAAGGTGGGACGAACTCGGGTACGTGTTGAGGTGATCCAGAAAATTGCTTGCAAAAGACAAGCAAACATCAGGAAATACTGAGAAGCGTTTCATCCAATCAGAGTTTACTTGGAGTCCTAGCCAAAATATCAAGGAAGCGAAACGTCACATGCAGAGTCTGTGATTGGCTGGCTGCCACACTGCTACTTTGTTTAGTAGCATTCCAGATTCTTCTAGCAACCCAAGGACATTTAAAATATTATAAAAAGCCTGTATCTTCTGTTTACAAAGAACCTTGGAGTGACTACTTCTCGCATACTTTGAGTCTTCTCTCTCGTGTTCAGGTCGCTGTATAGTTCTGGCTTCGGGGTTACAGAATAGCTTAGGAGACGAATATAGCGTTCAATCCGCATGACTTATCAGGTCGCCATCTCAAAAGGATGATTTTCTTACGAATATTCTCTACTCTGGTCTTGACTATCATTATAAAGGATCATGGGAGATTTCCTTGCAGCGTCTTTCTTACGTCCAGTAAGACGCAGACAAATAATCACTCGCACCAGAGCATGATCTGAATCTAAGCATGTGCTCCGTAATGAACGACAGTCTTCTACAAAGCCCCTCCACCAGTGGCTGATAAAGATGTGATTACTTTGTGTCCAACGTTGAGACGAATTCGGGGCTGGCCATCGCAAAAGGTGTTTTTCCTTATGCTTAAACTTGATGTTTGCAAGAAACAGGCGGCTGTCTGAGCATAGCTACAACAGACGGTCGCCTTTATCTGTAGTTTGAGCCACGACACTAAATATCAACCAAGGTGTTTTTCCTTTGCGCTTAGTTTATCTACTTGTGCATTAAAGTCATCAGCCACTATTACCACACCAAAGCGACAAGATTTTCGGAGAAGGTCGGAATGTATTCTATGAAATTCATCTTTCACGTCATCTGAGCTTCAGTCAGTGGGAGAATAGGCAGAGACGACGAAGGAACAACGACGGGTGTCCCTTCCCTTCCGAGACCTTACTGTTCCGTTTAGTCGGACAGCACACAAACGACTGTCTGATTGGATACAGTCCAAGAGAGCTAGTTCTGCTCTAGGACTCATTGATATATTTACACTGGTGAGGTCACGAGAAGCAGCATCAACGCTTCAAGATACACGAAGCGTGAATCGAGTTGGTTCGTTACTTTGACATGGTGAGGTCAAATGAACAATGCTATTCGGATCCTATGTGCGCGTTTTGTAGACGCAGCACACATGAATGACATGAGATTTCAAAGTCCTAACTAAGGGAGCTTGCTGTCCTACTTGGCACAGTGTTCGGACGTTAAAAGCACCTATGTGTAGTTTAGAGTGTAGTTTCAAGAAACCAGAAATAACGTTCCGCATACTCGAGTCGTTTTCATTAGATTCACGAGGTGCTAAGAGAATGGGAAAAGAATTAGTCGTGGAGATAAGATAGTTGTTGGCAGTTGAAGGAGGGATATGTCTTTGATCAACTTGGTCACGTGTGCTAATGTCACTTCCCGGCTGCCAACACCGTGGAATGGTGGTTTTGGGAGAGTGACCGCAGAACTCAAGGGATAACTGCTTTAGGTGTACCGCCTTCGGCTATTTGGTGGGAGTTTTTAACTTGTAAGCTCCGTTCTTCAAAGGGTTTCATCACAGGAGACGGAAAATCAGTGAGGTAAGGAGAGGCGTGACATTTTTAAGGTCGACCATTTCTGAGCTCTACCTTCGAATTGATAATAATCCCTGAACACTTCATTCAAATCTCGGGATAAATATGATAGTTGCATGCAAAGAAAGTCTGTTTTCAAACGCACATTTATTGAAAATGATAGGTATTCATTGTGCAGGAATTTGAACATCCATTTTGATTTTCATAATTTCAAGGAGATTAATCGCTGTTGAATGGTCTAATAAAAAAAGTCAACGCTACGAGTTAGTCAACATGTGAAATCTAGACACTTACATCTTTATTACTTTCTTTCTTACGCCTGTTACTCCTCGTGAAGGAGCATAGGCCGCTCACCAGCATTATCCATCCAACCCAGTCAAGAGGACTTATTTATTCGACCACATACTCACAGTACGAACGTCATATATCCAGTCTACCGCCATCTCACCACTCAATGCAAAAAAGAAGCGTGTTGAATATGAAGTAGAAGTAAAACAGTGTTGCTTCAAACTGATATCTTCTCTGTACAATGCTTAATTGTCACGCTTCACTGAAGTTATAATGTGTTGTTGAGAGATGAATCTGGGTTTCAAGACAAGCATTGATTGTATGCGATTAAGCGTGCTATGATGTTACATGATTGAATGTAAAAGCGTTTGGTCAGGTAGTTTATGTTGATTAGCTGGAATGCATTACTGTATCTTTGAACAGTGAAGATGACTGTCATTTTGTATTGTTTGTTTGAATCCCTCCATTGGTGTTTTTGTACTGTAATCCATCAGACGTTTATTATTACACGTGCATCTTGTGAGGATTTTCTGGATGTTTTCTTGAATCAAAAGGATTGTGAGCAAAGACAAATGATAACTGGTAGTAAAATTACAGTCTCACACATTAGTAAGAAGTTTCAATAAACAATGCAGTGATGAATCAACATTACTTTCATTGATCAAGTCAGTGTATATCTTGACTGAGTAGCTCAGTGAATAACGGGATCTCGTTTAAAATGATGGTGCTTAATTATAGTATCAGAGTGAATTTAAACTCTACGATAGACGTACATCCTGCTGACAAGTTCGATATAAGATAGAACGCGCTTTTTAAGCGGCACTGCGAATCACAAATTTTCTTTGGTTTGTAAACTTCGGTGTTGCCTATTTTTAGTTTGAAACGTGAAATATGTAATAATTTGAACAAATCTTTCCAGATATTGCACAGATTTCTTTGTAAAAATAATTCAGGAATTCATTGATTACTGAGGAAACATGTAAGATCCAAACTAAGTTTCAAACTGAAGGATAGCTGTCTAGGTGGGTTAGATACGCGCCCTTGCCCGTTTGAAACCAAAACAAAGTAATTGAGTAAAATGACGGTTCTATAATTCATTATAAATTTTTAATGTACATTGGTACATAAACAAATATGACCACTCAGTTATCCAACCAATGATTGTTCAATTGATCAAATCTAAATTACAGCAAATAGGGAAGTTGATAAAAGATGCAAGAAAATTACCAATCACAACAAATAAATGTTATTCTATCCTGTCTGGATAGACCAAGCACAGATTCGCTCAAAAGATAATATTTGGTTGCTTTGCAACACAGTGTTTCCAATTCTGGAAGAGTGCCTCAATTCACAACCAAAAATGCACAGTTCCATTCAACACAGGCAACGCAATCAAAAGGAGGAACAAGCCAATATGGCTGCCAACAAGACTAAGTATAAAGTAAAACAACATAAGTTCAGTTCGGGAAGAAACATGGAGACTTATTGAAGGCGTAATAAAAATAAAAACTATGATGAAATACAAATATTAACAATTCAAATGTAATCAAAAACTTAACAATGTACAACTAAGGGGATCAATAGGAACAAAGTTCAGATATATACTTGGAGGGATTTTCACACACACACACAAAACATTCAAAACGGACCTTACAAACATTCCATCATATAATGGCCAGATGGTCTTCAGTAACCTTTGAATAAAATTTTTTTTCATCATTAAATAGCTTTCTTTGGTCTAATAAGTCTGATGTATTAAGTGGTAGCATACAGATGAGACTATGACCACGTACTGCTTTATCTTCCATCGCAGTTAGTCGACTAAAATCTTTTCAAGAAGAACTTCATTGAAATGCAGACAAAACAACGTAACACTTTCTTTATTTGACTGAAGTAACACTATTGAAAATGAATTTTCATTCTAATAACAACGGACATTCTTGCACTGATTCTAATCATAAAACTGATAACATAAAAAGAAACTGCAATCAACAAAACGTCAGTGTAGTGTGATTTGCTGAGCCTAAAGACATCATCCTGTGTAAATGTCTTAATTTAAACGCTTGATGAAACCTATTTAATTCGCCTTTTGAACTCCATCGTTCATACTTGACATTCAAAGTAGCTTCATTGAATTCACACATGTTCTTGCGTAGTGTGAATAAAGTTAAAAAATGCACTAAGTATAGAATTATGCAAAGTGATGAATGAAATGGTCACTTATTTCAGAAATCACCATTATGTAATTGAGTTGTGGTTAAATATTTTGTAATTCCCGTTTAGTTTGTCTGATAACTAAAAATGAAATCATTTTATTCTCTTCACAGACATTTGTACAAAATAGAGTTTGAGTAAAGTAAGCAAAAACTCAACTTCAGAGAGTATAGCATGTATTTAGTGTGACAAATTGAACATATGCATTGATGGTAATGATCAGAATACTCATCATTTGAAAGCAAATGATTGCATTATTGAGGTTAGTACTTGTCAAACGGTACAAGTCACATTATCAAAATAATAAACAATAGTTCGAAGCGTCGGTTGCCAATAATGATTGAAAACATAAAATTTTGGCATCTTATTAAGTCTGTGACGATTTTAGAAATCAAATTTAAAACCGTGGATCTATGTGGATTGTTACAAGATACTAACAGAAACAATGGAAACGAAGAAGTCTAACCTATCAGAAATTGTGTATCATGTTTCTCCATTTACTAACAGTTTGTACACTTCTAGTTTTGAAGTTCAGAACAAGTATTTTGGATTTTCTGTCGAGAAATATGTCACCTGGATGGGTCGCTTCACAAAAGCCATCAATTATAAATTTATTGATTTATATCTGAAATGTATTTAGACGTGACGTCCATAACGCAAACTTTGTCACACGAATGAATCGTCATTTGTTTATAGGATAGTGAGCACTTATCCTGTTGATAGTCAAATCAGTAGTAAGTGTTCTAACTGATGGTAAGATTTCAAATTATGTAACTATAATTTTGAATTCTCTTCTATCATTACAGTGCATAATGATTATTGAGATAATTGAATAATAGTTGTGGTTTAGTATGACATTCTACTTTTTCTCTTTATTCAGAAGCGCTCGAATAACAACAATCTGAATACAACAACAACAACCATTAGATACAATGAAATCACTTCGGACAATAATGAAATTTAGATTAGAGAAAACCTTAAGGATAATACCGTAGAAATTGTTCGTAATAATCAAACACAATAAACAGAACCAATCGCTTCACCATTTACATGTCATCATACCTTTAGTCGTCTATTTCATTGTTGTATTTGTCGGTGTTGTTATAAGTAGATGATTTCATAATCAAACGACTAATAATGAATGATTATCAGAAACATCTTATACCCTCTTCTTGTATTATTCTGACCATGTATCTCATTAGAAATCTTTATATTTTATTATTTATTTCAATAATTTGGGTTAATTTCCTTATAAAACTATGTATATTCTAATGATTGTTCATGTAATGTCTGATGTAATATTGCTGAAAAATATCAAACATGGTTTTTATTATTAGCGTTATTGTATCCATCATTCAATAAAAAGTGACTTAGTTAATAGGAATTTCACAGCATTATATTTTTAAATTAGTATTGCCGTGTATACATGGTAAAGATGTCACGAGCATTTCTAGTTTGACAACACTTCAATCTGTAACACCTATAAAAATCACGCCAACCAATGTAAAACTAAGAAGATCAATAGGAACAAAGTGCAAGTATATACATGGAGGGATTTTCACAAACTCACAAGGCATTCAAAATAGATCTTACACCGGCCCCCAAAATCCCTCCATACCACACAAGCTACCTTGATGCCTACGGTCATGGTTCATTATATAACATATCACACCATAGGAACGAGTAGGACTTACAACAGTACGGTCTACTGAAACACAAATACCTACTCTGCGGTCAAAGTTCTTCCTCAATTATTTTTGAATTATCGATTAAAAGCGCCCTCAGTGAATCTACAGGTTTGTCAAAATGATTTCAGTTTTTTCGGCCACCAACTCATATGGTTTGACCCGGAACTTATTGCTACCCTACCTCAAATACTTGAAATAAGATGTGTTCATTTCGAATGTCTTAAACGTATTTTTGACGATCATGATCTCGAAATTGAAATAAAGTGACTGGCTTCACGTAAAAACTAATCATTTCCTTAAACTCTTACATACCTACATTCTTGTAGGCATTCTTTGATATTCTTACTATTTTATTTCCAATTGACCTTATCATATCAACACTATTTTGAATCTTAACATTCAACTTCTATTTATGGAGTGCGGAACAAGATTTTTGCTTTGTAGGTTGTTGCTGAACCAGATGAAAGACTCAGTAGACTTTCAACTTCCAGATCAACAAGCTGTATTCTGCAAGGATCGGTTGTGCACAGACCAAATTGTGACACTACGGATCACCGTCGAACAATCAGTCGAGTGGAACTCATCACTGTAAATCAACTTTATTGATTATGAAAAGGCATTTGACAGTGTAGATAAAAGAACGTTATGGAAACGTGTTCGACACTATGGAGTTCTTGAGAAGACTGTCGAAATTCTCCAGAACTCATTCGACGGACTACAGTGCAAGATGGCGCATGGAGGACAGCTGAGAGAATATGGAAATGGATGAGACATGTACTACGCAAATCATCAAACTGGATCACGAGGCAAGCCCTAACTTGGCGTCCTAAAGGGAAACGGAAAAGTGGAAGGCCAACGAAGACATTACGTCGGGAAATAGAAGCAGATATGAAAGGGATGAATAACAACCGGAAGGAGCTGGAAAGGATTGTCCAAGACAAGGTTGGATGGAGAATGCTGGTGAGAGAAGTAAGCAGGTATGTAGATACTTTTGGGAAGCGGGCTCTCGCATTTGTACTAAATATCAAATCCGAGGTTTCCAGGACGTCTTAACAGTTGTTTTACTTTGGTAGGTTGAGTGAGTGCCACAATGCTCGCATGCCTTCTCAAGATCAAATAATACGTGAGATTTTATAAGCAACGTACGCTGTTGAAGTAAGTCAATTGTGCTACAACTCATAGTTTTGGTGAGGTTTTGTTCTCTGAGATCAAAACTCCACCAAAATCATCCACCTGAGATACAAATCTTCTCCACCATCACAAATCTTGGTCTCAGACCACATTTGTAATCTGCGTCAAAATAACAATTGTGTATATGCCTATAGTTTGCACTCATTATATCGCGATTATTACTTAGTTCACATCAAATGGTTCAGATTTCCAACTTCATTTATTTGTTTGTTTCTTTTGCCGATAGGAAGCACTAGACGTTTCAGAAAACCAACATTTCATAAGTGCTTGTATAATGTTTTGAATTATTTGAATTATAGTGCGAACTGAGTGTCCCGGAAATAAAGCAATTGAATTAAGAACTGAGACACAAGCACAAACGAATGTGTTGTATTCGGAATTCGAAATCGAGCATTCAACAAGTACAAAAGAATCATTAGTTAATTCAAACACCACAGGTTGTTATTGTGATTATTCTTATTCGAATTAGTGAACTAACTAGGAGTTCTCAGTATACTACAATTTATCCCGGAGAGAACTAGATGAACGTGAACTAGTTTCTTGTATTTGGAATCTAAAATCAGATAGTCATCAAGTACAAATCAATCATTAGTTAATATAAATAGCACAACTGCCACAGAATAAATATGAGTTTAAATTTCTGTAATCCATTGCTTTTCGTCTCTTTGGATTTCTGGTGTGTCTGTCAAGCCATGTTTTCGATGTAGACTCCGTATGATACAGAACGTACTAATTAGTACTGCAATTAACAACCAAAACTTGAATTAAACATACCTGGTTTCTGCAATTGTGTTTTCAGTAATATGTCGATGTGTACACTTAAATAATTGATATCTAGAATTCGAACCATAGGTTTTCAACCACTGCCTTTTCCAACTAATTATTGTTGAATCTTGAAATATTCAAGTTTTAAATAATGTGGATTTATTTAAAACATATTTTTCACATTGACAAAATGATCTACTCACAGTGACGTCATGGTGAGGGTAAACGATATTTGATTTGAAATCATCCAATTGTAAATGGGTTTGAATTTACGTTGAGCTTGTCCACATTAACCACGTTTCACACCAAAAGCAAACACATTATGGGTGCAAATCATTTTTGATAGGACATCACCAGGATTTAGTCCTTTTGAAATATTCATCATAAATTTATTAGGAATGTCATTGGAGAATGATGGATCATTATATATATCAGTATCTACCACAATCGCATCACATTTTCAACCGCAATTTGATTTTTTCGACATATTTTTCTCATTTTTATAGGAAATCTCAGCAAAAATATGTGAATAATTATGACAAACCATCTCTGGCAAAAGAACATGAGAAATATGATAAGAATTTGACTGGTTAGAAACCTTCATCACAAAGCTATTCTGAATTTCATTTGATGAGCTCGTATTTATTGTGCTGCTTCAACAATTTTCACGATAGGAGCTCCATCAGTTCACTCGGCAAATATGGAGTGAAACATAAGCTCGCTTTAGCCGTCGTTTAGTTCAAGGTTTATGCAAAGCTAACATGGCTTCATTTAGTTCTGGAAATGGGATAAGGCTTCAACAACAAAGTCTGGGACACAACCGAGGTAGGTATATTATCGCTTCCGAATGTGGAAATTATTTTCCGAAATCGTATATACAGATAAGTGGTCGCTAGAAACTTCCATCCTGATCGAATTCGAACTACATTGTTTATCTTCGTTAGTGGCAAAACATTAGCTCTACAGACTGACCGGATATGTTCGATTTTGCAAAATTTAAAACATTTGTCACTACGAAATACACGCGAATTACATGAATGACATTTACCACAGAAGAAACATAAAACAAACTTGTACTCTCATTTGTGACCTGCTTCACAATTCTTCGAGCAACATGTTCATTTCTTTCGGACACCTAAATTTATGTACTGTGTATTAACTGTTTATGTAGTTGACATCATTCATAAATGCAGACAAACTTCGTTTTTTATCAACTTTGTGCAGCTAAAACCACTCTTATTATCACTACTTCTACCATCACTAAAAATACAATAACTACAGCTACAACACTTGTGAACGCTACTCATAACGTTGTAAATAAGTAGTACGGAGTGGAACGTGAGGCCGAAATTGTCATCGTCCCTAGATGACGTGAAGAGTTTTCGAATGTGAAAAGCACAGAATAGTTGAAACACCTGGAGACCATTTTAAGGCCACGTTCAGATCGTCGAAAACATCACAGCAGGCAAAGGGATTTTGAAAGCTTTGTATGTGTGTTATGTTTATGCTTTCTAATATCAGACGATGCATATGGACCATCTCTATATCGTCTTCTTTTTGACTATTACTCGTACAACTGCTAAAATTTCTATCATCAACACTACAAATACTGACGCAACAACCACAGAAACAACCACTAATAATCTTGGAACTACAAATACCAATACATCCAATCATACTTTCACTACCACCACTAATACTACTATTTTTAAGACCGTTACTATTACTTGCATAACTATTATGACTAAAACTAACTACGCTTATGTCGTTACAACGACTACCGCTACTATTGTGACTTATAATTGTAGTGCTATTGGTGTTACCAGTAATATAACCATCGATATTATTGCTTCCACCACTCATATCAATACTGGTAGTAGTAACACTAGCACTACAATCAGTATTATTACTAACTCTGTAACTGTTAACCATATCACTACCATCATCAGTGCTTAGAATTCTGCCACCATCACTACTTTGTAGTGAGAGTCCTTGGAATCTGGTTGTTTCATAACTCTATGCATTATGTCTGCTTAATTGGTTCCAAAGGCTTTCATGAGTGACCTGAGACTTTGTACGCTGTATAACTCTGACGTTCCATAAATGTCCGGTATTTGTAGGCGTAAAATCAACCTAAACTGACATCATTGTCTCGTGAGTGGCACAGTTTTTGTTGAGAAAACTGAGTGAGAGAGGGAGAAAGCTCTCATATTTCATTATGTGAACGCTGTGACATTGGTTTAATTGATTCTGTGACGACCGGGGTACAAATATGCGGAGTGAACCCAGAACTAATGAACGGTGGTTTGTGAGGCTAAGCAGGAAACATATTTTTGTAGTCAGCCACAGTTATTATTACGTGAAAGTTACCATTATCTTCACACACGCGCACCGCCTAAATGTAGTGATCACAGCTAAGCTTGATTTTCAGTGCCACGCTAATGATAACGACCAGCAGAAAGTTTTGTATCTCAAACACCTAAGTGATGATCTGAAATCTCGATGCAAAATTTTTTTCATCTAATTGACAAGAATTGTGCTGTCAGCACCAAAATATTCATGTTTAATGACGTTCAACTGAATTATGAATGACGTGAGCTTAATCTGTTCACAGATTTAGTCTGTAGTAATCGGTTGTAGTGTTATTGGTACTAACCACACAATACTCAAGGCTAAACATGAGGTAACTGAGGAAATAGATGTTCAACATTCAACACGGAAAGAAGGTCAACAATGGGAACACTCGTTCAGTTGGAAGGCATGGCTCGGCCGCCCAGGCGTGGTCATTCTGTAGTGGTTGTCTATACTCACATTAAATATATTATTCTATCCTCAGGCTCAACCTGTTTTATAAATGCGATAGATGTCATATTGCTGATTCATAGGATACGACTGGTCAGGGTAGACAATGATGTGACTGCCAGATACGATCTTATAAATTAGGTTTTCTCAACATGATAAATCTTTATTTAAAGCTTGATTGTCATTATGATTATAGCTGCACTAAATACCAACCTTTACCATAAACCTACAAGATCACTCAACATTACCCTATAGAATCAACTTTATTCAATATCAATGGCTCTTGAGTAGCACAAAGGTTTGAAAACATTTAGAAATGATGCAGAATCTTTGGATTCAGATCACAAATTAATGATATGAGAAGTACACATATTGCAGGTTACTGTTTTATCTTGGTATACACCATTGAATTAGGAGTTTGCTATATGCCTCTAGAAGTATATCAGAAAGTGTTATAGTACTTTTAGAGTAATTGTCAGGTGACATTATTAGAGTGTAAGCACATAAAGTGAACATCGTTTGGGAGAGCCGATGAAACATCCTAGCTATAATTAAGGACTCCTTTTCTGGTGATCTATTGATTGTTGGAAATTGGTAAGTTATGAGGCAAAGCCTAATACTAAACAATCGCATTCAGCTTTATAGAATTAACCAAAAGATTCAGTGAAGCACGCCAGTCGACAGTTAGCTGAATCTAGAAAGGAAATGATCAAGAAGACGATCGACTGATGGATAAAAAGGATTAATGTCCTAAACGATCAAATTGTGGTACACCAAAAAATATTAACTCAAAAATAGCAATAAAGTTACCACGTCTAAATGTTAATTTGACAGTATATAAATTATAAGTTATAAACACAAATAAAAGTTAGAGGACCTTACCTGAATCAGCAAGTTGATGTGTGTTCGGTTGCGTTGCGTTCCAGAATCCACAATTATAGATAATTATTAATTTCAGTAAGGTTATTATCGTTTCGTGCCTGTAGGTAACCCTTGTGCTATTGATAGAAGAAACCCGACTAATAGTAAATAGGTCTTTATTTAGATGTTCGTGCCGTCAGAGTGGAGCGTGGGATTACCTGTTTAGACAAACAAAGCCTCTCAACATTCAATATAAGATAATAGTAAATATAATGCCTATACAAAACAAACAAGTGAATGAATACTTGAACTTTACTGTTTTGACAGATACTTAGTTGTTTGAGGTCAACTCTTGGCCAACCAACCTATGTTGTTACAATGATGCCAGTAAAATAACCAAGCGTATGATATAACGGGAATGCTGTTGCAGTCTATGAATGTACATAAAAGATGTTTCAGAGTTCATTTATCGTAGCCACAAGCAACGGAGAACAGGAGACGTATGTGTAGTGATGCATTTAATAGTGGTTAACAACATGTGTCTTTTAGAGTGTTACGTAACGAAGAAAGCGTCTTCAAGGCCATACACTTAAACAACACGTAAAGTCATTTTGTCGTAAATGTACAGACTGTAAAGATCAACAAAATAAGTGCAAAAATACCAAAAACTATCTGAAAAATGCCTATCTCCATAATATCATTTGGTCTAATGCTCATGAATATGGACCTCTATAATCTTCACAAGGCTTCATTATCTTTAGTGAATCATTGAAGCTTTACTATACCTGAATGAATACGTCTACTGAACATTGTACCTGAAGCACATCGAAAACTACGGAATGTTCAACATTATCCTTAAAAAGATCATACTTTTACTTAATAGTCATGGACAGTAGTCATTCTTCTCCATTACTGTCAGTTTGGAGGTGATATTGTTCCCCAAATGGTGAACATATATTTGTTTTCAGAATGGTCGTATGTAAATGGAATCTATTCATGATATGGTCTCGTTTTCAATGTTGATCTAATTCTGACCAGTTGATGATCTCAGTTAAAACCTAATTAACTCAACTGCCCTTCACTGATAATCCATTTATACAAGCTTGTCACAAAGTTATTGTAACTCAAACAAAATAACGGCGCGTCAAATATTTACAGAGAGAATAGTCTCGTAAATCAACATGATCGAGTGAGTTTTCGATGTTCGCTACAGCACATCCCGAAAATTGGATTTTGTACTGAGTCCTGAATATAGTCAAATTAAGCAGAACGTTCATTGTTGAGAGCTACTCTTTGGCTAACTGAAGTAATTTGGTTTTTCTATATTATTGGCAAGTGTACCGTTTTGCCACTTGTATACTTTTTGTAAAAGTTCTCGTGATTACTAGTCTGTCTATAACTAACTGCAACAGAAATCGAAACATTCCAAATGCTCACGTTATTCTATTAATGTTTGTCGTCATTAACGCTTGTCGGCCATATCTCCTTTATGTGGTCGTCAACTGAGATGAACTTGATGGATATAGTTTGCATCATTACTTCAGGCGTAAAGCACGAATATCTTTAAAGTCAACTACAGTTTACAATGTTTGGAAAAAAACAGATTCTACACTACGATGTTTATCGTGGATAATATAGTGTTTAGAATCGTCTTGAATTGTCTATTTTTCTAATAGGTATTTTAAAAATAGCGGTTTTATTCGCAATTTCGTCCACAAAAATAATGAACATCAATTGCGAGAAATCGTTATGAACTTTCTGGCAGTGTTATTATTCATAGGTGTCTTCAGTTGATATGTTTATCTGATAACGTCTGGATTTTACATATGGTATTTCAACATAAATATACTGAGACTACAACAGTTGATCGAATATCTCAAATCATGTACAGAAGACAGGAAGTCGTTGCATTTGTAATCTTCATTGTAACACCACTGGAATGAAAAGACTACATCCGATCAATATATATGAATCGATAACCTTAATTGCAGATTGAGACTGTATATTCTCCCTCAATATGTTGACTGTATCTTCGTTTGTTGTTGAACAGCAATATCTATGACCAAAATCACAGCTGTGACAGTTCGTTATGTTTCGATTGAATGTTTCTAGTTCTCGCTTCTGGAACATTGTTCTAAAGGCTCATTGCAAGCAAAAGATGAATGGAAGGATTGCTAGAAGAATACTGAATGTCAGATAAAAGTGCATATATGTGTCTGCAGATTCAAAAGATCCTGCTCGCGTATACTCACCAGACCGTGGCGAATACCATAACGTGCTAGCTGACATTGCCTATCATCACGACCCGACCGAGCTATATTGAGTGGAACATATGTTCCTGTAGGTACTATCATGTCAGGCAGGTCGGTTGAAGAACGATAAGACTAAAAGCAGCAACTCAAGTTCTGAGGGCAAAGTCGTACTGCTGACTGTAGAATGGTGTGATAGCAGTAAGTTGTTCTCCTCGAACAACCTGCCACTGCAGCAATGTAGCCTTCTCACAGGGAAGGAAGGGGTTATAAGAGGTCGACCCTAGAAATGTCACACCTCACCTTGACCGCACGGATTTCCGTCTCCTGTGGTAAGGCCATTTGAAGAACGGAGCTAACATTAATGTCCGAAGTGATTTCATTGTATCTAATGGTTGTTGTTGTTGTATTCAGATTGTTGTTATTCGAGCGCTTCTGAATAAAGAGAAAAAGTAGAATGTCATACTAAACCACAACTATTATTCAATTATCTCAATAATCATTATGCACTGTAATGATAGAAGAGAATTCAAAATTATAGTTACATAATTTGAAATCTTACCATCAGTTAGAACACTTACTACTGATTTGACTATCAACAGGATAAGTGCTCACTATCCTATAAACAAATGACGATTCATTCGTGTGACAAAGTTTGCGTTATGGACGTCACGTCTAAATACATTTCAGATATAAATCAATAAATTTATAATTGATGGCTTCTGTGAAGCAACCCATCCAGGTGACATATTTCTCGACAGAAAATCCAAAATACTTGTTCTGAACTTCAAAACTAGAAGTGTACAAACTGTTAGTAAATGGAGAAACATGATACACAATTTCTGATAGGTTAGACTTCTTCGTTTCCATTGTTTCTGTTAGTATCTTGTAACAATCCACATAGATCCACGGTTTTAAATTTGATTTCTAAAATCGTCACAGACTTAATAAGATGCCAAAATTTTATGTTTTCAATCATTATTGGCAACCGACGCTTCGAACTATTGTTTATTATTTTCATAATGTGACTTGTACAGTTTGACAAGTACTAACCTCAATACTGCAATCATTTGCTTTCAAATGATGAGTATTCTGATCATTACCATCAATGCATATGGTCAATTTGTCACACTAAATACATGCTATACTCTCTGAAGTTGAGTTTTTGCTTACTTTACTCAAACTCTATTTTGTACAAATGTCTGTGAAGAGAATAAAATGATTTCATTTTTAGTTATCAGACAAACTAAACGGGAATTACAAAATATTTAACCACAACTCAATTACATAATGGTGATTTCTGAAATAAGTGACCATTTCATTCATCACTTTGCATAATTCTATACTTAGTGCATTTTTTAACTTTATTCACACTACGCAAGAACATGTGTGAATTCAATGAAGCTACTTTGAATGTCAAGTAGGAACGATAAGTGTCGAAAGGCGAATTTATTGGGTTTCATCAAGCGTTTAAATTAAGACATTTACACAGGATGATGTCTTTAGGCTCAGCAAATCACACTACACTGAAGTTTTGTTGATTGCAGTTTCTTTTTATGTTATCAGTTTTATGATTAGAATCAGTGCAAGAATGTCCGTTGTTATTAGAATGAAAATTCATTTTTAATAATGATACTTCAGTCAAATAAAGATAGTGTTACGTTGTTTTGTCTGCATTTCAATGAAGTTCTTCTTGAATAGGTTTTAGTCGACTAACTGCGATGGAAGATAAAGCAGTACGTGGTCATAGTCTCATCTGTATGCTACCACTTAATACATCAGATTTATTAGACCGAAGAAAGCTATTTAATGATGAAAAAAAATTTTATTCAAAGGTTACTGAAGACCATCTGGCCATTATATGATGGAATGTTTGTAAGGTCCGTTTTGAATGTTTTGTGTGTGTGTGTGAAAATCCCTCCAAGTATATATCTGAACTTTGTTCCTATTGATCCCCTTAGTTGTACATTGTTAAGTTTTTGATTACATTTGAATTGTTAATATTTGTATTTTATCATAGTTTTTATTTTTATTACGCCTTCAATAAGTCTCCATGTTTCTTCCCGAACTGCACTTATGTTGTTTTACTTTATACTTAGTCTTGTTGGCAGCCATATTGGTTTGTTCCTCCTTTTGATTGCGTTGCCTGTGTTGAATGGAACTGTGCATTTTTGGTTGTGAATTAAGGCACTCTTCCAGAATTGGAAACACTGTGTTGCAAAGCAACCAAATATTATCTTTTGAGCGAATCTGTGCTTGGTCTATCCAGACAGGATTGGTAATTTTCTTGCATCTTTTATCAACTTCCCTATTTGCTGTAATTTAGATTTGATCAATTGAACAATCATTCGTTGGATAGCTGAGTGGTCATATTTGTTTATGTACCAATGTACATTAAAAATTTATAATGAATTATAGAACCGTCATTTTACTCAATTACTTTGTTTTGGTTTCAAACGGGCAAGGGCGCGTATCTAACCCACCTAGACAGCTTTCATTCAGTTTGAAACTTAGTTTGGATCTTACATGTTTCCTCAGTAATCAAAACGTTATTTCAACAATCTATCACATGGTGAAACGAAATAGGTATTTAGTTAATCAGTGTCCATACTTAAGAGAAGTAATCCAATTTCATACCGTGATAGTAATCGTGAAACTGGTCATCATGAATTGTAAATTGTAGAAATTATATGTCTATACCGAAAACTTTTCGGATATGTATTGCGAAGTAGAAATCTTGGTTATCACATTTGCATGAAGTGTTTTGGCCATTTCATTTTCTCAGGAAAATTCGAAATCACATATACCAAAAGAAAAAACCGACTGTTTCTTGTCCATCCACTATAATCAAGTTGACACTTAATCTCCTTTAATCGTCTTTATTTATGACAATTGACTTCCTCTGTTAAACGAGCGATCCGAATAAGATACTAAATTGTTTTGTATAAACGATCAGTTGATGATAATCCAACGTTCTCAAAAAATATGGTTTACAAAGATCTGAGTTTCTAAAGTGATCGAAATTCAGCGAATAAATCATAAATGAAATCAATGAATTCCTGAATTATTTTACAAAGAAATCTGTGCAACATCTGGAAAGATTTGTTCAAATTATTACATATTTCACGTTTCAAACTAAAAATAGGCAACACCGAAGTTTACAAACCAAAGAAAATTTGTGATTCGCAGTGCCGCTTAAAAAGCGCGTTCTATCTTATATCGAACTTGTCAGCAGGATGTACGTCTATCGTAGAGTTTATATTCACTCTGGTACTATAATTAAGCACCATCATTTTAAACGAGATCCCGTTATTCACTGAGCTACTCAGTCAAGATATACACTGACTTGATCAATGAAAGTAATGTTGATTCATCACTGCATTGTTTATTGAAACTTCTTACTAATGTGTGAGACTGTAATTTCACTACTAGTTATCATTTGTCTTTGCTCACAATCCTTTTGATTCAAGAAAACATCCAGAAAATCCTCACAAGATGCACGTGTAATAATAAACGTCTGATGGATTACAGTACAAAAACACCAATGAAGGGATTCAAACAAACAATACAAAATGACAGTCATCTTCACTGTTCAAAGATACAGTAATACATTCCAGCTAATCAACATGAACTACTTGACCAAACACTTTTACATTCAATCATGAAACATCATAGCACGCTTAATCGCATACAATCAATGCTTGTCTTTAAACCCAGATTCATCTCTCATCAACACATCATAACTTCAGTGAAGCGTGACAATTAAGCATTGTACAAAGAAGATATCAGTTTGAAGCAACACTGTTTTACTTCTGTTTCAAACAAAACACCCTTTTTTGCATTGAGTGGTGAGATGACTGTAGATATATGACGTTCGTACTGTAAGTGAATGGTGGAATAAATAAGTGAATATATTTTCTAACTAATTCCGCCATTCATAAATTTCAATTTCGACCATAAGCGTGATACGTCTTTGAATAGCCATTCACGGTTTTGCGAAAAAGGCATCCGTAAACCTTAGTTATTTCGTTCGAGAAACTCGGTTCAGTGAGCCTTGGCAAACAGATAATTGAATTGGTCTTCAGTAAGCGACTTCAACCGGAAGCGTTCACATTCTCGGTTAAAGATACCCCCATATGTGAGAAAATCAGCATCTTCGTTCATAGTGAGCTTCAAACATCGATAGCGCGCATTGAATAATGAGTTGTCGCGGAAAATGTTGGCTCAATGGCTGGATAGTGTCCATGAATGAGCGATCGTGTGGGTTTAGAGGCAGAATTAGGTTGCAATTTCTGTCTGGTTCACTAGGACCCAACTTTCTAAGCGGCAAGCGGACATTCCAAGCATCATCCTGATTGGCAAAGTCAAATTTGAATAAGTCTTCGTAACGTCGAAACCACATATCAAATGTGACATTGGATTCCGTATCGTAATGAAGCTCAGGGATATTGTTAGCGGTACTATCAACTGATCGTGCGGTAGTAGAAGGGTTGGAACTGCTTGGTTGAGAAATAGACGTAAGCTTTGTATCTGCTAACATTTGAATTAGTTTCATCTGCTGCTCGAGTAATAGTTCAAGTTTGGAAGGATCCATGTTTCCGAGATCACCGTCGCCAAATTGTTAGGTTTGAAGCTTCACGAATTCACTTAATCTGCGAACGAGAACAAGACCCAGTGACCAAAGACCAGTAATCTAACTATTGACACGTCCCAGTCCCACTACCTAGAAGGCGAATTCCAAGCTTGGTTCGGGAACTATTTTCTGCAAACAGCCATAAAACGAGCGAGCCTACAAACACAATGCAAATACATATAATCGATATTGTCATGTGAAATTTTTAAATATTAATCAATGAGTTCATCAATTGACTGTTATTTAATCATTTGATCGATGAGTTAATCGATATGATAAGATTACAAATATGAGTTTTGCGGATATATCGTCCCCAGCAGACTGGAAATTAGGACACCTCATGAAGATTTTCAAAGAAAGCAGATCCGAGCAAATGTGAAAAATAAAGAGGCACCACATTAGTGTCATTACCATATTAAGTCTTCAACAGAATGTTGCTGAAAGATAAAGTGGACGCCCAACCTCCAGATAAACAAGCTGGATTCAGAAGGGATCGGTCGTGCACAGACCAAATTGCGACATTACAGATCATCGTCAAACAATCAATTGAATGGAACTCGACACAGTACATCAACTTCATTGATTATGAAAAACCATTTGACATTGCGGATAGGAGAACATTATGGAAACATTCTAGACACTATGGAGTTCTTAATAACATAGTCAACATTATTCAGAATTCATAGGATCGACTACTGTGCAAAGTTGCCCATAGAGGACATATAGCGACTCACGTGCAAATGTGTTTATTCTCATTCAACTCAGTTAAGCCCTTTTGCTAACTTATTTAGCGGACAAAGCCATCCGCACTATAACAATTTATTGTACCCTTATTATTATTTTGTGCTTGTATGAAATACGCATGCTTGAATATTGCTTACGGCCTACGCATTTATGTCACTCTGCTTGTCTCACTACTAACCGCTTTTTTGATTCGATTACTCAATAATTTCACATGCTATATATATGTCCATGTTATTCATATGGCTGACTCTGCTTTCTCGCTCGCTTGATTGTACTCGATTACTTACATTCGCTCAGTCGCTCGCTTGCCTGTTTGCCGTTCGACACAACTCTTAATGCTCGTTTAATGCATCTGTAATTTTGGACATCTGTGTGTGTGGTCTCGAAATAAACGTAATCAACGCTTCGTATTCGCCTTCTGAATAATATACCGTTGGGGTTAAATAGGACGGTTATCAAGACGAATTTTCTACGAAGTTTAAGGGATATATCGAATACCGACCACTACAGACAGCTGACAGACGCATTTCAAGTGAAGACCGGAGTCAGATGGGCCTGTCTACTCAATCTTCCTCTTTCTTCTAGTGATCGACTAGATTATGAAGACCACGACATCTGAGGGAAAACACGGCATACAATGGACAGCTGAGAACCAGTTAGACTTCGCAGATGAATTAGCCCTCCTATCACATGCACACTAACAAATGCAGATGAAGACATCTGTAATACTTTAACGCTACAAACGTCTTCTATTTCGAAAGCACATAATACGACAATCCCTATTGTCAAATGGCTGCACCTCAACCAACACTTCAACCAGTTAAACATAATGGTTTCATGATACCGTCATAAAGTATTGTCATGACCTGACAATTACGTTATGTGATTGATAAATTAACGAAACTATTACCAAAATCAGTCAACAAACTGACTTATAAATATCAAAAAATAGTGTTGTGTTCTGGTTGTCTTCATCCCTTACAGATTAATGCAGTATGTTTTTCTATCGGTTGCTCATCCAAAACATTGTCAGTCTTGTTGAAAGTTTAGCGACACAATCATGAATGCAAATCATCATTTCTTCTAACATCCGGTGCCAATAATGAAAAGGATTCGATTACGCGAAGCGTTATTCCTCGTTTACTGGGACCACGCTCTAAATTACATGTAGAAGCGTTTGGCTGCAAGTAAACCTCTTATGCTTCTACTTCACGGTAGTTAAAAATATTTGAGGAACAACTTGAAAAACGAATCAGCAGCCATGTGGGTGGTGCACACCCTAGGGCAGCATGGAGTGACATCCGAATAGCTGTAAAAACAGCAGTGACATCTGCTAGTACAGTGAACTATGAGGTGGGGGAGAGAAACTGGATCTCAGCAGCATCTACCGCACTGAAGGATCCTCGAAAACGCACTCTATCTGGCTCTGAGCATAACAAAAACTGGAGTCAGCTAAAACGCAACCTGACAAGATACCTACTCAATGATCGCGAACAGTGGTTGGTAGAGAAATGAGGAGAGATAATAAAAGCAGCGGCAAGAGGTAACAGTTAACAATAGTTCAGACTTGTTAAGAAAACAAGTATCAGGAACCAAACTGTTTGGGAAACAATCACCGAGAGAAATGAACATATTCTTCATTCTCAATCCAGGAGATTGGATCGATAGGCAAAACACTTCAGGGATCAGTTTAACTAAACTTCAGCCACACTTCGGCTTCCCACGATCTCCATTCGACCTGAATTGCAAGTGAGTGTAAGTCCTCCAACTCTTAACGAAGTTGTAGCGTGTGAATGCAGCGGGTACTGACAGGTCTACCCGTGACAATTTTAAGGATAGTGGTCCAGTATTACCAGCATGATTGACTGAGGTCGTAGGTAGAATCTGGGAACTGAACGTTATTCCATCTGACTGGTCTCAGTCACTGATTGAGCCAGTCTATAAGAAAGGACAAAAGTCCTCTTGCGACATTCACAGAGGAGCCAATTTGACTTGTATAGTGCTTAAAATATTAGCTTCAATAATAATTCGACGCCTAACCAAAGCTCATGAGAAGCAGACTAAGGAAAATCAGGTTGGTTTCTGACCTGGACTTGGTTGTATAGACAAGATATTCACACTACGTCAATTCCTAAAATATAAACACATATAGACGTCACACAATAGTAGCATTTCTCAATCATAAGGCGGCCTTTGACTCTGTCGGTTGTGAGGTTCCATGACAGCGTTTGTCACTGAAACGAGTACCAAATAAGTACATTAAGCTTACACAGGCTCTCTACTCGAACACAAGCGGCCGAGTAGGCGCTTATGGCGAACTGTCATCAGAATTGATAACTTCAAATGATGTCCGTCAGGGCTGTTCACTCTCACCACTCTTGTTTAACTTTGCCGTTGACGTGCTTTTAAATATATCACTTACCTCATCTTGATCTAGAGATTTTCTTAGAATATGTCGATGACACAGTTCCATTTAGTGAAGACGCTGACAAAATGCAGAGTCTTCTGACCACTATAATCAAGAGTGCAAGCATGCTCGAGATGCGATTCTCCCCCTCGAAATGCAAAATATTGCTTCAGGATTGGGTTGCACCGACACCCGGACTAATGATAGGGAGTTGAGTAGTCGAGCGTGTAGACCGCCTCATTTATCTTAGAAGTCTAACCAGCAGTCGTAAATTCGTTTGACTGGCATATTCGGCTGGTACGTATAATTCGGAATGTTTGCTTACGTGTTATATTTTATGAGGTGCACAGGAATCTAGACAAGTGTTGACGATCAGAAATAATGCGTGGATGTCATCCAAGAGACCATTAAATGAGGAAAAGCTATCTCAGTCTGAGAATTCAACCAGTGAGTCTCAGTCAGTATTTTCATGGTATCCATGCTGACTGGTTCTTCGCATGGGTCGAGTTTGATAGAGATAAATATGGAGGACACAAACTACTATTTCATGGTCATTTAGAACTATGGTCTACTATGATATTAGTACTGCTCTAATAATAGAACTAATCCTAAATTTGTAGATTTGCCATGATATAACTGCCTAATCTATAAGATCTTACGTGGAAGTCACACCATCGACTACACCAAATCACTGTATCGTATCAATTACCAATACATGATGTAGAACAAAGTTGGGCTAGAGAAGGAACAATATATTTATTATGAATAGAAGATATAAGGTAGCATTCAGAAGGACCACGCCCGCATGGTCGAGCCATGCCACTCGATCAACTCTAATTCCTTCAATTCATTCTTCCTGCCTTTTACATCCTTAGGTATTTCTCCGCGTTGCATATTGAATATCTATTTTCCGAGTAGCCTCGTGGCCAGCTTTGAAGATTGTGTGGTTATAGTCTAATGCCCTACAGTCACTGCTTACAAATTATTCGTACAGGGAGTGGGATGACATCTCTACTAAATATTGGATAGAGTGTATTATCACCCTCAGTTGAGGCATGAACCAACCGTAACCAGCAGCTTACGTGAATGGGTAACGAGACTTTGTCATTAGATAACTAAAAACTACCAATATTAAAGTTTGTTCTGGGGCAACTGAAATCTGCTGTATTAAGCTTAACATTGTAGTTTAGAGCCGATGTGTGTTCAAATCCGGATATTTAATTCTGAATCACACACTGCATGATAGCACCATGTTTCAGTGATAAGTATCAAAGAAGGTTTGTTTAGCAAAGCTGGAGTTCTCAGGGCTGGAATTTTGTTCAGAAGTAAACTTGCTTACTTACTTACTTACTTACTTACTTACTTACGCCGGTTACTCCCAATGGAGCTTAGGCCGCTGACCAGCATTCTCCAACCCACTCTGTCCTGAGCCTTCTTTTCTAGTTCCATCCAATTCTTGTTCATTTTTCTCATGTCTATCTCCATTTCTCGGCGTAATGTGTTCTTTGGTCTTCCTCTTTTCCTTTGACCTTCAGGATTCCATGTGAGGGCTCGTCTTGTGACGCAGTTGGGTGCTTTCCTCAATGTGTGTCCTATCCACTTCCAGCGCTTCTTCCTGATTTCTTCCTCCACTGGGATCTGGTTTGTTCTCTTCCACAGTACGTTGTTGCTAATAGCGTCCGGCCAATGGATCTGAAGTATTTTGCGTAGACAATTGTTAGTTAACACCTGTATTTTCTGGATGATGGAATTTGTAGTTCTCCAGGTTTCTGCCCCATACAGTAGAACTGTCTTGACATTTGTATTGAAAATCCTGACCTTGGTGTTGGTTGACAGCTTCTTTGAGTTCCAGATGTTCCTCAGTTGTAAATATGCTGCTCTTGCTTTGCCGATCCGTGCCTTCACATCTGCATCAGATCCACCCTGTTCATCAATGATGCTGCCCAAATATGTAAATGTTTTTACATCTTCCAAATCTTCTCCGTCAATTGTGATTGGATTGGTGCATTCTGTGTTGTATCGGAGAATCCTGCTTTTCCCTTTGTGTATATTGAGACCTATTGCTGCTGAGGCTGCTGCCACACTGTTTGTCTTCTCCTGCATCTGTTGTTGCGTTTGGGATAGAAGGGCCAGATCGTCTGCGAAGTCTAGGTCATCCAACTGCATCTTAGATGTCCATTGTATCCCGCGCTTTCCTTCAGACGTTGACGTCTTCATGATCCAGTCGATCATCAGGAGAAAGAGGAAGGGTGAGAGTAAGCAACCTTGCCTGACACCGGTCTTCACTTTGAACGAATTTGTCAACTGTCCTCCATGCACGATTTTGCAGTGTAATCCATCATATGAGTTCTGTATGATATTGACTATCTTCTGAGGCACGCCGTAGTGTCGAAGAAGTTTCCATAGTGTTGTTCTGTCCACTCCATCAAATGCCTTTACGTAGTCAATGAAGTTGATGTAGAGTGATGAATTCCATTCAATTGATTGTTCCACAATGATCCGTAGAGTTGCGATTTGGTCTGTACACGATCGATCATTACGGAATCCTGCCTGTTGGTCACGAAGTTGGGCGTCTACGCAGTCCTTCATCCTGTTTAACAATACCCTGTTGAAGACTTTTCCCGGTATTGAGAGAAGAGTGATGCCCCTGTAGTTATCACACTTGCTGAGATCACCTTTCTTCGGTATTTTGATCAGTAGTCCTTCTTTCCAGTCTGTTGGTACTTGTTCCTCATCCCAAATCTTATTGAAGAGAATGTGGAGTATCCGTGCAGTTGCCGCTACGTCTGCTTTTAGTGCCTCTGCTGGGATGTTGTCCGGTCCTGCTGCTTTGCCTCTCTTGATTTGTCTGATGGCCATGCTGATTTCTTCAATTATTGGTCGGCCAACATTGATTGGGAGGTCCGTGGGTGCTGATTCGATGTTGGGTGGGTTCAGTGGAGCTGGTCGATTCAACAGTTCTTTGAAGTGTTCTACCCACCCGTTTTGTTGCTCTTCAATGTTGGTGATTACCTTGCCTTCCTTGCTTTTCACTAGTCGTTCTGGTTTGCCGCGATTTCCAGAGAGTTTCTTTGTCATGTCATACAATTGTCTCATGTTTCCTTCTCTTGCAGCCTTTTCCGCCGTCGTTGCTAAATGTTCCACATATTTACGTTTGTCGGTTCTGATGCTCCTCTTCACTTGTTTGTTTATTTCCGTGTACTCAGCTTGTGCCTTGGCCTTTTCCGCTCTTTTTCGGCTGGTATTGATCGCTGCCTTTTTGTTCCTCCTTTCTAGAATCTTATCCAGTGTACCAACAGTGATCCATTCCTTGTGTTGGTGCTTCTTGTGACCCAGGACCTCATGACATGTTGAAGTGATTGCCTCTTTGATCCCCTTCCAGTTGCTCTCCACAGTAGTTCCTCCTCCATTGAGTAGATCATGAAAGGCCTGGAACTTGTTGCTGAGGACTACCTTGAATTTGTTGAGTTTGTTAGTATCCTGGTGCTTCTTGAGTTTCAATTTCATCTTGGCGACCAGTAAGTGATGATCTGATGCTATATCAGCTCCTCTCTTGGTTCTCACGTCCTCTATAGTCCTCCTGAACGTTTTGTTGATGCAAATATGGTCGATTTGATTTTGTGTAGAGTGATCCGGTGAAGTCCATGTGGTTTTGTGTATGCGTTTATGTGGGAATATGGTGCCGCCTATGACCAGCTTATTGAAGGCACATAGATTTGCAAATCTCTCACCATTTTCGTTTCTTTCTCCCAGTCCGTGTCGTCCCATGATGTCTTCATATCCAGTGTTGTCCGTTCCAACCTTGGCGTTGAAATCTCCCATCAGAATGGTCAGGTCCTTTGTTGGACACTTCTCGACTATTGACTGCGGCCTATTGTAGAATTGATCTTTAGCGTCTTCATTGTAGTCGTTGGTAGGCGCAAAGCATTGGATGATGTTCATTGAAATGCCCTCTTTCTTTCTTTTAAATGAGGCTTTAATGATCCTTGCTCCATGAGATTCCCATCCTATAAGTGCATTTTGCGCTTGTTTGGACAGCATCAATGCAACTCTATGTGTATGTGGTGCATTTTCTTCTTCATTGCCGGAGTATAACAGGAGCTCTCCTGTAGTTAGTCGTTGTTGTCCAACTTGTGTCCAATGTGTTTCACTGATCCCAAGTACCTCTAGGTTGTATCTTCTCATTTCTGCAGCAATCAGGAAGGCTCTTCCGGTGTCCCACATTGTACGAACATTCTATGTACCTAAATAAATGGTCGCTCTGGTTGTCAGAAGGGGCATCGGCCTCGTAACTTCTGAGGGGATTCAGCTTTCATCATGAGGCGTCATAATTATTCGAAATGAAGATCGTCTGACTGCCAGGGCAGAGTTTTAAAGGTTTGAATAATTTTTTCTAATTAGCGTTTTTTAGCGAGTTAGTTTTCTACGGGATGGGGACGCTCACCCCATGCACAACCCTCCTCCTTTATCCGGGCTTGGGACCGGCAGTAGCCCCCGGAGGGACTCCAGGCGGAGTTGAAGTAAACTTGCACTGATATGTAATAAGTCTGAACAAGAAGTATGGAGTGCGAACGAAACCGAGAGCTTATCAATCCATGTTATGTATTTGAAAATTGCCTGAACTTCGGTTTAATGTATTTTACCGGTCGTATGTTAATGGCTTGAACGAATTGTGTTTTCCAGTGAAACCCGAAATTTCTGTAAAGCGAACTACCATCATTTTGATAAGGTGGATTACTTTGCCGAAATTCACTTGGTGGGCAGTAAGGGAACGCACGAGCTCGTTGACATTGGGTCGATCGAGCGTAAAATATAAGTCCATCTTGCCTGTTGAGAAAGTGATGAAAATGTTATATCTTGCAGGTTTAGTATTAAAAACTTGGAGGTAACTGTGTGACAAACTGGTACTCTACGGACTGTCAAATACTAGGCCTGCTTACAGGACGGTTGTTGTGACCGTCTTGTGCGCCGTTTGAACGAAGAATGACAACATGGTCTCCACTAAGATTACTAAAGTAAAACATTTTAGCGAAGTGTATGATTTGTATGGTAGTGCCTGAGTATTTTTGTAGCTTTTTAATAAAAGAAACACAATAACGTGAAGTATGTTGAAGGTTAGCCGTTTTCAATATCGAATTCCTTATGGATTCAGGTGCGATTTTGTCAGGTATGTTATAGGTAATCACGTTATTTAGAGGGATCATTTGTTTTCAAACTATTTAAAAAAGTAGAATAAATCACATGTTGGATGGCAAGGAAGTTCTTACTTCTGTTATTTTAAAGAAAGCAATTTCAATACGAAACGACGGATATATGAAAGACGTTTATTTTCTTAAGCAATTCGGTCTTCATCGCCCAACTGTATTAGTCGACCTTAATCAACGAGTTTGCCTAACATAAATTAAAAAGGCAGCATGTAGATTGAGAAATGGTAAGACCAAAAGCAGCAACTCGAGGTATGAGGGCGAATTAGTACTGCTTAATGCGCAGCAACATCAAATAAAATTGGTAAATTTCGGATTATCGACACAAACATAGATAACAGGCTATTTAAGTATTCACCTACAAATGCTTCCTTACGTAAAAATTCATTTCAACTCTGTTCCAAAATCAAGATGAATCCAATCACGAATGACATTTCGAAACGTATTCGATCTTCTGTAAAATCTGATCGCTTCCACCTTATCACGATATTCAACTTCAATTAACATTCAACACAAATTCACATTTGGCAAATAGTCAAATGTAATTATCCGGAATATTGATCACAGTCTCATTGTCAATAAGAGTAAGACTCATTAACTAGTCGAGTCTCAAACCATCGGAATGATCATTGATAGTTCCATTGATTGATGAAATCGGAACGTCATAAATAAAAAATACTATAAGAAGACTTTCAGTGAACTCATTTGGAATAAGATGGAAAATGGTTACAGAGTTTACGCATAGCTGAAGTAAGACCATCTATGAATTCAATTGAAAACCACTGGCTTTCACTTTATTTTCTCTATACAAAATTAGTAGTCATTTGTAAAATGAAAATTTCATTCATCTTTATTCCGTTTGCGTGGGTGCATCATTAGTGCGCGACATTCCTTATTCTATTTCAGTTTTATATCAGGCTAATTAAAGAAAAGAGAAAGTCATTATATTTGATTATTTAGATGGAATCTGATGATCGGCAAGAAGAAAGCATAAATCTATAACGTTTCTACAAAGAACAACTCAGGTCAACAGTCTGTTTTTTTCTTCAAAACCACACTCTCCTGTCGTGTATACTATTACTATGATCATCATTATTATGATTGTTCTCAGAATTATATTTCATATGTGGAGACGCATATTAGATGAGGAGAGCTCAAATAGTAGACGTGATGATTCTAAGTAATATTCAACCACATATATTCCCTACGGAATCGTCAATTGACAGTCCTCAGTGTGAACAATTTCGAGTGGACGAAAAAGGCTGATGTTGTGTCCAGGTCACACAAATAGTGTTCACAGAAGATATAATAAACCTGTTCAGGTAAACAAAAATACGGTTCATCAAGAATAATATGATCCTGTTAGACAACATAATCTACAGACTCCATGCATGTTTGCTTATAGTTCAAGGTATAATCAATTCAAAGCATGTAGAGTGTAAATTGTTAGTAGACAGATTCCAACCGACGTTGATGATAACAACAGCTTAAACAGTTGGAAAGTAGATGATCCTGATGAAATTCACTTCAGTATCCGCGGTTATATGATCCGGCTAAATCATCTATATGATGGTCAAACTTGAGGCGAAGTGCATCGCCGAAAAGTGATCACGAGTGACTTGTAGTAATTTTATACATAAAATGAAATTATCAAGATAATGATCAGAAACCAATATGGATTAGATATAGTGAGAGACGGTTATGTTATCACAGGTCAGAAGTTATGTAATATGTGAAATAATAGTACGAATACGGTGCAAATTAGTAAATAGAGGATGAATGCTGATTAGAGTTTTCAATATGTTTCTTGTGTTTCGATGATGATAATGATTTAGTTGGACAATATTATTGTAGAACCTGAAGACAGTTAAGCTAAAACCATAGTCCTCATTCACGTGTATTGAGAATTTCTCAGGGATTGAAATGACTTTGCCAGTTATATCGTAACGAACAAGAAGGTGAAGTGGCGAAGAACAGTCTATTGTTTACTGCAAACTCACATAGTGATTTATTAAAATGTGAAAATGATACATCCAATACATCATTTGCACATCTTTGAGTCGTCTCTTACAAGACTCATAGTTTCCTCATTCCTATTGTTATATTTCCGTCTTTCGACAGCCCGAAGTAGCATTCATCAGATTACTGATTACTGTGCATCAAAATTGAATGCAAAATGTTCATTGAATTCGGTATCCTTCCAAATTTAAAAGTAGCTCATAAAGTAATCATTCGAATGTTTTCTTAAAAAAACCGTCATGCACAGACAGCAGAAACTCCATATATGAATTCATGTACTCATTTATGAATTATTTGTACATGATCTTCATCGTTACCTCGATAAATATCAGTTCAGTCAAGTAAACCCTGTTGACAATCCAACTTACATTTTGTCATATTATGTTAATATTTCTTACAGAGAATAGCTACCCATCAATTCTTTATTTTCTCTTTCAATCTATATTTTCTATTACGTAATTGATTTCACATTCTATTCTTCTATTCTACCTGACGTTTTACGCTTCTTTTAAGGATTTAAAATGATTTCAGTTCCTATCAATAATTATTACGTAATTCAATGTCATTCTAATCCAAATATATTTCGTAAGTGTACTTCTATTTCAACGTATGGTTATCCTGCTCAGTGGGAGTCATGAGATATGGATTGGTGGACTGAGTACACACCGATCACAAAGTAAAAGACTACTCTATGTTTATCTACTCATCAGTGTTGGTTGGCATCCGCCATTCGTGTTCACTTCGGGACTCGAACTCAATACCGTTCGCTTTAAATGCCAACGTGTTCTCCATTTGGCTGCTGGGTCTTGATAGCCACCTGCTTGTGCAACCGAGTTATGTATTAAATTCACATGGTGTTATTTTACTTGTATCTTCCCATTGTTATTTAGGACTGCAAATGGTCAGTCTCATGTTGGCATATGAGCATCCTGTGCGGATCGCCTCGTACAGCCTTAAGTCAAAAAGATGTGTGGTGGTTGGCAGTGGAATGGAGGACGCGCGTTTCGTTCTATTTGAGACTCATCATCTGGAAGTATCTGCATCACAAAATGGATGTTTACTCCGGGACTCAAACCCAGTAGCGTCAGCTTCAAACGACATCGCGTTTTCCGTTTGACTACTGCGTCTGTATTGAGATGATGATGATGATGATGATGATGATGATGATGATGATGATGATGATGATGATATTCAGTGAGATGATATTTATGATACCCACTATAGTGATTGGGATGTTGATGGTAATGTTTAAAGTTATTGATAATTTTGATCACAATGTTTGAAGTTATGAAAATAATGATAATAATAATGTTGATTATTTTTATTAATAACACCATTATTTTGTTGACAGTAATGTTGATGATTTTTGGATGATGATAATTTGTTGTCATAAAAATGGAGAATGTTCGCGTGAATTTTCCATTTTGTGTCTGGAATTAATGAAGTGTATTTTGAGTTGTTGAAATGTATGAGAAGCGATTTGTTTCATCTGACTTTCATTGTGGAAAACGTGATTGAGAGTAATACCAAGGTACTCAATTACCATACAACCATGAAATTCGTAACATGAAATTCAATATCAAATGGCATTTCAAAGCGTATTTGATCTCCTGAAAAATCTGATCGCTTCCACCTTATCACGATATTCAACTTCAATTAACATTCAACACAAATTCACATTTGGCAAACAGTCAAATGTAATTATCCGGAATATTGATCACAGTCTCATTGTCAATAAGAGTGAGACTCATTAACTAGTCGAGTCTCAAATCATCGGAATGATCATTGATAGTTCCATTGATTGATGAAATCGGAACGTCATAAATAAAAAATACTATAAGAAGACTTTCAGTGAACTCATTTGGAATAAGATGGTGAATGGTTACAGAGTTTACGCATAGCTGAAGTAAGACCATCTATGAATTCAATTGAAAACCACTGGCTTTCACTTTATTTTCTCTATACAAAATTAGTAGTCATTTGTAAAATGAAAATTTCATCGATGTTTATTCCGTTTGCGTGGGTGCATCATTAGTGCGCGACATTCCTTATTCTATTTCAGTTTTATATCAGGCTCATTAAACAAATTGAAATTCATATTATTTATCATTTAAATAGAAACTGATGATCGGCAAGAAGAATGTATAAATCATTTACACGTCTCTAAACAACAACTCAGGTCAACAGATTGATGTTTTTTCTTCAAAACCACACTTTCAGGTAGTGTACTTTATGATTATCATCATTATTGTCATTGTTTTTAGAAAAATATTTCTTATCCGGAAACGCATATTAGATTAGGAGAGCTCAAATAGTAGATGTGATGATTCTAAGTAACATTCAACCACATATATTTCTAACTGAATCGTCAATTGACAGTCCTCAGTGTGAACAGTTTTGAGTGGACGAAAGGGGAAAATGTTGTGTTCAGGTCAAACAAATACAGTTCATGGAGTAAATTATATTCATCCTTGACAATTTTTTCTTCTGAATCCCTTTAAACCTAATTTCTTGCTGTCGAACGCATTATGGTCTTGAGGCTATTTTAGATGTAGATGATAAGTCTCCACTTGATCAAAATTTTGAATACCGAATGTTACCCATTGAAACTGCGAACAATCAGTGATGTGGAATACGGGTTCGTGATTAAGCATAACCATATTTCTGTAGATTACAAATTAGCACTGTCAATTTAAATATATTTGAACAAGTTATATCTAGCTTATCACAATTTTTACCTCCACCGCCTATGATCGTCGATGAAAATTGAGGCGGTTCGAAGTTTCAGTCGATTATTGAGGCTTCCGCGAATCCATTTCCTGCTGCAGAAATCAGTTCAAAACCTGCAGAACATAATGTGATTTTTGATGATCTGGATAGTCTTTTCTCTAAATCTCAAATGCCGTATATCCATGTTCAAGCGATAAAAATTCCTCGAATTTGTGTGAGTTCTATCAACTTGTTATCCTGGTTTCAGATCACTGTATATAATCAAAATGAGTTGAAAGTCATTCTCCGGAATCGTTCGTTCGACTGCATTTAGCTTACCATCAAGTGTGTAATCAGTGCATGCTCGTCCGACTGGAGTATGGAGAATAAAATAAACGTTTCCATCTACTCAGAATAATCAAATTCGCAAGTTGCATTTTAGCCCTTTCGAACACATTTTCTTTGAACTTTACCACAATAAGTTTGTTTTTGTTTGATCATTCTGTGAAGTTAATCTTTTTTACCACAGACTATTATTGCCACAACCTTTTTTCAGATTTCAATTGAGATTGAGAATAGCAATGTTGTGAATATTTCCATCCGTCTTTTCATGTGTAAAATGAATCGATGGGAATGTTAATGAGGAATTGGAGACAGTTCAGCGACATAAAATACGTTTCAAAAACACACTGTTCAATCGTGACTGTATATTGAGTATTCATCTCTTGTTGACGCTTACTGCAGCGATGTCGTAGAGTCATGCCTGATTAAGAACAACAGTGCAACCCATTATCGAACGTCGTCCCATTGGAAGAAACTGAATCAAAATCTGTGTCTGTATCATCACTTCAATATTCGTCGAATTCATCTACAAAACCACAATGCATAACTACTGGATCATAGTGAAGTTGTATGCAAAGCTTCTTCAGAGTTGTCAGTCATTTGATGTGAAGGATTAGTTTTGTGAGGAATGTTCAATCCAACTGAATTCAGATAAAGGGAACAAATCATTGTGCTGTTGGTTCCAGACAATCTATTCTGTCAACAGCAAAACACTCAAGTGTAAATCAAAGTCAAATTAGCTTGTTGCTTTTGAACATCACACACATATTTGAATCTGTTAGCTTTTAACTTCATAAACACATTCTACTATTACAATCGTCATCAAAACAGCCCATTTATTTTTAAATATTTGTCTATGCAAAATGTTCAGTGCTTGTTGGATGGATATCATCAGCAACGTGTTTCCGTTTGTGTGAGAAAACCAATTTTCAGATGAAGGAAGAACTGGGAAAAAAGAGAAATGGGACATGTGTCTCGAGAATTATCAACCTGCAACACGACGAATGTGTCAATTCGGTATCTTGAAGGGCAACATAAAACTGGAAGATCAATTAACAGCCTGCATCAAAAACTGCACGCAGAAGTCAAAAAGCTTAACAGCAACTGGAAACAACTAAAAAGGAGTGCGAAAGACGGATTTGAATACAGAATGCTGAGAATAAATCTTTGCTTTTTCCCGAAGTATAACAGATGTATGTAAGTAGTTGTTCAGCTTGTTCATCTGTTCAATTCAAGTGTTTGATGATAAGATTATGATTAAGCACAAATGAATTTCAATTTATAAGTTGACATCAGTAGCATTTATCAACCGATAATATCATGAACATCATATGTCACATTGAATCATACCTTATACTCTCTACGTTTTCAGTAATCATAGAAATTGGTTATCGTTTCCGCTTTTTTCATGAAATTCCATTGAGAAATTATGACAACGATTTATCAGCATTCTTATGATTATTACCTTTATTCAATAGTATGTGATTGATATTTTATAGAATTCTCGGCACAAGGTATTTCAATAAGTTCGTTTTACAACATAAGAGAGAAGAGTGAAAAAAAACAGATAGATACCAACATTAGTTGAGTAAATTAGCAAATTGACATCAAGGGGGTTGCATATTTTGGAAAGCATATGAATCATTACAACTTGTTCATTGAGAAACTCGTGAGGAAATACTTATTATTGACTTTGTCATTTTTAACAAGCTGTTCGACATGTATTTCGACTTACCGTTCTACTAGAAGATATACCAGAAGAAAATGTGAATGAACTGGATGGTAAACATATAATAAGGTAACCCATTTAAGGCTTTATCAATATATTGGATGTCCGACCACAGACATAAATAATGATCTCAAAAGATTCATCACACACTATTTTGGCTGTTTTCAGAACTCTCAACAATACAGCAATGTCTTTCTTTCAAAAGAATAATGTAGGACAGTAAATAGTGTAAGGGTAATGTCGCGTAACTCCAAAAGCATGAAACCTCGTTATGCAAGAGGGTTATTGCGTACTTACAACACATTCACTAGTAACATTATATGTAATACACAATTACTTATAAATAGACAATGTACCCAATACTGTTCAATCTGAATCATACTCTGCCACAGCACATTAACGGATTTACACTACGACATACACAGTCTAGGTTTATTTGAATAATTGCACACTGGTTCGCGGCCCGCAACCGACAATGTACCATTAAAAACAAATTTGATATTGATGATTTCAGGAAGATGCGCTACAACTGTTAATGGTATTACAGATTGTGATACCCGGGGAGACAACATTTAGATTAGTGTCAGCATCTTGCTAAATTAAAACAACAAAATGCTACAGTAACAAGAGATAAACTATTTTAATTATTACCCAGAAACAAATATTGCTGACTTGTTATGCTGAATATATTAACTCGTTACAAAAGTGTTGACTCCTATTCATTCATCAGTCTTTGACGTTTAGCGTAGATTAAATATACCCTTGATATTATCTTTTCACTGTGATTTACTCGTATATTTTAACGTTGATTACAATGAATACAAATACAAGTGCTATGTGGAAACAATGCGTTGAAATTGTTTAATGAAAATCAGTCTTCTTCCTGTGAATTACCAAGTTTATTTTTTACCATTTGATACAATTATCACTGTTGTAACCACAAATCTGTGTCTGATTCAAGAAGTCTTTCTTAATTTTTATACAGTTCACTTCTAATGAAATGCATTGTGTTTCTCTTAATACAATCGTTGACGTCTTCAATCTATATTACGGACCAAATTCACTTTAAATTCTACGTGATCAATACAAAATTCTATTATCTCTGTTGATCTGAGCACCTGTTAACAGTCAGTGGTACAATATATATGGTGATCAGATAGAATGGATGAAGCTTTGTTCGGAAGATACAATATCATATTCAGCGATCGTTTAATCGTCTGACAAAATGATTATTATTGAAGAAAATTTCAAGTAAAGAAGCCTAAATTTCGACATCCAGTCAAAACAGTATGTGCTACTTCGATTTAAAACAATCAAATCAGAAAAAGGTACCGTTTACAGTCTATTGACTGCCTACAACAAGTAACAAACTGTTTGTTCGTAATCACACGAGCAAATATGTTGAGCCCCAAAGTGACCAACGAACTGTATCGTATGTATTGCTAATCACATATAAGAGAGGTTCCTTCAAAGGAGGTCAGTAATTTCGACCAACTGTGGATGAATATCAGCTCATTGTTTACAATGCCTATAGCAATACTGAATAACGATGATTTCATCTACCTCCATGATTGGATAATATTAAACATATGATTTTATAAAATTTGATCTTTTCAATGGTTAATTTGAATCATCAAATCAGAAAAAAACAACCAAACACTTCAAAAGTCTATATAAACCAGACAATTTTCAGTTAAATTTGATTAACTACCTTGAATCAGAAGATGAGGTGATTGTTGATTACACTTTCGACGTAAATGACTGTGTCATAGAAATTGAAATTTCATTCAATGAGATATTATTGTTTTCTTCATCTGAACCATTTTAGATTCACCTTTTCGTCAAGTCTATCTATTCTGTATTATTCGATCGTCGTGTTGCTTTACAAATTCCTTGAATGTCAAGATATCTGTAACGAACGTGAATTGTTGGACTATCACGTAATAGTTTTTGAAAACGATTCGTATCATTATGTAAGTAATCAGTCAGATTGTAAAACACATAACAGTCTCTTCATTACCAATATTCACAAAGGATCCGACTAGATCAGCCTCATCCGATTGCGAGTGGCAGTTTTGTTAAAACTGGTCGTTTTGGAGTGAGTTGACTTCATTTTGTAGTGGAGTTACTTATCCATATGTTTGCATCATTTTAGACTGTTAAACCAAAATCCTCATTAAAATTTTATGATGAAAAGATCACTGAGATTGAGAAGATTCAGATACGTAAGTGGATACATTTTATTGGACTAAAATTGTTTTCTTGATCACATGTCATTCCATGAATTACAGTTGATTGAATTTCTACAAAGAAACAGTTTTATGCTCCTTGTGACACTCAAGACTTCTGTAAATATCTTCTTCTGTCCAAATTGTAAATAATGTGACACTTTACAGCAAAACAAATACAATTCATCAAATTCCTTTAAGTTTTTAGTTTATTTCAAAAGCATTTCGTTGAATCAGTGTAGAATTAACAATCATGTTGCATTTTTTATGAAGAGAAAAAATTTGGACCGGAACTTTCCTCATCCAAGCCACTGGGAAGAATTGAATATTCGATAGACGTCAGAATATCTAAAGTAGAGCAATTCAATGAAGGTGAGTTCCTTTACCATTCAGTTTTAGTTTGTTTCGTTTCTTTTCTCACATTCATTTTGCATAACCGTTTCAGTTTTTAACCTGATTATTACACGAGAGCTGACCAGCACATGGTGATTGCTTTGTTTGTGTGTTGCACAACAATGTCAAGTGAATATGTTAAATAAAGCATTTACGAGATTCTTGAAAGTTTAACGTCTCTGAGTTGTTGTCGGTTGACCATTTCATATTAACCTCCATCATTGCAATAATATTTGAATGGTTATTATTTTAGAATCCAGGCACTTCCTGTAAAAGCTGACCAATGAACGACCATGAACAGTCTGCTGGTACAAGATACATTACTCGAACAATAATAATTAGAACGTCAGGGTTGTATAAAATCATTTTGGTCAGTTATCATAATTAATTATTAACAGAATCTCATAAAATGATTTGTATAGGCATTTTCAGATGCATATTAGAAATCTCTTACCCAGTCTTAAGCTCCTGGAACAGATGATACGGATGTGAAATATTCTTCTCCGTTGTTTGCATTGAAAATTTCATCATATCGTTGAAATGATAACACTTATTGAAACTTCTTCTTAAGGGATTAGTGAGCGTTTATCTATATCGGTTCACTTAAGTCTCAAAATGAAGGTAATAACTTGTATTCAAAGGCAGTTCGTTTTATAACATACAATTAATAAAGGAGATAGATATTCATTATGCAGATATTTCAACATCCATTTTGATTTTCATTATTTTAGAGAGATTACTTGCTATCAGATGGTTTATTAAAAGCCAGGAAAATATTGCTCCAGGTAAGTCAACATTGAATGACCAGATTTGATGAGTAACAAATTAATCACCACGAATGTCTTAGGTCCTTATCTTGTTTTTTATCTACTAAAAATGAAGGCTATGATCACAGTCAGATAATCGATTGAAATGTTAAACCAACCAATTGAATTCACAAGTTCCACTCGTAAACAAACACTCCACATCTCATCTCCTGCGTACTAAGGCTAGATACCTCACTGACCATCAGATCTAAATAGAAAACTTGACGATTAATTGTTTCAATAATAATACAGCTTCACGAACTGGGCGTTTAACATTAATTTTCAAGGATGAATGCTTGTGTTATTTACATAACGTTCATTCACTTGAAAACATTTATTACGAATTCAACTGAAGAAAGTATTTGAGATGACACAGTGAATATCCACTGAAATAAGATCATTTTGTGCGTAGGCAAACACAGTGTTACATCAAACAATAACGTGCATATTTTTAATCTTTTGAGGCCTACGTGTACATTATATTCTTATTGTAGTGGTTGAAGGCAGTGTAATCATTTTGATGTATCCGAATGGGAAGATATCTATGTATTACGAGAACGTAAGTTGAACAAATGAATGGAAATGTAATTTTATTTCACGTATTTCAGATCACTCTAACATTTCAAAGTAATCGATACTGTCGAATGTATCAAGTTACATGGAACACGATAGAAAGTGATCAACATTTTGTAATGTGCAATTAGACTATTTGACAGTAATTTCAAAGCTTTGATGACATACTTCAATCAAGCATTTGTTTAAAACAAAGAATGATTAGAAGTGAATTGCATTCAAAAGAAATGATGTGTTCATGCCGAATAGTAACAGACAGTGTATGTTATGGTACTGTACGGAAAGAACCGTATTCATTAAAGCTTCCTCACATCTTCTGATGATCGGCTGTTCGGAACGTTTACTGTTGAATATTCTGAGCGCCGAACCGCTGCAGCCGGCCACAATCACATTTCATTTCAACTGACGTAGATATTCATCTCACATTTCACGATAGATAGATAGATAGCTCATCGACATTCACTGAAGTTGGCGACAGGAATGATTCAAAATATCTATGTACATTAGATGGAACATACATCATAAAAAATTTGGGAATATCAATATGCCTAACGTAAGTGTGACTGGTTGTCTTTAAACAAGATAATCTGAGTGATGACACATTACTTCAAAGAATAATTGGTTTTAATATAAAGGGTTATGTGTTGAGATAATTTGACTTGAACTTCAAATACTTTTTTTCCAGATCCCTACACAATTTGAGCAACATAACAGCGGAGGAGAAATGTCCCGTCAATTCAAGTGTGAACAGCGTAAGAAACATTTCAACTAATGTTGTTAACATTTTGATGTACAGTGAAGTTCGTCACCAAAAATCTATTTGCTAAGGCTCACTCAACCGGTTTACTTGTGTGAGATAAGTAAGAAGAATGAATGCCTTTATTGCAAAAGCTTGGATGACTATTTGCAGACATTTTATGCTTTTGATTACCTATCAATTAATGGTGACTGTGATGAATGGATGACGATATTATTCAGACGATATTTGCACTCATTTATTCACTCACAAACAGTACGACAGTCACACTTGCAGTCCTCGGTTACATCATTTTTCAATGCAAAAGCAGGTGTGTCTTGCATGAGACAGAAATAAACGAGTGTTACTTGAAGTTGATATTTTCTTTATAAAATGCACAATCAACATGATTCACTGAAATGATCATGTGTTATTAAAAGACGTAGCTGAGTTTATAGACAAGTATTGAATGCAGGTGATTAGGTGTTACACAGCGTTTAATGATGGAATGTGAGAAACTGAACTTAATGTTAAGTCAAGTGGTACATGTTGCTCGGTTGTAATATATTAAAGAATCTTTAAACATTGATTATATTTATCATAATTGTGTTGTTTGTTTGAATTCTCCTGTCGATATTTTGAACTGCAATTGATCAGCCTGTTATAGAAATACATATGCATCCTTCAATGGTTTTCTGGATGTTGCCTTACGTCACAAGCCTTTTGGGCAAAACTGTATAATGCATAGCATTGGAACCAATTGCAGTCCGAAACATCAATGGGAAGATTCAGTAATCGATACGAAGATGAGACAAAACATCACCCAATAGTACAAGTTGTTGTTTATCTGAGATGACCAGCCTTACGTGTATAACGGGACGGCGTTTGAAGTGCATAGTGCTGGTTTCCAGTCTGAGAGTGAACATCAATTCTTAGATGCAGGAACATCCAGCTGACAAGTCCTACATTAGACGAAGCGTATGCCTTGGACTGCATTGCTAGTCATCATTCCTCGTTGGTTTGTAAATTTCTATGTTGCCTATTTGCGATTTCAAATATGAAATGTTGTTTGCGATAATTTCTCCGCAAAACGCCACAGACAATATATCGACCTAATTTTTGATTCACTGGTTGAACATAGATCAATTTCGAAACTCAGAGTGTGGTACACCATAATGTTTGCAGATGTTAGATGATCTACACATCATCCTTTATGGCAAATGTTTGAGTTTCATGTTTTTATCGCAACTTAAATTATGCAAGCAACTTGTTACAAATAAAGAATTAATCAAAATTTTAATTGTCTTTTTATGTTCAATTTGTCAAATCAGCTCAATTACACCAAATAACTGTTCCTCAACAATGGGCGAAAACTGGAACGTATGTGGAGTTTGAAGTTATCGGAAGTATGTTTATCCTTAACTTATCAGCATTATCTGTTTACACACTTGATGATATCACTATTGTTTATCCAAATTGACAATTTTATGTGTATTTGTGGTCAGCTATTACATTGTATACAAGCAACTGTGTCAAACGACGTTTCAATTACAACTCATATCTACACGCCGATTCATTGCTGAATGCTAATATTAAAGTCTTAATTTAGATTAAATTAACTTAAACACATTGCCACAAAACAATAGATGAGATGATATTAGTCTTGAGAAAGATTAGGTGTTAATCAGTTGATGATGCATGGATGCGGAAGTGTCTGTTGTTTTCACTCAATATGTGTAATATCAATTTTAACTTAAGTATTGAGTTCAAGGGAACACTCCACGTGCTTGTCATTACTGTAAAAACAATATAAAACAATATAAAAATCCCTGTTTGGTCACACTTATCCGATACATTGAAGGTATAGTTAGAGGACGGCAGCAAATTACAATTTATCATAGCTAGTTCCAGAATTAATTTCACGGTGTTTAAATACATTCCTTCTCATGAATATGTAATTTGAGTAACTACAAACAGATTTCAGTTCACCAATGTGTAAGAGTGTTAAAATAACATTTCGACTACTGAGAGAATCATTCCCTTATCCAATGATCAAATAGACTTCAATATTCGTCGAATATAATACGGACATATACTTCATTATCTTCCATCACAGTAGGCTGGCGAAACGTTTTTCAAGAAAATTCTCATTGATGATTTGAAAAATAATGTCACTTTTCCCATGTCGGTCGATTGAATCAAAACATTTGAAAATGACTTTTCAATCTGACAAGTGGCCTGATTTCAGTTATAAAGAAATAGTACAGCCGTCAAAATTTAAATGCAATGCGCATTGATGATTCCAGTAACTGCATCGTGTGTACATGTCTGAATGTAAACAGTTATTGAAAACCAGTAAATTCACCTGTGGAAATTCATCCATCATACATGACATTCCGAGCAGTTTATTCAATTCAAACATGATGTTGTAAAATGTGAGTGAATGTGAAAGTGTAATAATAATTGCATTATACAATATGATGACTGTTGTCCAGTGAACGAAATAGTCACTTAACTCCAAAATCACCATCACATTATTGCATTATTGATACATGATTACAATTTACGTATCATATGTTAGATAAATTGAAATAAAATCACATTATTCCTTTCATAGCATACTGTCCGAAATACAAAACACCCGAAACATGCAAAAATGCAGCAACAATGAATGGAAAATGCTTCTGGTGTGGAAAGGTTAACAAATGCATTGAAAGTAACGATCACGATACTCATGACTTGAAAGTTAATGATTGCCGTGTCGAGGTAACTACTTCCTAAACTTATCAGGTTGTTTTCAATGTCACCAAGTTCCACATTGCGAGTAAACACACTTACTCGAAAGAATATTTTATTGCTATCAATAAGAACTGACATGTATTCTACCCTGAGTGACCAAACTACAGCTTTCTATACATTGACCATTTCTAATCAGATACAAGTAGAATGCTTTATTGTTGAAATCCTGAACAAGGATTTCTGATTCTCTATTGAGAACCTGGATAGATTGTTTCAATAAAGCTGTTAATGTTTAGTTTGTTGATTTATATTTCAATGGTGATTAGATGTGACAGTCAGAATACAAATTTCATCACACAAACGAGTCGTCAATTAGTTGTTGAATGATGTGTACTCATCACTCTGATTGCCCAATTGGTAGCACGTGTTCAAATGATTGTACAAATGCGAATTGTGAATAACTAATTGTGGAATCCTCTTCTGTCATCACTACTGACAACATTGTATAATGAATAAATTGATGTTATTAAATGAATGTTACTGTTTTGTTTATTCAGAAGATCTCCGAGGTTAATGAATTTTCAGTTAACTGAAAACGTCAATGAAACTACCGAGGGAACCAATCAATACTCGGTAAATATTTAGTATTTGGTAACTAATGCTACCTTTTTTGTTTTTCTTTAGAATGTCACAGTTGAAATAGGCATAGTGGAAAGTCAGAGCAAATCATCTGTCTACTTATATATCGTGATACCATTATTCGTATCATTATTTATTGTATGTATCTGTGGTATTATTTGGAGATACTTCTATTTAAAAAGAAGAAACAATGAATGATTCATAGAAGCATCTCATAACTCATTTGAAATATTTTGACACGGTTTTTTCTGTTTGCTGTTTCATTTGTAATTTTTAGATTTCATTATTCATTTCTGTAGTTTGTACAATTTCTTCATGGAATTCTTATACTTGATTATGTAATATCTGATGCACTTTTATTGATTAAATAATGAACACAGTTTTTATTAATTACGTCATTGTTTTCATTCAACTGAACCAACTGACTTTTTTATAAGAGCTTCACAATATTTATTTTAAGGTTTAGTAGTATTGTGTATACATGATTTTGTGACAGCTGCAATCTACAATGAGTCCATTGTGAATGTTTATTCTGATGAATACTGCTTACTGAGAAATATCATTTTGAATTAACGACAGTGAATGTTATAAATTGAGTCGTCGAAGTATCTTATCAATACAAAATTAGGAACTTCCGTTTTTGGTCACTTGATTATTCATTGCTCAATATATTCTGAGTGACAAGCTATTTTAACTCACTGTCATCAAGACTAATTGTGTTTTCTTCCGTTATTTTATTATTGACACGGTCAGCATACGGTCACTTGTTTCACTCAAAGCTTAGTCTTTGGAAAGGTCTTAACTAGAGTTGTCTTTATCAGGTTCATCCAAGATTCCGATGCTCTGATTTAAGATTTGATATATGCATTTTAAAAATGATGTAGAGGGATGAGCAGTCAGCGTTGCACATTGAATTCCAATTTTACGGGAAACGTATACTCCACAGTTGATGCTGGAGTTCTTTTCAGTTAAGTTCCTTATTCTGAAGTGTGCTCTGAAACTCATTTCAAGGACGTTTGTCTACAGACCTCCGAAGATAAATTGTTGTCGCTTTCGTAAACGATTTTCAGTCTTTGGTCTATTGAAGCACAACTGCTTACTGCTTGGTTTGCGTTGTTCATCAACCGTATTTCAGGAAAGGACATAAACCGCAGTCAGTGAAATAAGAGGAGTTAGGGCTTTTGTATCCCTCATGAAATCTCGTTTGTCCAGAGACTTACTTTTGTCTTACGTTATCTGGTTAAGAAAATTAAGTCGTAATTCCAAGTGGGTGATGTATTTGTTTTCCAGATCAATATTTGACAGTCATTATTTTTAAACTGACATACGGCGACTAGATTTACTTATAAATTAGTCTACTGAGAAAGCTCTCAAAGACTTACACTACAGTAGACGCTCTTCAGTGTCGTTAACGCTTTATTTTTGATTTCCCTTATCGCGACATTTCTGTTTTTAATTTTAACAATAAACTCCTTTTTATGGAGTGCAGAACAAAAGTCTTGTTTTATAAATTCACCAAATATTCACTAAAGTGATGGTGTACATTCAACTTACTCCCCTTCTGTAGATTTTGTACTTTATAACTTGGATGTTGTTACGGTTCCGAGGGACTGAAAGATACTTTAGACGTATACAAAAGGGCACCACTCACCGTTGAAATTCTAATCTGAAACGTGAAATTCCGGACTATTTTGCCAAGTGTCATTGATTATCCACAGGTTATGATGGCATTTCCACACAAAAGATTATGCCGTTATTCATACTTTGTTATATTCATTTGTTTTGGCATCCCTATAGAGGACATTTAGTGTTGGAACAATTGCATCTTTGACAAGGCTGACATTTTGGCGATCAGAGATACATTCAAGCATGTATTGCACAGTGAACACTTGTGGAAGATATTATTAGCCAAAAAGCCATCCTTCAAAATGAACTAGATAGTCTGTGTCATCTGAAGCCACAATTTGTGATTATCACACACCAGCACTCACAGCGAGTTCACATAGAATAGTAGAGAACCGAATGTCATCGACACATATGTCTCAGATACCTCTAGGTATGAAATGATGTATAAATCTTACCAAATATTAGTGCACTATAACCGTCGACTAACTGTCAGGAACAGTTTATCTTAAGTGAAGTTAATCTTTTCATATATTGTAATAATATCATTTTGACTATCGATTAATCGCTTGAATAACAATGACAACATTTACTGGCTAACTACGACGAGCTTCCATTTATTCTAGCTATTGGTCAAATCAATGTGAACATTTCAATCCAGCATACCGCGTATTTTCCATGAAAATCAATGGTTGTTCTAGCGTCATCTGATGTCTCATCCAAATCACAATCTGTTCGCCTTCAAATTACATAAAATTGAAAGAGATGTTTGAAGCAATTTCACACTGGATTCTTTCTCGTTCAACCATATAAAGTATGAATGCAGACTCGCTGCAAAATTGAAATTCTACACTAGTAATCAAAGTCAGATGAAACAAATCGCTTCTCATACATTTCAACAACTCATAATACACTTCATTAATTCCAGACACAAAATGGAAAATTCACGCGAACATTCTCCATTTTTTGGACAACAACTTATCATCATCCAAAAATCATCAACATTACTGTCAACAAAATAATGGTGTTATTTATAACAATAATCAACATTATTATTATCATTATTTTCATAACTTCAAACATTGTGATCAACATTATCAATAACTTTAAACATTATCATCAACATCCCAATCAATATAGTGGGTATCATAAATATCATCTCACTGAATATCATCATCATCATCATCATCTCAATAGAGACGCAGTAGTCAAACGGAAAACGCGATGGCGTTTGAAGCTGACGCCACTTGGTTTGAGTCCCGGAGTAAACATCCACTTTGTGATGCAGATACTTCCAGATGATGAGTCTCAAATAGAACGAAACGCGCGTCCTCCATTCCACTGCCAACCACTACACATCTTTTTGACTTAAGGCTGTACGAGGCGATCCGCATAGGATGCTCATATGCCAACATGAGACTGACCATTTGCAGTCCTCAATAACAATGGGAATATACAAGCAAAATAACACCATGTGAATTTAATACATAACTCGGTTGCACAAGCAGGTAGCTATCAAGACCCAGCAGCCAAATGGAGAACACGTTGGCATTTAAAGCGAACGGTATTGAGTTCGAGTCCCGAAGTGAACACGAATGGCGGATGCCAACCAACACTGATGAGTAGATAAACATAGAGTAGTCTTTTACTTTGTGATCGGTGTGTACTCATTCCACCAATCCATATCTCATGACTCCCACTGAGCAGGATAACCATACGTTGAAATATAAGTACACTTACGAAATATATTTGGATTAGAATGGCATGGAATTAGGTAATAATTATTGATAAGAACTGAAATCATTTTAAATCCTTAAAAGAAGCGTAAAACGTCAGGTAGAATAGAAGAATAGAATGTGAAATCAATTACGTAATAGAAAATATAGATTGAAAGAGAAAATAAAGAATTGATGGGTAGCTATTCTCTGTAAGAAACATAAACATAATATGACAAAATGAAAGTTGGATTGTCAACAGGGTTTATTTGACTGAACTGATATTTATCGAGGTAACGATGAAGATCATGTACAAATAATTCATAAATGAGTACATGAATTCATATATGGAGTTTCTGCTGTCTGTGCATGACGGTTTTTTTAAGAAAACATTCGAATGATTACTTTATGAGCTACTTTTAGATTTGGAAGGATACCGAATTCAATGAACATTTTGCATTCAATTTTGATGCACAGCAATCAGTAATCTGATGAATGCTACTTCGGGCTGTCGAAAGACGGAAATATAACAATAGGAATGAAGAAACTATGAGTCTTGTAAGAGACGACTCAAAGATGTGCAAATGATGTATTGGATGTATAATTTTCACATTTTAATAAATCACTATGTGAGTTTGCAGTAAACAATAGACTGTTCTTCGCCACTTCACCTTCTTGTTCGTTACGATATAACTGGCAAAGTCATTTCAATCCCTGAGAAATTCTCAATACACGTGAATGAGGACTATGGTTTTAGCTTAACTGTCTTCAGGTTCTACAATAATATTGTCCAACTAAATCATTTTCACCATCGAAACACAAGAAACATATTGGAAACTCTAATCAGCATTCATCCTCTATTTACTAATTTGCACATTATTCGTACTATTATTTCACATATTACATAACTTCTGACCTGTGATAACATAACCGTCTCTCACTATATCTAATCCATATTGGTTTCTGATCATTAGCTTGATAATTTCATTTTATGTATAAAATTACTACAAGTCACTCGTGATCACTTTTCGGCGATGCACTTCGCCTCAAGTTTGACCATCATATAGATGATTTAGCCGGATCATATAAGGGCGTATACTGAAGTGAATCTCATCAAGATCATCTACTTTCCAACTGTTTAAGCTGTTGTTATCATCAACGTCGGTTGGAATCTGTCTACTAACAATTTACACTCTACATGCTTTGAATTGATTATACCTTGAACTATAAGCAAACATGCATGGAGTCTGTAGATTATATTGTCTAACATCATATTATTCTTGGTGAACCGTATTTCTGTTTACCTGAACAGGTTTATTATATCTTCTGTGAACACTATTTGTGTGACCTGGACACAACATCAGCCTTTTTCGTGCACTCGAAATTGTTCACACTGAGGACTGTCAATTGACGATTCAGTAGGGAATATATGTGGTTGAATATTACTTAGAATCATCACGTCTACTATTTGAGCTCTCCTAATCTAATATGCGTCTCCACATATGAAATATAATTCTGAAAACAATCATAATAATGATGATCATAGTAATAGTATACACGACATGAGAGTGTGATTTTGAAGAAAAAAACAGACTGTTGACCTGAGTTGTTCTTTGTAGAAACGTTATAGATTTATGCTTTCTTCTTGCCGATCATCAGATTCCATCTAAATAATCAAATATAATGACTTTCTCTTTTCTTTAATTAGCCTGATATAAAACTGAAATAGAATAAGGAATGTCGCGCACTAATGATGCACCTACGCAAACGGAATAAACATCGATGAAATTTTCATTTTACAAATGACTACTAATTTTGTATAGAGAAAATAAAGTGAAGGCCAGTGATTTTCAATTGAATTCATAGATGGTCTTACTTCAGCTATGCGTAAACTCTGTAACCATTCACCATCTTATTCCAAATGAGTTCACTGAAAGTCTTCTTATAGTATTTTTTATTTATGACGTTCCGATTTCATCAATCAATGGAACTATCAATGATCATTCCGATGAGTTGAGACTCGACTAGTTATTGAGTCTCACTCTTATTGACAATGAGACTGTGATCAATATTCCGGATAATTACATTTGACTATTTGCCAAATGTGTATTTGTGTTGAATATAGATTGTATTTGGATATCGTGGTAAGGTGGAAGGGATCAGATTTTTCAGGAGATCAAATACGTTTTGAAATGCCATTTGATATTGAATTTCGTGTTACGGATTTCATGGTTGTATGGTAATTGAGTACCTTGGTAATACTCTCAATCACGTTTTCCACAAACTGTTTTTGCGAATAATCAGCCATTCAGAATAGAATTATCACTTGAATGTTGGTTGATTGATTTGTTGACGGATCAGTCACTTTGTGGATGGACATTGAGTTAAGTTATTCCCTCAGAAACAGTAGTCTGAAATAAAGCGTCTGGCGTTAGGTCTGGTTTTATTTTACGATTGCAATTTATTCAATGTAAAGAATTTAGATATCATTGATTTGTATTCTATAACTCATAAATAACATTAGGACTAACGCCTATGACAAAACGGGTCAACGCTTTTAAAAACAAACCGAAGAGGCCTTAATCCTTCAGATAATGTCAACTCTTATTGTGTGTTCATCAATGATGCTTCCCAGAAAGGAGTTTCGAAGAAGTACATTAACCATTTAAAGGCTCTCTACTCGAACACAAATGGTCGAATGAAAACTTAAGGCAAACTGTCATCGGAATAAGTTACCTCAAGTGGTGTTCGTTAGGGCTTTCCACTCTTATTCCATTCTTGTCAAGCTTTATCGTGGACATGCTTTTAGAGATAAAACTCTCCCCATCTAAATTTCCAGGGGTTGAACTTCTACCAGGTGATCTACTTTTTGACGTAGAATTTGCCAATGACGAAGTTCAATTTAGTGAAGATACTGACAAAATGCATAGTCTTCGGACCACTATAAGCAAAATTGCAGGCATGTTCGGCATGTGATTCTCTCCAGGATAGGGTTGCATTGACAGCCGAGCCAATGATAGTGAGTGAAGTAGTTGGGCGGGTCAACCACTTTACTTTACTTGGAAGTCTCACAAGCTCCTGTGGTACAGTGTATGACGAAATCGCATCAAGTGTATAGAAGGCTCGACTGCATTTTATCAACCTGCGTCATTCAGGGCGTAAGCGAGATATCCTACTTCAAGAAAGTGATTTATTGCCGGTAAGAAAGGAGGATATTCGTAGGTTACTAGCAGTCGATCATAGATGTCTTCAAAAGATATCCACTATGTATGAATTTAAATGTGCTAATCAAGAATACTATTAACCTGCCACATGACTAGTAATTTATGTCACTCAAAAGTCTAAAATTTCAACATTTTCTAACTATGTCTCATCTAACACCCACTGCCAACGACCAAATGTATCACACTCATTACATACTTACTTGCTTACGTCTGTTTCTCCTCGTGAAAAAGCATAGGCCGTTCACCAGCATTTCTTATCCAACTCTGTCCTGTGCAATACTTTCCATCTCCTTCCAGTTATTATTCATCCTTTTCATATGTGCTTCTATTTGCCAACGTATTGTGTTCCTTCACCTCCCTCTTTTCCGTTTCCCTTCAGGATCCCAAGTTTGGGTTTGACTCGTGACCCAGTTTGATGATTTGCGTAATGTATGTCCTATCCATTTTCATCGTATTTTCCTAATTTCTTCTTCAGCTGGAAGCTGGTTTGTTCTCTCTCAGAGAAGGCTGCTGCTGATGGTATCCGGCCGATGGATGTTGAGTATCTTGAGTAGACAGCTATACACAAATACTTGTACCTTCTTCATGACGGCTGTTTTAGTCCCCCATGTTACAGCCCCGTCCAGTAGGACTGCCTTGACGTTGGTGTTGAAGATTCTGACCTCGATATTGGTTGACAGTTGCTCTGAATTTCATATTTTTATGAATTGCAGTAATGCAGCCTTTGCTTTGAAAATCCTCATTTCGTGCTTGCTTGGACAGGATTAGAGCAGCCTCATGAGTGTTTGGAGCTTCTTCCTCTTCGTGACCGGAGTATAACAGCATCTCTCCCGTATTTATCCTTTGTTGTCGAGCTTGATTTCAATGGGTTTTAGCTGATTCTGAGTACTTATAAGCAGTATCTCCCCATTTTCGTTACAATTTGTTTACTATTCACGGTTTCCCACATTGCCCGTACGTTCCAGCTACCTATAAAATTGTTGCTCTGGTTTTGACAAGTGGAATCGGCTTAGTCGCTTCCGAAGGAACCGAGATTTCTACCATGAGACGTCATAAATCTTCTAAACGAAGACCTGCTAACTATCAGGGCAGAGTTTAAATCGTTTGGTTTATTCTTTCTGGTAAGCGTTTTCTTAGCAAATTAGTTTTCTGCAGGATGGGTTCTCTAACTCTATGCCCAAGCCCGTTCCCTTTCCCGGACTTAGGACCGGGAGTGACTCTGGAAGAGCTACAGGCGGGACTAGTACAGTCATTGCTGTCTGTTATATTGATTGTGTATCATGATGTATCTAATCAATGGATTGATATGTTATTCTTCTTTGATATATATCAGTAATAGGGGAATAACACCTCCATAAACATCCGAATCTACAACTGATTAAGTGAATAAAACTTAACATAAACAAATTTGCGTCACCCTGTTTTAGTGAGAAATAACCATACTATATGTCGGGTTAAACCGAAGTGAATGAGTTCAATTACTTTCGTTACTGAGTTGATAATGAATTGCTCAATTTAAGGTCTCGTCTTATGACAACTTTTAATCACAACCAGGTAGAGCAAGTTGATCTATTTACCAAGGTAATTCAAATCTTCTTACTCATTATGAGACTTGAATGACTTGATATCAGTCATTTATTGTATGCTATTGAGATATCACAAATGATTACCTATTCCATATTAGTTGTTTCATTGTTCTTTAAGTGGGCTTTAATTCGTCATTTTACAAACAAGTGTCTATCAGCATAAGGACTTGCGGAGACTGTAGTATTTTTACTACTGTATTCACGAGTCGATCGAAGTGGAGTTCAATGTGTTTCGAATATGAAACATATATCTCGACACTGCAATCATTTACTTTCATGTAATGAGTATCCTCATCATTACTTTCAAGGCATACGTTAGTTCATTCACACCAAACACACGATGTATTCGATGCTGTTGCATTTTGGCATGCTTCCGCTTAACTGTTGTTTGGACAAGTTTCTTTAAAAAGAAAAATGTGTATTCATTGCAAGTTATCAAACAAAAGAAAAGAGAATTACAAAGTCTGTAATTATAAGTCAATGATATAATGATGATTTTGGAATTAGTTGACTATTTTATTCACTGGATAATTGTAATCATCATGCATAATCCAATATTCAGTACACTTTCCAATTTTACTCATGTTTCATGACAGCATGTTTGAATCGAATAAAACCATGTTCTGTGTCAAGTATGAACAATGAACTACGACAGGCAAATTTGGTGGATCTTAATATCTGGTTACAACAAAAGAGGAGTGGTCGCATAGTGGTCTGAGTTCTGTAAATCTATCAGACGGGTTGAATCAATAAAACTCATCGATGGGTTAAGTGAGTTCAAAATGGTCCCTTAATCATTTGTCCTTTCCAAAAATGAATAGACGTACAGTTCCTAATGGCAAGTGAAACGTCAATTGAAACATGTGCCTGGATACTATTTAATGGCTGATAACAGTTGCGCAATGAACGTTTAATTCGAGGGAACAAAAGTGATGTATTCCAGTGTCAAAATACTTAATACTCAATATATAAGGTTTAACATACTCTCGCTGACTTCACAATCCACCAATGTGCCATTTTGGATCTATTTTGCAGGAACAACTATTTCATGTTTTATGTTTTGTTTGATAACTTGGACAGAAAAATACATTTGTATTATTGATTTCTCATTAATTATAACAAGTAGTAAGTAGTAATAGTAGTAGAAGTGGCAGTAGGTAGTTGTATTAGTGATCATAACAGCTGAATTCTTGACTCTATTCAAGCCTAACTAACAGTGAAAACCCGAAAACACTGAACCCCGTTTCCTTTTTGGACTGAACTACTCAGTAGTGTTCACTCGCGATCAGTTTGCCGTAATGGGGATCTAAAGAGTTGATGGAAGATAAAGAATACTAGCAATTGAATCAAAGTAGTCCGTTTTTCATCATGTCTAGTTACACAAAGCTTTCAATTAATGAATTATATCAAGGAAGCCCACCACTGTAGATATGGCTCAGATAAGCAATCAATGTCTGTGGATTACTGTGTAATCTGAGGTTTAACCAACTTATTCTTACGTTAGCTATTATTGCATTTCAATGTGAACAGCATTAACTTGACTTGGATAGTCGTTTGAGTTGTAGAAAAACAGGAGCACAAAACATCTGTGATAAGCTTTCATGTATGATAAGCATTTCACATCTACGGACATTCACAAGACGAAAGAAACCAAAATATCACAACTGATTGATGGCGATGAATCCAATGACCTACCTCTTAAATTCCAATCTTTGACCAGTACAAAGCGACCATCATCCACTATCATAGATGAATAGCGACTCCACGCTCGACTTCATTTTCATAACGAACTATAAGTTCGTATTGTTGATAACTTCTTTAGTTCTGTAAATTCGCCATATATAGGACTAGATGTGACTGCACCAAAACAGAGAATAAATGATCGCGATCCTAAATAAAAACGGCCTGAGGAGCAAAGTGTATATTGCGATTGGCGTTTGAAGCGAAAGATACTCGGTTCGAGCCTCAGAGTAAGCAAAAAATCCGAGATGCAGGTACATCAGCTGACTAGTCCCAAATAAGAAGAAACTCGCGTGTTGATTTCCACTGCAAGCCACTATCCATCTTTTTTTATAATTCGGCATTTATTATCAATCTGTAATGCAAATTTGATTAAATTTGTTATACATTTCTACACCAATCACTTCAATAAACAATCGGACAGTATTCACAAAGACTACACAAATCACTAACACTTATATGACCTTGCTTTTCTCGTTTATTTTGTCTCTTTGGGCGTCCAGCAATTACTTTTCACATATTATCATCGTCGTATACTCAGTCAGTTATCTTTCGGTATGTTACAATCCTTTCAGTGTATGATTTCACGAAGTAGATTACAATCATTCCGTCATCTTAATCAATTGAATTATCAAAACAAATATCTAATTGATTAAGATGTGACGTCAAATCCGTCATAAAGCGGATACTAGCAGTCAGACGTAATCAGGAATGTGTGTGTAGGAATTCATGTTTTTATGTTTATGAGCTGACTGGTTGAACATTTCCAGTTACTGGATTTTATAAAATGACAATAAACAACAGACTGTATATGTTCTGTAATCACTTTACCTCCCGATACAACATTATGACGTTGTGATTCCATGATGCTGAAATACAGCCATGAAGTCAGTCGACTCATGAGGACACAGGTAAACAAAATCAAATATGCTTCGTTCAAACTTTGACAGAAATTAAACGTGAGTAGTGCTAATGCACTTGCTTAAATTACTTTCTCAAGTTTCATCATGTACTACTTCATCACGAGAAGTTAAGGAATTTCCTAGATACAAACCACCTAATGTTGATCTAAACTAGTCCACTTAATATATATTTTTATGACTACAAATGTATCATAAACGAAATTGAATGAAACATCACAATGGCTTTTCGAGTACCTGCTTAATGATATGCGAAACTACATTCTAGAACATAGATGTTGATTATTTACCGTAAAAACAACTTTGAGCAAATAATTACCCGCTATTCTGGGTATAACTAATTCCTTTAACGAAATTCAAATTTCAATATGGTGGAAAATTGAAGGAATATTCGAGGAAAGTTTTCAGAAAATTTAACCTCTTCAGATGATACATAGTGAAAGAGTTTTGAGAAAGAAAGATGACTGTTTCATCGTAATCATCGATAGTTCAACATCACGTTGACATTATTTATTTGACATGGATTGAAGTCAACCACTCGATGGACATATGAGAATATGTTTCATCAGCGTTCATCAAACAATCGCTTTGAGTGTTATTGATAATTTTGCTAAATTGTTCTAACTATTAATAAACTATTACCTAGTGTATAAATGAAACATCAAAAAATGAAACCATCTCAACCATTTGTATAAGTGGTATGTATAAATTATCAGAAAGCATTTTAATAACACCCTTCAACATTCCCTCTGTCAATATCTGTCAAAGTACATAGTTTTCAATTCATAGGTGAGTGATGAATAAAATGTGAGCTGGCCGGTCCAGTATTTGACTGTCTCAATTTGATATTTTGCGAGAATTTGAGTCTGTAAAGATAGGATACAGTAGTGACATGATGGTGATTTCATCATCCGATTGTCTATAGTAATCATAGTGTCAATATAAGTAGACGTTCGTCGTACACTTGATTACTAACTGCTTTATGGTTTTACCAGGAATTACAGTTTGCGCTCAACTATCTGTGTAAGTTCTCTACAACTAAATCTCACTGTTTAAGATTGAAAATATCAGTGGATTGATGAGACGATACATGAAATGGCATCATCAGGTTACTTCTACTGTCATTTTCTAATTATAATTAGACTCTGAATCATTGTTTCAAGCTACTATTAAACATTCATTTATATAGTAGATTTATGATTTACATCAACCATTTGATCGCGTTATTCCACGTTTGAAATTGTTCATCTTCATTTATAATCAGAGAAAGAAGACAGTTTTTATGGACTTTGAGAAGATCATACACTCCACGTGTTACTGTCCTTATAGGCTTCAGTATGAATAGGATGAACTTTGTGAGATACGGTCTTATAGCCTTATGGTTATCAAAGTGTTCGTTATTTGGTTCTCAACTATATTTATCACATACTTATCGTTAACAAGTATTTTTATTAGTTCTTTCATCACTGAATACAATGCTTATTTGTTGTACCACGGTTTTACTTATCCTCAACACTTAATTGAATTGTTTATTCAACAAGTGACTTTTCATTTAGACTCAGAGTGTACAATTTTAAGAGATTAAGACAGTCGTCAGTAATGGATTAACGATGAGCTATATGTAGTGAGAAGTGACCAAAGTTTCAAAAACGTGTAACAAATGGTAACTTAGCCAATGATACTATTACGTTTGAAGCGTAATTTACCCGCTTTGATGTTCTGGATTGATCATCAATCGTGGTATAAGGGTTCATTCAGCTGACGTTCCTGAAAAAGGAATCGCGCTTCATACTCATTACAATAAACACTGTGTACTGTGTAATGATGATCTACTTCTACTGTGAATGTTCATATTCTTCACGATGATTTACTATTCATGTAATTCACTTCAAGTGAATGCTTATTGAATAATTAAAAAAATAATCTATTTATTTTTGGAGAGGAAAACAGAAATGAGAATCTTTCTATAATATTTGTCTATCTGTTTTTCAAAGTAGCTCTTTAAAGGTCATATTGACTATTGTATTGATCTATTCAATGCATTTCTCAATCATTTTTTGTTTAAAAGCATAACTTTGAGTGAAACGAGATGAATTCACTTTGAATTCAAGTTCATCGACATCAAGGTCACTTTTAATACTGCTGACATAAGGTGATCATAATGAAAATTAGCATTATTAATAATTATCACCAAACTAACTCTTCTGATTAGATGTGTAATTCAAAATATAATTAAAGTCAAATGTACATACACAGTCAGTTTATTACAACAATTTAGTGATATATAAAATCAAGTACGAGAGAACATCTTGTGTGGATCCAAATCTGTATATTCAGCGCGGGACAGATTCCAACTACTAAACGTATCATATAACCCATATAAAATTACTGTAGTAGTTAGAAAAATAAGATTGATAATTAAATGAAAACATGTTTATATATAAATGCATATACTTGCATTCATATAGCCATTACAAGTGACTGAACACTGAATAGTGACCGATGTCATGCATATCAAGTCTTTTTTAGTTTTGGTTAAATTTCTACAGGAGGTCTTTCACAATCCCATACACTCTGTGGTAACAACTCTGATAGTAAAATTGGATGACGCGGAATCGAATCAGCTAGTGAGCATCAGTTCCTCCAGGATTACAGGCACACCTTGCCAATGAATGTTAAAGAACACGACACCTAGGCACAGATGAGAAAGAAATATCACAGACTGCGACAAAGTGACGTATACACATAACACTATTTCTTTTCAGAAATGGAGACAAGTACATTCAGAGGTTTTTTGTGGTGCATTTGCCACCTTAATCATGTAAGTGTATTTATCCGCAGTGTATGTTCTAACCGCCTTCAGCGTCTCTTTCCAATTTTCTTTTAAACTGGAAGCCCATTTGTTTTCTCCCACAGTGGGTTGTTGCTGGTGATAACTAGCCAACTGACATTGAGTATCCTACGTAGACAATCGTGATGATAGTTCACCACGTTCCAGTTCCGTACAGTAGAACTGGCTTGATGTTTATATTGTATATTCTGACTTTGCTGTTGATAGACAGTTGTGTTGAATTCCATATGAGCTTCAACTATAGGAATGCTGCCTATGATTTGCCAATCTTTGACTTTACGTCTGCATCCGATCCTTCTTATTCATCGATGATACTGACCAGGTTAGTGAAAGTTTTTATACATTCCGGAGTTACTCCTTCAAATGTGCTTTTTCCCTTGCGTATGTTGAGGCCTACTGTTGTAGAGAGTGCTGTTGCATTGACTGTCTTTACCTGTGTATAGGATAGAAGAGCAAGATGATCTGTGAAGTCCGGATCGTTTAGCTGCGTACAACCTGTCAATCATAATCCGTGGTTTCCTGATATGTTGGGGTCTTCCTAATCCCGTTAACCACCAGAAGATTATTATTATTATGTAAGTACGAAAATAAAACCCGCCTTCGTTGTTATCTCAGGGTTGTGTTTGCGCTTACTTGTTCTGATGAATTAACCAAGGCAAATTGGTGCGAACACGGGTTCCTTTCAGTTAAACTATGCCAGGCAGGTCGGTAGGCGAACAGTGAGACTAAAAGCTGCGACTAAATGAATGAGGACGAATTTGTGCCACTGACTATAAAAGGCTATGACAGTAGTACGGTACTGCCTTCAGACAGCTGACATCTATAGCAATGCTGTTTTCTCACAACACATGGAAGAGTGTGAAAAAGACAATCCAGACAATGTCACACTACACATTACCCGTCGAATTACGTCTCCAGCGGAAGAGCTTTCAAAGCGCAAGGCTAGCACATCAAAACCCGCATATAATAAGAGTGTTCGCGATCCGCATCAAACGGTTGTCTGATGGACCCCGCGCCCACGCTCTTAGGTCCCATGTTTGAAGTCACATGTCAGTTTTCTAGGAAGCCATCTTCAGCTATGATGTTTCTTCGATAAATACCTCAAAGTTGTTTAAGAGGAACAGTTAAGACAATATAAAGATGCTTCAAAATGTAGTTTCAGTTTTGAATTTTTACAAAGAATAATATTCATTGGTTAATTTCTAAATTTAAACTAGATGTGAAGCAGATACAACGTTATCAGCTGAAAATGATGAAGTTGTTTGTAGTGTAAATGGCACCAAGGCTATATGGAAACCTCAACCAATTCCACAGTGTTATAGACATTGCTATCTATTTACTGTAGAACATGGAAATGTCTACTTCATAAATAGTAGAATTTATGATGATAAACAGATTATACAACTCACTACTAAAGAATTTGTTATAGGAGATAATACATAAATACACTTGACGAATGCTATCTCTAATCAAATCTTTTTACATGGTGGACGATTTAGACATGGAACAGAACTGAATGTAACCTCTTCATTTTATTCCGTGCTTCTAATCAGAATTAAAAGTCTTCACGGTCCGATCAACCATCAGAAGAAAGACAAAAATTGAGAGTATGCAGCCTTGTCTGACTACGGTCCTCAATTTGAATGTGTCTGTCAGTTGCCTTCCATTCATTTCTTTGCAGTGCAGTCCATCGTGTGAATTCCATATGATGTTGGTGATCTGCTCAGCAACTCACACCATGGTTTCAAAGAAGGTCCAATTAAGTACTCTTATCTACGCTGTCGAATTACTTTTTATAGTCAAGGAATTTAATGTATAGGGATGAGATCCATTCAATTGATTGTTCAACGACAAATCATAATGTCACAATTTGGTCTGTGCACAAATGATCTATACGAAATCCAACCTGTTGATCGCATAGTTGGAAGTCTATTGAATTTTTCATCGGGTTCATTGACATTGTTGAAATATTTTCCTTGTATCGACAGTAGTGTGGTGCCTCTGTAGTCCCCACACTCGATCAAATCTCTTTTCCATGGAATCTTGATTACGTGTCTTACTTTCTATCCCGTTGGCACTTGTTCTTCTTCACAATCTTCCTGAATGCAACGTGGGGCATCTTTGCGGTTATCTCTATGTCTGACTTCAGTGTTTCAGCTGCTATGTTGTCTGGTTTTGCTGCTTGGTCACTCTTCATTTTTCTTATGACCGGCCATCCTGGTTTCTTCCGTCGTTGGCAAAGTGACATCCATAGGAATGTCTGTGCGTGCTGCTTCGATATCCAGTGGATTCAACTGATCTGATCTATTCGAGAATTCCTTGAAGCGTTCGAACGACCTGCTTTTCAGTTCTTGAATTTCAGTGATTGGCTTGCATTCTTTGTTCTTGACAGGTCTCTTTGGTTTATTATATTTCCCTGTCAACGTTTTAGTCGAGTCATTTGATTGTCTCACATTCCGTTTTTGTTGAAGCTTCATCCGCTGTCGTTGCTAGCTCTTTCACGTATTTCTGCTTGTCAGCTCTGAGGCTTTTTTTAAATTGCTTGTTGGCTTTAATGTATTCAGCTTGTGCTTTGACTTTCTCTGCTCTAATTCAGCTGTTGTTAATTGCTATCTTCTCTTTTTTCATTTCCTGAATCATATCCAGGGTTTTGATGGAGATCTATTTCTCGTGATGATGCTTCTTACGGCTCAGAACCCCTTAGCACCTTGACGTTTGTGCGTCTACTATCCGTTTACAGTTGTTCTCCATCGTGGTTTCTTCTACTTTCAGCAGATCCTGTAAGGAAACTACTGTTGAGATTTATTTTGAATTGTTTGAGTATGTCAGTTTGTCGAAGAAAGACAGTACAGTACATTTTTTATGTCGGTTCCTTTGATTCTTTAACTTCAGTTTCATCTTGGCAGCTACCAGGTGATGATCTGAAGCTATGTCAGCTCTTCTACTGGTTCTCACGTCTTCCATTATACTTCTGCACTTTTTACTAATACAAATATGATGTATCTGGTTCTGTATAGTGTAATCCGGTGAGACCCATGTAGCTGTGTGTATGCGCCTGTGTGGAAATACTGTGACACCGATAGCGGATTCGTTGAATACACACAGGTTTGCGAATCTCTCTGAATTTTCGTTTCTTTCTCTAGTCCATGTCGTTCCATAACATTTTCGTAACTGGTGTTGTCCATTCGGACTTTGGCGTTAAGGCCTCTCATCAGGATGGCGAGAACATTTCTTGGGCACTTCGATATGATCGATTTCGGCATCTCATAGAACTGATCTTCATTGCCGTAGTTTTATCATTGGTGAGTGCATATCATTGGTATTCCGTCCTTTGTTGTTTCGAAGGATGCTTTGATGATCCTGGGTTCATGAGATTCCCACCAATTAAATGCATCTCATGCTACTATAGAGAGCATCAGAGCAACTCACACACACTCATCACACATTTATAATCCTCATTAGGTATCGGTTATTAAGTGAGCAATCTCAAGGTCAGTCAAGCGTTACTCATAATTCGTTCATAAACTGTAGTCTTAACATGTTCCGTAATTTAAAGTCGGATAAATAATGTTCTAAATTGGATATTGGGTCGTTTTGAACCAGAGTTTGAACGGAAATAAAGCAAGAAGAACCAGGGGTTTGAAATGCTGACATCGATTTAATGCATAGTTAGGATAGCACTCAGCTTGTTCCTGATAAGTAAATAGTGTTGAACCTAACAGTCGTTGTTATGAATATGTTGCAAACTAAAGAGGAATCTTTACATCATTTGTAGATTACTTATAAGATAATAAGTAGTTCAGCCACGAAACGTTTACAGTCCTTGTGATGAGAATTGTCTGTGCATCGTGTCTGCTCACATCAGAGTTTTGGCGAACGTATTTTGTGACAATCAAATCTGGTTTCTTCAGATGATTTAGACAGTGTTCTTTCGACAAGTCATCTATTATATGTAGGGATAAATGGTCTAACAAACTGGTAGATCAAATGTATTCAACACAACTTTGCTTAATTAACTTTTCCTTGTTAGTTGTCAATTTTCTTAGGTTTATTTCTTGTACTTACACTTGTTAGTGGCATTCATAGGCATTCAAGGCTTAGTTTATAAGCAAAAGATATGTCATTATAATTGTGGTAATTTGTTGTATATAAAAAGATTAACTCCTTCACAAAACAACAGGATTTGAAGGGTAATGGACAGTTACAGAACACCAGTGATTCGTAAGAACTGTGCATCATTTGATACCTAAAGGTATTTGTCATTTATGTGTTGATAACATTCAGTTCTCTGTTAATGTGTGAATTCGCAGTACGTTCTTACGTGTAATGATCACAAATAATGGAATTCAGAATACTGGCCATAAACCATTGAGGGACTGTTAGGCACTCTTGTAGTCTTGTATGTTTCATTAAAAAATCAAGAAGAGGATGGTGAATGAATTTTAAGGCATTGGATTTGGAATTTCAATCAAGCAGTGAACAATAATTTGCGAAGCAAATCATTAATTGGAAAAAATACTCGAGTCAGCTTAGATTATCCATGCCCGCAAGTGATTAGTATTTGTCGAGGAATGGACAATAACAATCTGGGTGAATATTCTCACAGACTTAAAATAATATCCTCTTTGTAGACTGTTTAAAACGAATTAGAATTTCGACCTTGCTTCATAACTCTTGACGTACAACTAAAGTAAACGATTATTTTCTCGAAAAGAAACCAACATCCAGGGAAGTAAGCACAGATTATACGCGAGGTAAATAAGTTCAACATACACAATCTTTTAAAGAATTTTTTAGTAAATTTAAAATACAAAGGTAGTCATGACCGTCAATATAACGATCTAGGCTTTCGAAACCAAATGCACTTAGTGAACACCGACTTAGATTAACAACATATTTTTTGTATCAAACAGATAAGTAAGAAAACAAATAATCTTTGGTCAATCGATATTTTATGAGGACCACAAAAATCTTCAACATACTGAAGTTCACGAACCGCGCTGTTCATCCTTTTCTGAAATATGCTCGAGGACCAACACAAACCAAATAGTTATTAGCTGTGTTTCATTAGATCACAAAGAGTTGCGATCGTTGTCGTAACTGATGAAACTTTATGTTCAGGAATCTGTGGACAAACATCTTTTAAATCAGCATTACAGAGCACTTCAGAATGATGAAATTGAATAAAAACATCTTTAGTGACAACAAAGGAGTGAATGTGCTCAGAAACTTAAGAAATCAATGTGTAACGCTGAATTATCATTCCCCAACAGCACTTAAAACACGCAGCTATCAAGATTTGTAATCAAAGCTTGGGAATCTTGTTTGAAGCTGATAAAGTCAATTCCAGTTTAGATCTTTCTAAAGACTAAACGTTGATTGAAATAATTAACCGTATACAGACCATGACAATAATAAAAACTATTTTGATATTACAGAGTTAACAATAGTTTGTTAATTAGTATTTACTACACAGTGAATAATCAAGTGACGAGGGTTATATGTGCGTCATAATATGTTCATAAAGTGTTTCTACTGCACAGTTTAAAACAATGACCGTGGTAACTCCCAAATGATATTTATCGGTAGTGGGAGCTCATAATATAGAACATTCAAAACGGACTCATATACACAATACTACTAATTAAGAAATGAAATATTGAGGAATTTTTGTGAAATCATCCAGTGACAACTGAATGAATACTATTACGTAAATATTAAAACCATGAGTGTAATTTAATTAAAAATATTCAATCAGTTATTACTTAAAGAAGCACAAGAATGTAAATAGTTCCATAAGGACAATGTTCAAGTTATTGAGATATGAAATAAAAACTACTTCGTCAAGATAAGGAGAAAAGTTATAAGACGTTTGTTTGAATCATTCATTGCACTTATTATACCTGCATATCCAAATAATACAACTGATGCATACAACAAAGAAGAAGACAGTCAAAGGTATAACAATATATAAGTATCAGAGTAATTTATTCTGTTGATTCTCTTCGGTAATTTCGGTAGTTATATTCTGAAGAAAAGCAAAACAGTGGAATTCATTAGTAAATATCAAATATTTACAGAGTATTGTTCAGCATCTTTGGCTGTTTCGTTAAGGTTTAACTCTTACCTGAATATCAGTGATCTCAAAAGTAGTTTCAATTTGTTCGAGAGGTGTTATTATGCTCGAATTGTTAACATTCAGACGCTTCTGAATAAACAACAACAGTAGAATTCATTACTAAACATCATATACTATTCAATTTATTCACTAATGATTATATACTGTTATCAGTAACGATGATTGGAGATAAATCAATGGACTGTTACAGAATTTGCTTTTGACAATCAGTGTGATAAGTCTACACTATTCTACAACTAACTGATCACTCAGTTGTGTGACAATATGTGACAATTTCTGAATGTCATATCTAATCATAATCCGAATACATATCAGTAAAGGTATATTTGCCGGCTTTGAAGATAACCTAAGAGGTGTCATATATCTTAACACAGAATCAGAAATTCATGTTCTAAACTTCAACAACAGGAGTCTAAAAATTCAAACTAATTACCAAAACGTGATACAAAATTTTCAACAGGTTGCGCTTCCTCACTCAAAATGGTTTCACCCATTTTTGTAACAATTCATAAAGATTAATGTATTCATGTTAGATGCGAAACAATCACAGATTCAATGAGCTGAGAAAATGTTGTATTTTTAAGCATTGATGTGAAACGACGCTTCTATGGAAATAAAACACTTTTTGTTATATCTGATTAAATATCGTCAACGTATGCAAAACTTTAATTAAATTACTGTGGACAGAATGCAAGTCAGTTCTTATTGATAGGAATAAGTTATTCTTTTGAGTGAATGTATATACATGGAATGTGGGATTTGATGATATTGTGAACGACCTCTGAAGTTAAACAAATCCTAACCTTAACGCGGCAATCATTTTCTTTTAAGCTATGACTATACCAATCATTAATGTCAATGCATGTGTTAACTTTTTCACACCGAACACATATTTTATTTGGTGTTGTTGCATTTTGGCATGTATTTTGAACAATATACTGTGAAAAGAATAAAGTGATTTCATTGCGAGTTATGAAACAAAATGTGGATGAATTACAGAACGTATACCAATTTGGTAAGTCCGTCATCGCATTACTGAACATCATCCGTCGTGGTTAAACAAAGGACAGGTAAAAGTGATTAAAAGTTCTATTCTCTCTCACTTGGTTGACACAGGTCATCAAGTGGAATTGAATAAAGTTTTTAAGGTTATCTACAATATCCCATCTAATTTGCCACATGGTTTACGAGTGCGCCTCTTGCACATTGCGGAAGCCATCGCAATCCATGTTCACAAACCTGACCTTTGCATACAAAAGAGATTCGTACAACCACTTTCCCTGCCCTGGCCATCAGTTTAAGATTTCCTTCAAAAGAACTATTTTTCATACTTCTTCCATTTTTTTAAACTTTTGTAATTTTATTTCTATCGCTTTTGAGCCTTATAACTTCTCAACATTCATCTCTTGATTCTTACGTAACTACCATCCTATTGACCATCCGGTAAAATTCTATTCCTTCTTTGTTTCTTATATTACGCAACGTAGCAACTTCTTGATTACTTTGAATATTAATAATCCTCTCTCTTCCAATTACTGAATGTTAATTTAAATGTCATTATGTAATGATCATTACGTAACGTATCCACTCGATGAGTATTATATTATTATTGTAAATCATACTTAGATATATTAGTGTAGAGCCATAATGAAAAACTAATTGAAAAGAAATTTCTTCGCTCAATTCGTCCCTTCTGTATACCAATAACTCAAATATATGATGATGATTTCTGCAAAAAATTGAGCATTTCATTCAATCGAAAATTGTGGCCACCATGCATAGTTCAATATTCAGTACACTATCAGTTTCACTCACAGCATGTTTGAAATGAATGAGACTACGTTGATTGTCACTTATAAGTGACAAATAAGGACAGCTGAATTTTGAAAAGAGCAAAAACAAAGACTTTAGCAGAATCACATAAATTCATTTTATTTTGTCGATCCTCGTCAGCTGCTTGAAACCTGTAATATCTGAAATCATAATTACATAATAGGATTAAATTAATTACACGTAAGGATTCAGTCGGTAATTACGTTGACGACATATTAGTATAGTAAAGGAAGGGTGTAAATCAGGTTGAAAGTCTGAACATTGTGAATATATAACTTATATGAAGGAAACTTTTACAACATCGATCGTGACAACAGTTCAAATGGCCAAAAACAAGTGATTACATAATGAGTAAACGTTTATAAGAATAAAATGAGTAGAGCTGAGTTTATAAAGTAAGATTATTAATCTGAAAGGAAGTTAAAATAAAACTCAATGATATAATGAATTCAAGAAAGAGTTAATAAATGTTAAAGGTGCAACGAAAAAATATCTATCACCCAAGCAAGAAAATATTAAAACCCATCACCATTTGAACACATAAGTCAGATTTTTAACGGCTGTTATCAACGGCTTCTTTAAACGTCAGAAGACTGGAGTTTAGCTGCTTACTAATCAACTTGAAGGATTGCACGTTATCAACCTGATGTTTGGTAATTGTACTGTTTACTGGCTTTCTCTTGTTCCAGGACTCTTTGTAACATGTTTAAAGGATCTACGATATACTTTCATTTCCGTTCGGCCAATGTAGTTGATTTCGCGGGTACACGTGAACTTATAAGTACAGTTGTCGGTAGCATGAAAGGGGTGCTTGTCAACTTTTGAACATGTTGTTCTATTCAAAACTAAACGTTTGACTAGGGTGAAAGTCCTGGCTGATGCAATGTTCAGTCTCCTGCTGATTGTGTTTGCGACATTATCAACCTTTGAACTTCAGATTGCTAGATATTGGTTTTTTATTGACCGTAATGTATTCATTAGGCTCTTTATATTTATCAATAAACTTATGTGGGTATCAGTTGTCGCTTAGGCATTTTTGTAGCTTTCATGAATTCTTCTTACAGTTTATCAATGACACATATTCTTTGTACCCTATAAAATAGTGTTTTAACCAATTGCTTCCTGTAACCGACTAGAAAAAACTATTGCAATTCACGTAAAAGTCGTTCTAAGCACGTTTTCTATAAACTGAACGTTCAAATGTCCCGTTTCTCCTATGTCTTATGGCAATAAAGTGGAACATGTCATTCTGTTCGTGGTTCATAGTGAATTGTATGTTAAGATGAGCAATAATGAGGAGGTTGAACAGGCGAATTGCATACTGTTTATCGTTAAAGACAGTGAATGTGTGGTCAACATATCTGCAGTATTCCTTCGTTTTGCTAATCGCCTGTTTAATCACTATGTTTACAAGATACCCCATAGAAATATCTGTTTTAATCAGACCTAATAGTCTTTCCATTGTAACGCTATCGCTTTGACAATATACGGTGTTATTAAACTCGAATTGAATGTCTAATGTGCACATAAGTAGTGGTTTTTTAAATGTAGGAAATCACAACCCTGAAAAACTATATCAATAGTTTCAAATGTGGTATCCCGGTGAACAAGGATGCTACATCAAAATAAACCACGAACCTATGGGCAACAGTCATAGGATTTAGTCTATCGGCGAACTGGGACGAAACTCTTAACGTATATGCTGCTAATGTCCAACTGACCGGCTTTAGTTTCTCTGCCAACCAACGTGCAACTTTGTGATAAGGTGAGCGGATCAATGGTGGGATAGGTCTAACGTGAACATCATGTTTGTGAAGTATGGCTTAATCATAGATATGAGGTAGACTTGAGCCATGTGAGCTTAGTTCGTTGTAAGTAGAATTAGCATTTCAGAAGTTCTCTAAGAATGCCTGCGATTCGTTTTTCTGTTGAATCACTCAAGGCTTTTTTGGATTTATGTATCTTGAAATTCAGTTCATCGACTAGGATTGACTTAATCTTAGTGATATAATCAGCCGTATTCATTAGAACGACAGGTAAAGCTTTGTCTGGTCATGGAACCATCACCTCATTATTTTATCTGAAGTTTCTTAGGACTGTCAGATGTTCATTGGATGAAATATTCAAATTTAGTATCCATAACTGTTTACATTTAAACATACACACACAATTCTGTTATTAGGTTAAGCAATGCGTACTAGACTGAATGTTCGATGGATGTTCACTTTCTTTTCATGATATCAGTTTTGTGATTGAAATCAACGCATGAAAATCAGTTGTTCTTAAACACAAAATTCATTTTCAAGTATGTTAATTCAGTCGAACAACGAAGGACGAGTGATGTTGTTTTCACAATCATCAACAACATTTTTTTCTTGGAAATAGTTCAGTCGACCTGATGTAATGAGAAATATCATAGAATGTGATCACATTCCGCTGATGTGTTGTCAGTTTATGCATCAAACTAGTTGGATCAATGAAAATTCATCGATAATAAAAGTAATTTGTTATTCAATGAATACAGAAGGCAATCTGATTATGAGATCATGTAATGATTCTCTCAGTAGTCGAATTATTATTTCAATAGTCCAACACGTGGTAAACTGAATATTGTTTGTAAATACTCAATGCACATATTCTCATTGTGAAATGAACTCTGAAACTGTCTGTGATACATTGTAATTTGCAGACTTTATTTGTCTACACCCTTGATTTATCGAATGTGCATGACAAAGCCCATATTTCGGAAGGTAAGCAATCCTTTTCAATGTAATAGCAATTAAATGGTGTGTTCGTGATTTAAATGCCCCTAGAAAAATTCGATATCACATATGTCAAAAGAAAGAACGGACGTTTCCTCGTCAATAAACAATCAACTTATTGACACTTAACATTCTGGAGACTAATGTCAACTCATCTATCGTTTTGTGACAACATGTTGGATTAGATTTCACTACAGCAAAGACTATAATATTACGTCCAAATTGGTAATTAATAGCGTTATATATTCAACACTGAATCGACGTTTCATTATTATTGGTGGTTAAAACGTCATTTGAGACAGATGCCTAGATATCATTTTGTGGCGGAATTCAGTTACATGCGGAAGTTCTAATCTGATGAAACAAAAGTGGTTTTTTTCAAGTGTAAAAAAATAGTCAACGCTCAATAAATAAAATGTAACATACTCCCGATGGCTTTATACTCCAGTAACGTTCCACTTTTGATCCATTTTGAAGGAACTGGTATTTCATGATGTATCTCATCTTGCATGAAAATTTAACAGAAAGAGACACTTAAAATTTAGTTAACTCTTGAAGTATAACAAGTTGTTTGCACTATATAAGAAGCAGTCAAAATAAGAAACAGAAATATTTCTCATAAACGATACGGTGGTGAACATAGAACATCTTCAAATCTTACAGTTTAAATCCATCTGAGTTTTGAAAGTGATCAACGTTCAACTAGCAGTTGAAAATTAATATAGATCAACTTCAGCCCTGAACATCTATGTGATGTTAAACGCAAACAGTACAAAAGTGGTAATCATCTTCACTGTTAGAAGTCTCATTAATGCACATCAACCGATCAACGTATACCACTTGACTAAACATTTAGTGCATTATCTCTTATGTAATCACAATAATTGTAAACATTTATCTGACATTAAAAGTCTCATATTCAGCAACATTTAGACAGTGTGTTTACCGACAGTATCCCAACTTCATTTTGGCATAAGTATCAACGACACTTCGATTACATTTTTTCCAGCCGATTTTACATACTAAACAACTGATTAAGAGACTGTAAGAATCGCTCTGGTGAAATACAAGGATATTCTGTGCATCAAAATGTTCTTTATTTGTCTCACATTCACATGTTCCTTCGATTCTCGTTAGCCACCCACTTACTTCAATTTCCGTAGGAATCTGAAAAATACGTATTCGAATTTTGAGTCAAGATATGTCAACAAACCACCATCAATATAGCAGTCAAATAATCCTTGAAGTAATGGATCATCTTTCAGACAACCAATCACACTTACATTAAGCATGTCGCTATTCTCAGCTTTCTTTGTCTGTATGGATGAAACTATAATGTGTGGACGACCTTTGAGGGATGCCGAAGTAACCTTGAGAGTACCTATCAACGTATTATGGCTACATGAGTGTTATAAAGCAGTTTGAAGAATAAGGTTTATGATTTACAGTTGATGGTTAGGAATCAGATTTAGTGTTTTCATCACGAACTTACATATAATGCCATAATGCCAAGACTCTATATCGTCAAGAGAATGAATGAATTTCACGCCATAATCCAAGACCTGTTATACTACGTCTGACTGACTTGTTCGTAAATTACAGTCACGTCAATGTAGGTTTCACATAATCTGCATAGATATATTGAATCACTCTAGTTGTCAATTTCAGCAAATGTCAAAGAAATATCTATCTGTTATGACATTTTGGGTGAATATCTCCATCAGTTGAAATTAAATGTGATAGTGAGTAACTGCAAGGATATTGAGATCATAACTTTCAACGGCAAATCTTCCGGTCTTCAAAAGACGAAGTAAAACATGACAGAATATGACTACTTTTGCAAAATACTCTGAAATACACTGTTCGTCACCATTCGAAAATAACATAGTACTGTTTCTTCTGAAAGCGTCTCACTTCAAATTACTCACTATTTTCAACAAGTACTTGAATAAAGTGTGTACTTAAGGGATTATTATTAGTGTCAGATTGTCTACTTGCACATTACAAAATGTTGATCTATTTTTATCGTGTTCAGTGTAAGTTTATACACTCGACAGTACTCATGATCATGAACTAGTAGAATAATATGAAGTACTTGAAAAAAAATTGTATTTCCATTCAATTGTGCAACTTACGTTCTCATAATAGATAGATATCTTCCCATTCGGTTGTATCAGACAAGTAATTGTGACTGTATCCTCTACAAGGAGAAAACTATCGGTACTTAACATTTGAAAAATGAATGATGAGCAGGTTATTGTTTGATGTAACACTTTGTATGCCTACTCACAAAGTGATCAGATTTCAAGAAATATTTACTGTGTTATCTTAAATTGAATTCGTAATGAACGTCATGTGAATGAAACAATCATTCACCCTTTGAAATGAATGTTGAATGCCCAGTTTCTGAAGCTGTATTACTACTGCACCATTAATAAAAGAACAAATCGTCAAGTTTACCATTGAGATCTGATAGCCGGAGTGGTATATATGCACAATTCACACAAACTATGAGTAATCACAATGGGTGAAATATATAATTGTGTAGATTCCACATGTGAACAATCAAATATTTAATGTTGACTCAAGTATACCATAATATTCTACTTTAGAAGACCATCTGACAGCGATCAATTCATCTGAAATGATGAAATAGATGTTTGAGTATCAGCAAAACGAATATCTACCTCTTTCAATAAATGTACGTTTTACCACGGACTGCCATTTTATACAAATTATTATCACTGTCTTAAGATTTAAATGAACGTAAGTGAATAAATAACTAATCACCTATTATGAGGACGTTGCAAGAAATAATATCAGTCGGAAAATATGATGAATGTCTCAATGCTATCAACTGAGAAGATTATTTCACTTCCGTAAATTTTGTCCCATAAGCTTTTGACTGAGTAGGAGACTGTTAATTTTCGCCTTACAATAACCATACAAGATCAATTTCTGAGATTCTGATAACTGACGAAATCGCACAGGTGTAAACGTCATGTTTCAAGTGTTACACTTCGAGTAATCCATATTGTACTAGCAGACAGTTCATAGTCGTTTGTAGTTCAGCTATTTTGGTAAGCGACTGGATTCGAAGTTGGTAATCATACGAATATGATTACGAAGATAGAGTTGAATATTTGGTGATCGACAGATAGTATCTCAGAGACTTTAGACTTTCATAATTCAAATAAGTGCTAGAAACGTAACGGAGGACATCAAATATAATTTGATAGTCCATAGGTTTCAATAATCCAAACTAACTTCTGTCACTACATTGCTTACTGTTGCACATGTGATTGGCTTGACCCATTTTGCCAGAAAAATAGAATCGTGTTGTTAAGATATCTCCTTTATTGAAATGTTGAATGATTGGAAAGTCGGTCCTTTTCACGTTGGCATTTGGATCACTTACTATGAAATTTCTATGCATTCAATTTTTGTTTATTTTGAGGAAGCTATCTTCTTTTGGATATGATTATCAATGCTCTAAAATAAGTGATTGGTTAACTTGTAGTTCAAAATGTGGGCTCATATGTACGCGAACGAACACTTTGTTGCCTGTAATTTGCTTTCTATTGACCGTCACTGACTGATGTGTTGTTTTGATTTAATTGGTTAAAACCAGAGTAGCACAAACTGCCTTGATTCGATGAAAAGTTTCTGTCAGACGATTTAATAATCGTTTAATATCAAACTGTAACTCCTGAACAAAGCCACGTCAATTCAATTAAACCACTAACTGTCAATAGCTGTTCAGAATAAAAGAGATCAGCAATTCGGTATTGATAACAATGAAATGGATGTGAATATTTTCAATTATGTAGATCAAAGTTGCCAATGATTGTAATAAGAATAAAACGACGCATATCATTGAATCTGAACTGCTGATAATTGAGAACGATTTCTTCAACTAGATACACATTTGCAAATACAACAGCGACTGTTGAAAGTGAAAATCAATTAAAATGAGTATAAACCGCTGTGATCAGATAATGTGAAGTGTTTATTCCATTCATGCTAAACATGCAAGAATGATGAATAAGTGAAGGCCTAAGCCTTCGTAAACAAATAGTAATTTCAGCGAGATATTTCAGAAATATTTGTGTCTCAGTGTTATTTGCACATAGCTTATCTCCTGGTATAGTAGAGGTGTGATGTTTTATTTTAGGAAACTGTTGATAATAATCAAAATGTTAATCCCTTGAGTCCGACCTTCTTTAGTTGGATAAACAATTGTTGCGTTATTTTGTGAATTCATCAACATCACAATTGTTTCCATTGATAAATTATCCATTCTTAGCCCTTGATCAATATCTCATTATGAGATAAAAACGTATCTGCGTATGTAATAGTGGAATACATTGCTGTCATCAGAAAGAGTACGATTCAGATTATAAAGTGTCTCTGTATACTTGCTTGTGAATGTGACATATTGTTAATAGCAAATACGTTGTAATTGAGCAGTATGACTTACTTCATAAAGAGGTTACATGCTTTTGAGGTTGGACGACATCAACTGTTTCGATTTATCTATTCCTCCATATAATCTATTATTGTTTACAGTCGTTCATTAGCCTTTCAAAGGCCTTTGAAAGAAAGACTTTTCTGGATTGTGAAGAGTGCGGAAGGCAACTAGCAATATGTGTGATGAATCTTTCAAGGTGATCATTAATATCACTGTGAATAGACATCTAGTGTCTTGCTAAAGCCTGAAAGGTGTTATCTTAATAGACGCTAACCATCTATTTCATTCATATCTTTCTACTTGTATGCCTTCTGGTAGAACGAGACGTCATTACATTAAAATCTGTGTATGCAAGCCAAAGCATGAAAGCTAAACAATAGCTTATTTAGAAAATATACTGTGTGACGAACAAGTTATTCGAGTTTACCTGGTCAATAACTTGTATTCTTACACAATTTTATACACAAAAACGTTGTTCATTACCTCAAATTAACATCTCATTCAATTTCAAAGAGTTTATCTACCATAATTGTAATTGTTGATTGTTTGTTCTGTTGCTTGATTATATTTTGTATTCTCTTTCTTGGTCAACTGGACATCCATTTTTTACATCGCCAGTTATTTCGCCACCATAATCTGTTTGACAACTGATAGTTGAAGTTATTAAGAAGAAAGCATTACGCAACAGGAACATATTATTCTTGATGAGCGGTATTTGTTTGAATTGAGCACAACAAGTTCTTTCGTCATCTCAAAACTGTTTACACCGAGGACTATAATGACACATACAATCATCATATCTATTTGAATTCTTTTAATCTAATATGCGTTTTGGCATAAGAAATATTTTTCTAAAAGTGACCATAATGATGGTAAACATGTACATTATCTGAGAGTGTGATCTATCCCATGACCTCAGTTGTTGTCGGTAGAAATACTAATGATTATGTTTTCTTCTTGTTTATCACCATATTTCATCTTAATCATCAAATTTCCTAACATTGTGTATTGTATATCGAGCGTGATATCAATCATAAATACGATAAGGAATGTCGCTTTCTAATGATAAGTTTATATGACTGACATTCATCCACCGCACACGGAATAAAGATGAATGAAATTTTCATTCTACAAATGATCAATACTATTCTTAGGTGAATAAGAAGTGAAAACAAACAGCTTATCCGTCAATTCATAGGCGGTCTTCCTTCGAGTGTGAATAATCGCTAAAAACATTCGCCATCAAATTCCAAATCAGTTTAGTGATCGCTTTCATACAGATCTAGTTTTCAGGTCCTCATTCTATTCAACTATGAAGCTATCAATTATCCTTCCGATGCATTAAGACTCGACTGAACAATATTTCACATGTATATTGACCATGAAGAGTGACTTCAGATACTCAGGCAGCAGAAAATGAACTGAATACCGTTTTGAGGAAACAGCAGGCCTTACCATGAGCACTGCATTGGATTTGAATGGAGACATTCCGTCAGGAAAGCCGAAACCAAGCACACAGATGTGGGCATTTTTACAAGGGACAAGAAAACCCACGCTGAGAAGAATCAAATTGCGGTTAATACTAAGATATGTGTCCATTCGGTTTCAATCTTGCTTTTGAATATTAATGCAAAACAAACTTCGGGGGAACAAAGACTGGTCGGTGTAGATGATGTGATCATGAGACAATATAGGCTAAATTATTGGCATACAGTCAAACCCATAAAATGAAGGACAAGGAAACATAGTGAAACCTCTGCGCTTGACGACAAATCAAACTGTAATGAGGAGCAGGTTTCAAATGCGTGTTAAGATGGGTCTTGCTGACAGGTCAGTCATTTTTTATAAGTTAAGAGAATCTTCCAAAAAGGAAGCAAAGGTTAGAATTGAGCTTGATCTCGATCACATAAGGTTTTAATATGCAAGCTACTCCCGAAAACAGTTTCGGGACTTGGCATATTTAAACTTTATAGAATTGGACAAAAGATGAATTCTGAGAGTACTCAGAAAAGCCTTTACATAAACCTTATTTTCGCTTTGTTTATAGAGAAAAACTTAATACTGAGAAGCTCATGCAAACTGGTTGATCCGGTCTATACGTCCTTGAATACATCAGCCTGGATGACCGTATTAAGAGACGATCGGCAGAAGTAGAAATATATGAGCGCCGCCGAAACGGTGTAATAAACCTCGTACTTATGAGCTTCCAAACTGTAAAAGTTCTGAGCAAAACGACCCCCAAATCACTCTGGGTGGTAAGGGAAAGTTCTCCTTCCGATTGGAGGTGTGCTACACAAATGCTCAAAGCCCACTAGTTTACTGACGATGCTCCAGACAATGGTGTATTTAGAAACACCGCATGTCATTGTTGTCTCCGAGACATCTTCAACGTCAGAACTATTCGATAGTGAAACTCGGTTGACTGGCTTTTTGTTCAATAAGAATGATAAATATAACCGTAGGGTAGGCAGGATTATCCTGTACACGAAAGGTATGTAGTGATATTGGATCGAAACCGAAATCCTCAAAGCTAAATATGAGATAGTTGGGAAAATAGACTTTCAACAATTAACACTAAGAGAAGGTCAATGATGATGGACACGGCATAATAGATTCGAAGTTAAATTCATCGGAGGGCATGGCTCGGCAATACAGTCCGTCGCCACTTGTTCCTCCTCGCAAAGTTTTCCAAACAGATCGTTTACAGCATGTTTGCAGATACTTCAGTTCTTCAGGTGCTATCCTGTCAGGTCCTGTTGTTCCCCCACTCTTGATTTGTCTGAAGGCCATCCTCATTCCTTCGACCATTGATGAAATGACATCTATAGAAAGATCTGTATGTGCTACTTCGATGTTCTGTGGATTCAATCGAGCTGGTCTACTCTACCCATCCGTTCATCTGTTCTTGAATTACAATGATTGGCCAGCATTCTTTGCTTTAACCAATCTCTCTCGTTTACTGTATCTCCCTACTAGTTTCTTCGTTGTCATTCCTTCTTGTGCAGCTTTTTTCGCCGTCGTTGCTAGTACTTCCACGTATTTCTGTTTGTCGGCTCTAATGCTCTTCTTTACTTGTTTGTTTGCCTCCGTGTACTCAGCTTTTACCTTGAATTTCTCTGCTCGTGTTCGGCTGTTTTAATTGCTGTCTTCTTGTTCTTCCTTTCTTTGATCCTGTCAAGCGTTTCTATAGAGATCCATTCAGATGATGGTGCTACTTTAGGCCAGAACCACCTGACACGTTGAAGTTAATGCTTCTTTGATACCTTCCCAGTTGTCCTCTATAGTAGTTTCTTCTACCTTCAGTAGATCTTGTAAGGCTTGGAATCTGTTGTTGAGAGCTATCTTAAATTCGTTGAATTTTTTAGTATCTCGAAGGAAAGTTGTATTGGTAGTGTTGTTCCGCCAGTTGTCCAGTCCTTCGTCAGCTTCAGTTTCAACTTGGTCACCACCTGGTGATGATCTGAAGCTATGTCCGCTCCTCTCCTAGTCCTCACATCTTCCATTGTCCTTCGGAATTTTCATTGATGCAAATATGATCTATTTGGTTCTCTGTGGTGTGGTCCAGCGAGATCCATGTAGATTTGTGTAAACGTTTATGTGGAAATATTGTGCCACCTATGACCAATTTGTTGAATGCACATAGATTAGCAAATCTCTCCACATTTTCCTTTCTCTCCTAGTCCATGTCCTTTCCATGATATCTTCATATCCAGTGTTGTCTAATCCGACTTTGGCGTTTAGATCTCCCATCAGAATGGTGAGGTCCATTTTTGGGCACTTCTCTATGATTGATTGCAGCCGATCGTAGAACTGATCTTTAATGTCGTCGTTGCTGTCATTTGTGGGTGCACAACATTGGATAATATTCATTGTGATCTCCTCCTTCTTTGTTTTGAATGATGCTTTGATGATTCTGGATCCGTGAGATTCCCATCCTGCAAGTGCATTTCGTGTTACTTTGGACAGAATAAGAGCGACTCCCTGAGTGTGTGGAGCATCTTCCTCTTCGTGACCGGAGCATAACAGCATCTCTTCCGTATCTAGCCTTTTCTGTCCAGCTTGGGTCTAATGGGCTTCGCTGATTCCCAGTACCTCCAAGTTGTATTTCTCTATTTCCTTTGCTGTTTGCCTTGTATTCCCGGTCTAACACATTGTCCGGATGTTCCATGTACCCATAAACATTATTGCTCTGGTTGTCAGAAGAGGACATCGGCTTCGTGACTGCCGAAGAATCCCGATTATCATCACGAAGCGTCATAACTCTCCTTTAAACTACCAGGACAGAATTTAAATGGTTTAATTTATTCAATCTGGTTGGCGTTCTTTTAGCAAGATTTTTTTACGAGATCGACAACCCCATGACTAACCCTCCTCCTCTTTTACTCAGGCTTGGGACCGGCAGTAATTCCAGAGGAGCTACAAGCGGAGTTATACGGGATAGTGCTTTATCGAATAAGCGTTTGCGTGAGAGACCAAAGGCTCCAGATTAAAATTCCACACGTGTGATCGTAGGTGCGTACAGTTAAAGAGTTTCATATTAGAACGTAACGACTGTCCGTCACTTCCAGGTTTTCACTGGTGTTTTAGCACTGTTAAGGAATTCACTAATTGTTATGTCCCGATAAGCATAATGAATGGTAACTTTTGGGATCCATTTATGGATCGATACTATGCGTATATTTTTATCGTATAATTGTTTGACAACTAATCTGTTCATACTCATGTCCCTCTTATTATGAGCTTTATTTTGACCAATGAATTGTTATTATACGACTTACCATTCTTGAGTTATGCCCTGTCTATAATTACTACCTCCAACAGTCACAGCTACATTGAACTAAATCTTGTACAAATGCTATTTTCTATTTTATGGTACGATGTGGTCTGTTTGGTTGTTGTATAGAAACCCAGTATTTTTGAAACACATGATTCATATTGCAGAGGCTGAGATTAATGTTCTGGACTAAACTGGCTAGACTAGGCAGGAAACAAGGCCGATAAGTACTCTAGACTGCTCCCACTGGTTTTATGCGTCATTGATCCGACCGATAATTCACTGCTCCCTAATTGGCGGTATCATTACGTTTTATATTAGCAGGGCACTCGAGCCACAAGTTATAACACTAATAAGCATTTAAGACCATTAAATGTTTGGGAGAAAATGCCCAACATCACGAAGTGAAGTACTATGCAACTATCATTTGCCTTACTAAAGAAAGGCAATGAGATGGGATTTGTTCTTATATTGTTTTGTGGATATTGAAGAATTCATGTCAAGAATGGTATTAGACAACATGGAGATAAATTTTATTTTGAACACTACCACATATTTTTCACATCACTTCATGTGCTTCTTTGTTGATTGGCTAAATGCTTTGAAAAGTTTCTGAGTTGATCCATACATCTTTTAGGTCTGCTTTTACAATTTGAGTTACCTAACAAATTGTTCCCATCAGATAATGCCAATGATTAAAGATTGGTAGATTCATCAAGTTCGATCAGTAATCGGATGGATTATTGAGACACTATGAAGTGGGAACGACAATTTTGTTAATTCCAAATGTTGAATAATTAAAGACAAATTTAGAAATCAACGATGATGTATATCGAATGACTCGTTTACTCCAAGATAACTTTTTTCTGAAACCACTTTAATTCTGATTTGAAAAGTAATTATTGATTGCCTTATGGTGTCTGCTACTGATGTAGACAGATATAAGTAGTATTGTTATAACTGTTTTCTTACGGTTAATGACCCAGCTACTCCTATTGCTTAGTATTCTCGGACACCCATTCACTCGACAAGTCCCCAAATCAAAACACGGTTGAACAGGAAAGAGATTATATTCCAAATAGCAAGTCAGAAGCATAATAGGGAAAAACGTCAGTATATTTATAGTTTTTTACATAAGAAGATTCCAGAATATTCTCCGACTATCGACTGGTGCTGATTGGATAAGAATCAGCCAATCAGCGTGCAGCAAAGCAATCATGCATTGAGCATGCTTTAGTCTAGTCTATGTCCCGCTAACACCTCCCCTCTGAGCAGATTCGTAGGATCTGGTGCTAGGGTCCAACTGCAACCGAGTGACTGGCCTGTGCTTTCGATTAGTCCATCGTCTAGGCAATAAAGAAGTATCACTCTTTTCTTGCACAGAAACTGATGTGTCTATTCCCGGCGTTTTGATTTCAAAGGTGTCTAGCAGAACATCAAGAGGTAATCGATATTGAATCTTGTTGCTGGCTATCGAGGTTGCTTTCAATTGGTTAGCATGACGTACCCAAACTTCCGAGCCAACTGACACCTCGTCAACCACACTCCCCTTCTTTTTCAAGATCCGACCAGCTGTCCATATAGGATGTTTCCCACGATAGTCCATAGCAAGCACTTTTTGTCCCACAGTGAACAATCGTCTTTGTGCCCCCTGATGTCGGTTAAACTGTTTCTCCATCGATAGGTTTCGTTGGGGTTCAATAGCTGGCGTAGGACGGATGACATCGAAATGTGTACGTATCTTTCTGCCAAGTAGAGCTTCTGCTGGAGAGAGCCCGTTAATTGTCTGAGGGTTCGGTGTAGAACGATAAATAAACAGGAACCTCTCTAAGATATCTTCAGTGGTCCCTTCCCCTTTAGATTTTTTTAGAGCATTTTTAAATGTACTCACAAAGCGTTCCACTTGGCCATTTGATTGGGGATGGTATGGAGGTGTTCGGATATGCTGGATTCCGTTCTGCCGACAAAATTGTGAGAAGATTTCGGACGTAAACTGTGTTCCGTTGTCACTAACTATCAATTCCGGGATTCCAAAACGACTGAATAGTTGACGTAGTTTACTGACTGTGCAGCTTGCAGTCGGGTGTTCCATGAGAAAAATTTCTGGCCACTTGCTGTATGCATCAACCACCAATAGGTAAGTTTGTCCATGAAGTGGACCAGCAAAGTCCAAATGTATACGCTGCCACGGTGACTGTGGTATTGGCCATGATTGCAGCTCTGCTTTTCGCGGTGCTTTTGTTGCTAATGCACATTTGGTACACGAACGGGATAGCTTCTCCAGTTGGGTGTCTAAATGCGGCCAGTATACATAACTTCGTGCTAGTGCTTTCATGCGATTTATTCCAGGATGTCCTGCATGCAATTGTTCAAGCACTGCTGGTTGTAGCTTCTTGGGAATTATGACACGTTCGGCAAACAGCAGACAGTCATCGATGATTGAAAGAGAGAGTCTTCGCTGGTAAAACTGTTGAAGGTCTGTGGAATAGATTTTCGAGGGCCACCCTTCTAGGTGGAACTTTCTAACTTCTTGTAGTGTTGGGTCTCGAAGCGTTTCTTCCCTGACTTCATCTGACGACACTGGAGTGTTTCGAATGGCATCTGCCACTATACTTCGTATTTCTGGGTCTACTGCTGTGGAGGCAATGATTATATCCTCTGGTCCAGGATGTTGAACTCCAATTAATCGGGAGAGAGCGTCAGCTTGACCGATAGTATTTGTTGACTAATACTTGATATTAAAATCATAACTCAGGAGCATTGTTGCCCAGCGCTGTAGTCTATTAGCCGTATAGACAGGGATTCCTTTCTTAGAACCAAAGATTGCAATCAAAGGTTTGTGATCTGTCAGTAGAGTAAATGTACTACCATAGAGCATTTTATGAAATCTTTTGACTGCGAAAATGATTGCAAGAGCTTCCTTTTCAATTTGGCTGTACTTTCGCTCGGCTGGAGTAAGTGATCTAGCAGCATGGGCAATTGTCTTCTCTGATTTATCCGGAAACACGTGAGATATCACTGCTCCAACTCCATGACTAGAGGCATCAGATGCAACAACAATTTCCAAGCTGGGATCGAAGTGCGTCAAAAGAATCTTTGAGCTGAGCATTGATTTGACTCTGTCAAAAGATGCTTGACATTCTGCTGACCACTGCCAAGGTTTATCTTTCGATAGTAATTCATTTAGGGGACCTCTCACTCGGTGCATTTCAGGCAAGAATGTGCTGTAATGACTGATTAACCCCAAGAAGGATCTTAATGAAGAAACATCAGTTGGTGCAGGCATCTTCTGAATGGCTTCGATGTTGGCAGGGTCTGGTCGGCGACCGTTCTTATCTAAGATAAAACCAAGGTATTTGATCGAATGCATGAAGAAGATTCATTTTTCCTCACGTAGTCGGAAACCATACTCCAACACTCGGTTAAGGACTTGGTGTAGTCGATCAGAAAGTTCACTGTCAGTTGAACCCATAACTATGATATCATCTAGATAAGCTGCTGTACCAGGTATACCTGTTAGCATCGTATCCATTATTTGCTGAAAGATGGCGGGTGCGGTCTTGATGCCAAATGGTAGACGGGTGTATTGAAATAACCCTCGATGAGTGTTAATGGTCAGAAGCTCTCTACTATCTTCATCTACTTCCACTTGGAGATAAGCATCGGAGAAGTCTATTTTCGTGAAACATGTCCCACCATTAAGCTTGGCAAACAGGTCTTCCGGAACTGGTAAGGGATATTGATATACATCTAACGCAGCATTTAAACCGGTCGAGAAATCGGCACATATGCGTATAGTCCCATTGGCCTTCTTAATCACTACAATCGGTGCGGCCCATGCAGAGTAGTTAACTGGTCGGATTACACCAGCCTGCTGCAAGCGATTAAGTTCCTGGTCGACTAGCTCAAGAGCAGCATATGGCACAGGACGTCTCGGGCGAAAAATAGGTATGGCATCTGGTTTCACTGGTAAGTGCGCTTTCATCTTGGTACAGTGGCCAAGGCTATTCTGAAAAACAGAGGCAAACTTTCTTTTCAGTTTTTCTAGTAACCGTTCACCTGTCTTCTTTGGAAGTAATGGGGTGTCCAATGATGAACACGATACGTTACAGACACTGTTAATTGGTATATCCATTATTCCAAGTTTGTCTAGCATATCTAGACCAAGAAGATCAAGGTTCGGCCGTTCTGTTAGGTAACATATTCCTGTACAGTTAGTTCCATTGAAGGAAAATTCACACTGTAATTCACCAACCAGTTTTAGCACACCACCTGATGTGTTTTTAGCCGTTTTCTTAGATGGCTTCATTGGCGGTTTACCCAGCAAGTTATACGTTTCTCTAGACACTAACGTGATATCTGATGCCGTGTCAATTTGAAGACGAGCTGATATGCCGTTTATCTGGATGGTAACATACTTTCTCCGAATGTCATAGTTTGTTTGAAAAGCAGCTACCAGAGAAAGAGATTTAGACTCGGCTGATTTCACATGTCGAGGACGTTTATGCTTCTTCTTAGGCTGAGACGTACGCTTCGGTGGACAATGACCTTCTTTATGTCCACGTTTGTTGCACTCCTGACATTTATGCTTCTTGAATGGACAGAATCGTGCATAATGCCAATCACCGCATAACCAGCATGCAGTCCTTGGTTTGTTACGAGTTGTTACCGGCTTCTGAACTTTTAACCTAGTAATAGTATTTACACTACCGCAGGTTAATTTAGGATTTACCTGTTCAATCAACTCGTTGTCGTGTCTGATGCTTTGTAGACGCTTACACTCATCTGTCAATGTTCTGAGTGTGACGTTTGGGTCTTGATCCAGTCGAGCTAAAAGTCTCGTCCTGATCTCAGCATCTTGTGGTGACTGAAGAGCTTTGATGAATATTAAGCATTTAAATTGGTCATCAGTCAACGAGCGTAACTTGAAACGTTCTTATTCTCTGTTGACAATGTCTGCTAAAACACCATATCCATCGGCTTCGCGTTTCACCAAATTTAGACACCGATATCGAATATTAAACAATGAGGATGACACACCGAATATCTCTGACAATTGAGTTGCCGTCTCCTTGAAACTGAGCTCTCGAGGTAACTTTGGCAATATATGGTCAGCAAAACGTGCATGTTCATTGCCTCCCAACTTACGTACCAACAATCGAGTCTTCCACGCATCGTCTTGGTTACAGAATTCTGTTCTAAATGTATCTTCCCAACGTTTGAACCACGTGAGAAAAGTATTTCCACTTTCGGGATCATAGATGAATTCTGGGATGCTGCTAGCAACTGCATCACAAGACGTACTTAAAATAGCATGTGAACCCGAGCTGTGAATGTTGAGCTGTTGAGTCAGGGTCTCTAACAACCGCATTTGTGCATCAAGTTGTGCTTGCTGTTGTTGTAGTATTCGGTTAAGCTGGTCATCTGATATGGGCATCTTGAATTTGTTTTCCTTTTTCCCCGTCGCCACTGTTATAACTGTTTTCTTACGGTTAATGACCCAGCTACTCCTATTGCTTAGTATTCTCGGACACCCATTCACTCGACAAGTCCCCAAATCAAAACACGGTTGAACAGGAAAGAGATTATATTCCAAATAGCAAGTCAGAAGCATAATAGGGAAAAACGTCAGTATATTTATAGTTTTTTACATAAGAAGATTTCAGAATATTCTCCGACTATCGACGGGTGCTGATTGGATAAGAATCAGCCAATCAGCGTGCAGCAAAGCAATCATGCATTGAGCATGCTTTAGTCTAATCTATGTCCCGCTAACAAGTATATATCACCAGTTGAAAGTAAAATGCCTGGTGACAGAAGGTTAATGAGTTTAAAGAAATGAGAACGAGGACAGACAATGATTGATGTGGAAACAATCAAGTCTGAGACGATTGATTGGCATTTTTCAAACGAACACTTTACCGCATGGTTGCTAGATTTTAAAAAAAGATTTTGTAATCTTGTGTTCAAGTACATTTGGTTGTCTCCTCCTGTATTCTTGTTCATTACAATAGTAGCAAGCGATAAAATGAGGGAGAAAATTTTTGAATCATCTAGACCCATTGTCATTCCAACTTCATTGAATCACTATGATAAATATACAATCGAACACAGCATTTAGTCTTTGAGAAATCATTTTCTCAGTCTCAAAACATTTTTTAAATTTAACTATTTTTGTATTGAATTTAATTTGTATTGCTTGTTTGTATCTTCCCGTTCTAGTTTACGATTGCAATTGATCAGTCTCTTATTGGTATATGTGCATTCTGTGCGGACTGCCTCGATAATGCCTTAAGTCATATGCATTATAAGTAAAGATAGATGGTGGCTATCAGTAGAATCCTTGACATGCATTTCGTCCTATTTGTGACTCGTCGGCTGCACGTACCAGGGATCTAGGTACATCCATCCGACATGTCTCACATGAGACTCACATACAGTAAATACATTATTCGTAAAATATTAATCGATTTTCTCAAACTTGACTATTCCTTTTGCAAATATCAGTCAATCGGCTCAGACTTCAATATTCCTGCATTTCCATACGAATTACATTCTGCTTTCATTCTTCCCTTCTCGATCTTCTCAATCTTCTGCTGTCAGACACTCTATTCCTGACTCCCGGTATATACTACTTATGTCGATATAAGCAGCATACAGCACATTACTTGATAACTGATAGGCACAATACAGTTCAATGGTAATCATGGTTAATATCGAAATTCATCGTAAGTATTACTTAATTTAATGAAATAATTTATTCATAGATGTGTCCAACTCATTAACATGAAAATATCAATGGTCTTACCATCACTTTTGTTTTATAAGTAAACGTAATTTTATATTTAGTACAGTGAGATTCCTCAATATTAAAGTCAAGATAGTTCTACTGTACGGAGCTAAATACTGCTACAACCATCATCGAAAACATAAAGTATTTCAAAACAATTGTCTACTCGTGATACTCAATATCCGTTGACCGGATACTTTCACTAACAGCCTACTATGGGATAGAACAAACCAATTTCTATTTGAAGAGGAAATTACGAAAAGACTTTGGAAGTGGACTAGATACACTTTGAGGAACTCAACAAACTTCATCATGAGGGAGGCAAAAACTTGAAATTCCTGATGCAAAAGGAGAAGAGGAAGGCCGAATAGTATACTATGTCCGGAATTCGAAGCAGACACGAAAAAGATGAATAACAACTGGAAATGGTTGCTTAGGAAAGAGTTGGATGGAGAATGTTGGTGGGCGACTTATGCTTATCCACGAAGTGCAACAGTAAGTAGGTAGTACGGTTTTACTTACTTCTTCATAAAGCAATAAATAAATGTGGTACCATTTCTAATTTGTCGCTCAAGTTTAAGAGTTGTTATTTTAAATCCGATTCGTGGCTTAGTCAAGTGAATAATTTTATGAATTTGAATTTCTTCTGAGCCTGGTTACATTTGTCAATGGATTTGAAGAAGAAAGAAACAAGAAATACACTCTAATGAATATTTATTTAACCAAACACAATATATTCAACATAATGTGACAAGGATTTCCTTTCACAAAACAAATACCACACAAACTACGATGCCTCTAGATCATCGATATCACATTTTAGATTTAAATGAAATTCTGGCATATTTTCTATGGATCTAAATTGATTGAATGCAGAGTTCGACGAAACTATGAACATAAACAAAACAGTAAACAATAAATGGGATGTTGTGCTTTTCAGAAATAGACCATGTTTTCACTGTTGAATTCACAAGTCGAACTAAGCTAGACAAACAGTTAAAACCTGGAGCATTGGATGATCGTTTCGTTCTAGTGAGCGACTCCTCAGAAGTGCGGATCCACGATCCCGGAAGCGAGGACTCGAAGCCAGGTCCTTCGGTTTCGCGGGCTAACTCACAAACTCTAGATCACTGAGTCGGCATCCAATTGTGTTAACATCTTACCTAAACCAATACACGGTATTTCACAACCCTTCACCCATTGTTTGAGGTGGAAAAATGTCTCACATTCGACACAGATTTGACTTCACTTCGATCGGCTCGTTAATTCAATGTTGAAAATACTATAATTTACACAAATTATTATGCTGATAAAAACTGGTTTTGTAAAATTACGAATCAAAGCACAATTCAAGAACTATTTAGCAACTAATATGGAGTGGATAATCATTTGTGGTATTTCAGTAGAATACAACGAATGACTGAAGCCGAGTTATTAATTCGCATAGTGACTGAGAAGATTTGAATAAATTTTGTAAATAGATCTAAGACGAAACACAAAGGATCAAGGCATCTTATCAGAACTGTGGTCGTTATCATGGATCCAAATACTAGTGGATACATGAGATCTAAATGTCATGGGTTCAGTCTTATATTTACTGAAGTGTTCAATGATTTTAATAGATATTAAACTATAATAAAACCGGTATCTACTATATCTTGATTTAAAATGATCAATTTCTGCTACATATACTCTTATGAAATTGGTTATTGCATAAAATCTATACCAACTATGGTGCAAACAGAAAGCGTGTGAAAGATCTTTACAGACAGTCTAAACATTTCACCGAAATACTGTTGACAAACAGTGACTTGTTGAATTCAACCATTTCAGATGATGATAGTACAATATTGCAAATAAACGGAGATAAGATCAACAAAAGTTCACTTCAATGTTGACTGGCAACATACTTATCAAGAACATAAACGGTTGTATATCCAGTTATGCATTAAATTGATAAATGAGCCTACCTAAAGAGAATCGAAAAAAACAAACAATATTGCTCTCCTGTGTCTCCATCGATTACAAACAATTCAACTGCTTCTGTCAGCCCATAATAATTATCCTCTGTTCCTATTCTATTCTATTCGATGTTTCCAGTTTTCTTCTGATATACCTTTCATTAGTGTTTGGTGTTATATACTACTTATATTCGTAGACACAAGTAACTAAAATCACAATGTGATTTTAAAATATCATTTTATCGAGACTGGAAGCTCCATTACTATTACTCTAACACTGTCAAATATGGCTTATGAAATGCAAGATTTGAGTAGATCTTGAGCAATTCATAATAGGTAAGAATTAAGTTATGGGAAGGGTACTAAGTACAAATGGCAAGTCGATAGGTATGGCATCAAATCTTCATTGATTGGGATAGTTCAGGAATGTATTAGTTATACCAAGGAGTAGCCCACAGAAAAATGAAAAACTGGTTACTTTAGGAGAAGGTGAGCTCAACGATAGGGTTGAGAAGACCTTAACGCAATTACTGCACATTAAATCAGTGAATCGTGATGTTAATCATATTGGCAGGTGCAAACCTATTGATTAGAATTCATACAATAGTTGTAATGCAGGTGATATAAATCAGTAATTTATTAAATAAAAGTATGAAAAATGGCTAAGGTTATGAACTGAATTAAGATCTAGGATTAGGAGTTTGAAAGAACAAGGATTGTAAACACCTAAATGAACACTTAGCCAGTTAGTTCTTTGATTCTAACTACCATGAAGCTTATCATTACAGTAAAGCAATTCGGAAATCGTATTCCCTATTACTCAGTCTTCTTGTTTGCCAGTAATCAGTTTTTGAGTCCCCATTTGGCCCTTAATATAACTAGTAGTGGAATCCAGGATGTGTTTGCTTCATTTTCGGCACTTGTCGGCTGGATGCACTTCATTTCCAATGTTGATGTTAATCTTGAAACTCGAATCTAATACATATCACTTCAGAGACCAACAAATTTTATATCAATTTACTGAGTCCGACAGCCTACTGGCATACTCACTGGGTATAAAATTATGTGAACGTAATTCTTTGGTAATTCTATGAACTGAGAATGGTTAGCCTTTGTTGGGGACATTTTGTTCTCTGAACTGAATGATTCATTTGGGAAGCTTCCATCGTTCTTCTGAACAACTTCATAAGGACAAACTTCAGGTAAAAATTATGTATTCGAATTTCTCCGCGTATGACTGACGGCTTGCTCTGTCCACCTTGATCCTGGTTAGTCAGTACTAATCTTTAACCTATCATGAGATGTTATTTGGCTTTTCTTCATTTGTCAGTTTATCATTTGATTTACATAAGATTGATTCAAGTAATTTTGCCGGTTTATGTGCTACACTTATGCTAAAGGGCCTTAATAATCTTGTTGATGTTGTTGAGATGAAAAATGAAAGCTCGAGGATTAAATCATCCATCACAGAGAAAAAAACAGAATGAAGATCATTCACTTCAGCTAAAACTCTTTACCATCTCTTGATTAGCCTCTATTAGTTAATGTGCATCGTAAGAGGAACGCTTAGATATCGCCTTTCAATTACTTTTATAACAGAACGAATATTCGCAAAGTTGAAACTCTCGGAGTTAATATTCGAATCATAATTATTTGTACTTTTGTTGTATAATTAGTAAATAACGTTATCACAGAATTTCTGACCTCCCCTGTTGTAAACCTTCATGGGACCCATTGACCATTGTGATACCTTACACCTTCCCCTCATTATTGCTAACTAGTTATATACTGTTTGTTCCACACTATTCTACTTATATTATTATTAGATTTAAAATGAGTTTTCTTATTCGGTGTTTTGGGTGATCAAACACTTCAAATATATTATTGTATGAGTCTTGAGTCATGATCGAGTTAGGTACAACAGAGAGTTAATCTGACTCCTATGGTCATCTTATTATCGACTACTGGGTTGAAAGGGACTGATAATTGTTTAGGCATTGATTACTGTTCTTTGATCAGTGTGTAAATTTTTCAAATAGCTTACCAGTTCAACTGGCGATACAGTGCGTACAATCAGTTAGAATTTCTAGTCACAGCACATCAACCTTTCTCAAAACATAACGGTTACAAGTCTTGAAGGTGCTTCCCGACTGACTGGTTGTAGTTCTTAATATAAACAACAGAAAAATACAAATTCTCGAATATATACCCGAAGAAACTAAAAACATGAAAGTTTGGATGATACATAACTCAAGATTTCCCGAACAGTTTGTGCTACATTACCTAACATTACTAAACATTGATTCGGAATATTCTGCACACTTCAAACAAGTAATCATTGAGTCTTTAACACTATTATACAGTTCAATCTTTACATATAAGATCAAATACTTACTTGAGTTAGGTTTCTGCGAACAAACACCTTGCTTCAAAAGAAAACGCTCATCTTTATTCATTTGATTAAAATATTTTGGACGATATGTATTTTCTTCATTGTTTTGCTGTTCCATACCTGTTCGCTTCATTTCTATTATTCTTTTGAAAATTCTATAACCCAATTCACTATTGAATGGATAAAATGATTTTCTATCATGATCTTGAGAAATATTGGATTGGTAACCACTTGGTGGTAATTTGTTTGGATGCCACCACTTTTCTTCTTCAGACATACTACTTTTCATCTGGGGTAAGAAAGAAACAAAAGAGAAATGAGATAATTCGCCATATGGGCCGGTACAGGCTGTCGTGTTAATAATTGTTGGCAATATCTTATACAGTGATACTAGGTTCAAACTTCACATGACGCGCCCGTGTTGCCAAGCTCCGTTCGTTCTCAAACTATCTAGCTCAGGAAACTCTATCTAAACTAACTCATCCAAATGAGCTGCATTATACTCTCTACACTGATCAATTAGTAGTTATTCTAAAGTTATTGTCGATAACATATGTAATTAATTTTTGGTGTTCTGTAGCTGGAGACAGTTAGGAAGAATTTCTAGGCTTTGGTTTCAAACGAGTCAGTACTCACCAGCAAGCAGAATCTGCTGCCTTGATGGAACACTGCCCCAAGTACGATCTTAACCCTCACACCAAAGATTTCAGATTGTGTGCACTATATTTAGAGTTCAGGTGTCAACATCAAGTCACCTGAACTGGTCTTCACACTGGAACTTCGTCGAAAGAACTGGACAACCGTTTAGGTCCACGCAAACATGATATTGATAACTATTTAGTGATCGTAAATTATGCTACTACTACTAATTAGTATACATTCTCAAGTAAAACAAAAGTGTATCAGTATATTTTTAGTCATAAACGAATGAATAGAAAACTTCCATTTCTGACGTTTCGTAACTTCGTATAAGCCACCTCTTCAGGGCAAATAAATGACCGAATTGGATAGAATCACTCTATTCATCAGGATATAACAAACAATATATTTATTATGAACTCTCTACCCAATACTCAATTTATTTCAAACGATCAGGTCTAACCTTGGCATTGATACATATAAGAAGTGAATCAGCTTTGAAATCCCTGGTGACGTTGGCTTCCATGAAAAACTATAAATTACAAGACTTATTCGTCGTAACACACTACCGTGTTTACTTCAAGCTATCATTAAACGTCTATGGTTTATCTAGGAATTTATTTTTATTGCACTAAAAGCTTCATGAATATTGAAGGTTCCAATAGATATCTTTGGTTAAGATCAATTAGGAATTAAAAACGTACCAAATAGATCATTCTTAATCGTACACACATGTTGATTGCTCTCATTGGATATGTGTCAGTATCCCTAACTTTCAACATCCCTATACCTTGACAATATAAATTTTCCATGAGAAACTAATCAATTTTTCATTGCCATTTCAACAGTTATTCAAGTTTATCTTAATCCGTTTGTCTTTATAATGTCGGTTTTAATAGGATACACATCAAAACCCATTATTGCGTGCAAACGTCCGACGGTAGCTCATTTAAACTTGGTTAGTTTAATTCTACCTAAAATCACTAAATTTACAGCTTGTAGAACCTGACATTTTCACCCACATACAACCGAATGTTAGTACTGCATATATTCGGAAACAAAGCAATCGAAGTACGATAAATGTATCGGAAATAACGATACAAATGACAGCGATTTATTCTATTAAATAAGAGGAACAAGTCTTTGAAAATAGTGGTTAATTTATAGTTTCGATTCTGGGACAGTGTACCTCCTTCACCCGGACATATGCACCTTTCGTCAGCCAGTCATAAGTAGGAAACAACCCGGCACATGTAAACATCAGTTCAAGTTTTCATATCACATTAGCACCAGGTGAAAAAACCAGTGAAAATGAAATAGTAGCAGAGTTGGTGAGAGGAATTGCGATAATAAAAATTAAAGATCGATAGTGCGATTCGAGTTAGTGGACTGAAATTTCCTTTACGTAATCTAGGAACTTAGGATTTCAGAAAGACAAAGAATGAATGTATTCGAAATTGTCAGAACGAATTACAAGGTAGTGAATAGAGTGACATTATAAAAGATTAAGTATTGAAGATATGACTCAAGAAAGTATAAGTTAGTAAGATAAAAAGATTATGTGGGACCTAAAAACCTAAAATCTGAGAACGTGAATGCACGTGCGCGATTGTAAGGCATTCTGAGACGTGTTACCCAACGTCTTTGATAATTGGTTGTGATAATCACGTGGATCTAACAGAGCTCACCACAGGAGAGTTGTTGCATCTTCCAACCACATCTAAACATATTAGGTAGCCAGTAGTTGGCAGGAAATCCTGTACCTACCTCTCGTGCTAGTTGTCACTTACCAACAATCTAGAGGCAAGTGATATTCTAGTCAGCATAGCTTACTTCCGTAGTCTGAGGCATTAACCGCTTCACTATTCTGGAGGGACTAACCTACGAGGGAACGAGAACACTAGCGTTTTTCGATCACTCAGTATTGACTAATGTGTCATAGATTTCCCATCTCTCTAGAGAGTTTCCCATAAGACTACTTCCAACCAACTAACATGATAACAACGTGCATATGATCCTAAATCCCCTAGACGAGTGATTATATTGCCGCACGTTCGATCGAATATGACCATTTAGATTAAATGACTAGATGAACATGACTTTGGTCACTAACCAGTGATTAATCAATTGTAACAAATAAGTTGAAACAACTCTAACTGTAAACAGAACGCGTAAACTCAGAACAAGTACTAAAACAAGCGTAAAACAACCAACATATGTTTTATTTACAAGAAAAAATTTTTAAAAAAAACAGATAAAAGTAGACATTTTACAAATTATATTTTGTATTTGTCAGAAATGACTATATCATTCGAGCTTCTTCAAGTGCAGAACCATGTGGATCAGATCCAGTTGTTGTTGATGGTGGTGGTGGACCAAGTGGACGTCGCCCAGATGACCAACCACCTAAAGAACCTGGAGTATATTCAACAATTGCACAATCCACATAATCACCAATCTGAAGAAAAAGTAATAACAACTAGAGTATAATTACGTTAATCAAAATATGAACAGTAGTATACTATATCCAATGAATAATTCTGATGAATTGTTAGATTATTGATCTCAATCACCAAGTAAATGTTTTTAGATTCAGCATAGAGCGATAAATCAACATGAGTTTAATTACTGACAACATCGTTCGAGTGGAGCAGGATTCATAAAGATGACATAATTAATACAACTGACAATCCAGTGTTTTCAATTGATCAGGGATTTCCCATGAATTAAAAAGTGTTCTAATCTGAAGTCATTGATTTTATTCTTTAGAATAAACTGTAAAACATGATGTACTATCTTCATAATATCCTAAAATAACAATTACCATGGTATATACAAATCACCAATTTCAACAGGTAAATTACAGAAATCTATTAGGTAATCGTCAACAGAGGAGTTATTTCACCACATCAAGTGTCAGGCAAATACCATCAGTGATAATGAATGAAAGTTATAGAATATTGTGAATTAAATGAAGTTGGGAATTGTTGTGAACGGGGAAATAAGAAGCCCAGACAACTACGAAAGCTATTTCCTTGGGATGTTATTTCATTTTATTCAAGGCTTGTAAAATACTGACATTTATTTTTGTCTCTATTTTATTCTACATAACATGAGCTTGCGTTCTATGTAACATTTACTGCCATACCCTTTTTTTTGTTCCAAAACTATTGTAATTTAAACATAATATTTTGCATCTTATTTTCTACCCTAATTCCCAGTTTCGGGCATTATTGTATTTTTCCAAATCATCGTACGTCGTGGTCAGGGATATTCACTTATTTATTCATGTACATTTTTGCATTAAACCGAATTTAGAGTGTTCCAACTGTCTTGTCTTTTCTCACTTGCGTGCTTGCCAACCAATCAGGTTCTAGAATAGTTCTGTCTCTACCCCATCTCGAACTCACGCGTACCAGACTCAAGGTTAAGCCGATCAGTCTATCGCGCCAAGGTTATAATCTAGACTAGACAGATCAAGGTCAAGTCATAGCAAAGTATCGACGGGATAAAAGGGACTCAAGGTCATAACAGGAATGTAAACCATTGGATGTCAACTTGGTCAACTGTAGGTTAAGAAATCAGCACAAAGCTTAAATTGTTGATAAGATTGTGAATGGTATAATGCTCATCAGTGCTTCCTTGTCTTGAATGTTTGTTTAACTGAAGTCGTTCCATTATGCAGAACTTAGAAAGATGAGTTATTACATAACTAGAAAAGTCCAATTCAATGGGGTTAATAATAATAAATAATAAGATTATTCCAGAATAGTAATGTTACCTAAACGAGAATAGCTTGACCTTGTTTTCAGTATTTGTTCTTTCTAAATTGTAAGTACCAAGTAGTGTAGTGAACAAGAACACGGGTGGGGACAATCGATTGTATTTAGCACAAAGATTACAGACTATCTCAATAAAATGTGAATACCATAAAGTCAATCGTCAATTTGCAAAATATCATTCCATCATATCAAACTGTACTGTTCCCGTTGCAAACACTAATCCATTGTCTCCCATTCCATTGTACATGCGTTTTCTTACAATTCCATTGTGCTCTTGCTCTTCCTTTCTTGATCTTCGCCATCTTCTGCTGCCGGACCTTACGTTTATTTAACGCACGTTATATACTACTTATATGAATATAAGTAGCTCACACCACAGTAGTACATATCACTTACATTCAGGTATAGAGATTTTATTGAACGTAACTAGAATCATTTATTACAATCTTTATTTAATATTGACTTTGTAAATATGTAAATAAAAAAAGATTAATGATCTCATTTTATAATTGATTTCATGAACATTTCATATAGTATATAATCCAATGTCACCGAAGTTATTTAACAAAACAACTAATCTACACATTCATTCTACTTTGAATGGATTCTCAAGAAAGGAAAGAATTTGAATCTATATTGAAATATTGATGTGTTGTTAGTAAAAGTAAGATGTGATTGGCCACTGTCAGTAAACAGAAAGATGCTCAATGTACTTACTATTATTGATTTCTATTCTGAACATACAGAGTGTTCACTATTTGTAATTGTGTTAGATAAAGTAATGTCTAGTTTTCATTCTGCTTCTCTATATTTAGTTGTGAATCATGAACGTAGTGTAAAATCATCCAGTCTGCATATAGCGTATCGATCGAATACCTTATTTAGTGGTAGTAAGGTGTTTCAGCCATGTTCAGGATAGTTAAGCCTTATTTGGATGTAGGCAATCGGCTTTTCTGGAAATGGTTTCCGTTTCGCAAGGCTTAAAAACCCACCGCGTGGATTTTTTTTGTGAGTAAATCGTTACTCACAGGTGTTGGGGTGCGGGCATCGCACCAAGGGCAACTATAATCTACTTGAATAGAGGTAACACATACCTTTTTTACTTATGCGTCCCTAGCATACACATAGATATACTTATCCTGTGAGCAAATAAACGTTACAAACACGTCGGTAACACAGCAACGAAAGCCTATATTAATTTAAGGAAACATGTAGTATAACTAGTCCTTAAATAAGAACTGTAAAAGAATATAGTAGAGTATATAAGCCTGATACATGGAAGATTTCACTGTTTTAGAAGCTGATTCATAGATGACAGATAATTTATTACACAACTGTTACTTTGACATGTAGAGATTGGGGTTTACGATGTATTATGTGCAGTGATCTTGTAATTAATGCACATTATTGTGAGTTTTGAATAATAAAATATCGAGAGTAAATCAACCGGGCGTATTCGTATGCTGACTGAAACAGATAGTTTTGTGATTACCAGTGTCAGTGTACTTGGACGAAAAGACAACGGGAGCGACTCAATAAATTAATAACCGTATCAAGTGGCCATATCGAAGGGAAATCATATCACATTTGAGCCTAAATGTGTGAAGGAAGAGGCGAAATTATTTGCAGCCTGAACCGAAGAGGTTAAAAGCTGATACCATGATAGTTGCGAAAATCAAATGACATTTATAACTAACAGGTCATTAGGACATAAACTAGCTAGTGTAAACCTTAAAAAAAACAACTGGATAATCTAATTACCTGGAATTTTTTCGACAACAGAGTTACTGATGAGTCGTCAATCAAATTAGAAGGTCTCTGAATATTATTATTACGATTTGTTGTTGCATCAGCAGAATTATTATCAAATTCACAAGAGTTTAATCCATAACCAGTAATAACAACACCTAATTGACGACGTCCATAAGTACCACGACTATCCGGATAGACTATTGCAAAATGCATACGTGTACCACGACGTCTAGCTATGGGCACAACATTACGTACTTCATCAGCTAATTCTGCAAGCGTTGCGTCAATCCTAAAAAACGTAGTAAAAGAAAGGCATATCATTATATATATATATATATATATATATATATATATATATATATATATATACCGAACTCCTAACATCTAACTGGTCATCATTCAAAATTTATCGTCACAATAGATCAAGGTATAAGAAAAGGAAACTTGTTGAAATACTTTATGCTGAGAATTCTATGTTGTACCAAAAATATAATGTTGAATAAAGCTTCTAATAATAATAATAATAATAATAATAATAATAATAATAATAATAATAATAATAATAATAATAATAATTAGATCAACTAAATGGTGTACAGCATGATATCGTAATGAACTATGAAGCACATAGATATTGGTAAAAGGAGGTGCGAAATACATATGTGCTACGCAAATCTCATTCAATATGTGTGAGGGCTGTGATACTTCCCAGGTCCCCAAACCGAAGCAAATGGTTTTCTTAAGGGTCACAACCAGAGCCTCCGATCTGAAGATCTGATCCACAAGGCAGTTGAGCAACGTCAGGAGATGCAATCCCATGGTAGCCGGTGGCCAACGATTGGTTCGTACGCCATTTGTTCCCTCAGGATACTGGAGCGCATTTGCCCCATTGGATTGGAATCAGGGTTTTCCAACTCCCCTAGGTGGACTCTCCATGTCCATCAACCCGGTTAAAGCGCCAGACATTCGCTCTTCGTCCTTTCACATGTTGCACGCCAAAGGTGAATTGGGACTTCAAACAAAACGAACTTACGAAATCACTGACCGCTGGTCGCAATTATCCAGAGCAGTACAGAGTTGAAACAACATGGTTCACAATGGGAAATTCGTGTATTATAACTGTACTACTCACAAGTAGATAGCTTTTTATCGCAGTATTTCCTGGTGGCTCTTGCATTTAATTGGATCGTAAATTAACAGCTCGCTAATAACCTAGATGGAATGTGATTAGCAACGAAATTCAGGATCTGTTTTGTCCTATTTTGGGATTTTAAGCTGCATGCATATCCATTTAAATGTTGATGATGTTCATACGAGGACTCAAAGGTAGTACTTTGAGCTCAAAACACCAAACGTGTCCCTCGCTGATCTTTGTGTCATTACAAGTAAGGTTTAAATTACCTCGTCTATGGTAGTGAGACCTGAGTTTCGACCAGTCTTTTTTAGTGAATCTGAACTCTGTGCGGATTGTGTCGATATAACCACTGCCAGACACAACCGATATATTCACCATAAGTTATTTATTTATTCAAACATAAACATTGGTACAAGCGGGCACCAAATATATATGCCACACTTCACCATGCGATTTGTGAGGGCTGGATTGCTGTCCGGGCGCCAAAACGAAATGGATGGTTTTCTTAGGGGGATACACCCCGAGCCTTTGACCTGAAGGTCTAGTCCACAAGGCAGTAAAACGTAAGGAGATGAAGTCCCATAGTAGCCGGTGATCAACAATTGCTTTATATGCCATTTTTCCCTCAGGAGCCCATATGAACAGTTGGTTTTGAATTACAGTATTCCAATTTCCCTAGGTGGATCCTCCACATCCATCAACCAGGTTAAGGCACTGGATATTCGCTTTTGTCCTGTCAATTTTGTAAACAACATTCCTGCCACGAGAAGGCATTGAGTAGGACTTCTCTGACAGTAGCTATATACGCGCGGCGATATGAGAGCATTTCGAGGATGAGTGCACTCTCCCCACCATTAGCAGTACCAAGGCACCCGGGGGGCAATAAGAATGATATCAAGGCAATCTGTCTAAGATAACAGCATGTCAACAAAGGCTAATCAAACTTTAGTCCTTCATACTGACGGGATAACTTAGACATTGATAATAATATATATTAGGAAGCCAGAGGAATATTTGGAACTTATTCGATAGCATGTGTGTCATACTAACGAATCTAATGCACAATCTAGCACAACAGAGAGTATTATATTAAGGATATATCTGTGACTACTGTGAGTACAGTGCAAGTTTTTACATGACTAAGTAAAAATACAAACTAGCTCATTAAGGGTATTACTCACGGAAACAAAAAATCAAAAGACCGATTCCATTTGAACGGACATGAGTCAATTTAACCTTGGTGCACTATACATTATTTAACTGCTATTGTGATGTGTGCTACGGACATATAGAAGTAGTATGTATAGGTAATTGAAAATAGGATTCTTACGGAAAGAAGAGGAAAATGAGAAGAGAATATAAAACAGAAAGCAATTGAAATCACAACAGGAAAGGAAGAACGGTGGAGTTTGGAGAGACGACTCAAAGATGTGCAAATAATGCATTACTCCTGTATTTTACAAATGCAGTGTGTGAGGTTCCATGATACAATTATTTGGTTCACCTTAACCAAGGCTTCGTTCATTAAACTATCATTTGATGAAAATTGCAATTTCTTTGATCTGTAAAATAAACGACCGAAATTACATCACACAAACTTTGATTCTAAAGAAATCAAGGGTGATTCGGTCACCGAATTCGATCACAAACCCTCTCAACCTATGAAACATGGTGTACCCCACCTTCTAGGATCACCTACTGTCTCCAAAATTGGAAGTGGTGGTGCTGATAGCAACACTGAGGCGATGCAGCGTGAAACGATGGCGATGCTTGAATTGCGAGGACTTTTATGGATGCTGTTCTAAATATTAAAAATGGACACAGGAGGAAGGCTAGTGGACTGCTAGATATAAAAAATTTAGTTTGGAGGAGGAAGACAGTTGTTGCATCCTAGATTCTACACAGAAAACGTTTCCACGACTTTATTTTGTGTACGATTGTTAAACAAGCTAAACATACACACTGAGCATAAAATCGAATTAGTTTAAATCAAACAACTTACCATGTATTGAATTGTATCTCATTTTCCGGTGTACGACGTTTATTATAATCTGACAATGAATAATGACGTGCGTTTGTGGAATAAAATAAACGAAGCAGCATAGGACAAGTATTCTCCCGGTCGATTCCACTTGGAGCAGTGATTGGTACAGGACGGTTTTTGAATAGAATAGGCCGTGGCATCAGTTTCTTTGATCGTTCATCTCTTAAACGCCGTTTATTATCATCAATATTCGATCGTGAATAATCATTAGGTTTTGATTTTGACTGTTTTTCTGTATAATCTTCTACTTCCTCTTTTGTATCTTGTAAAGGACGACGTACAATAATACGTCTAGTTTCTTCACTTGGCTGTATCTCTACACCACTAGTAGGTCCACTTGTAGCAAGATGTACAGAAGAAAACAACGCTGGGGAACGACTTCTACTTCGACGATCTAAACGTTTACGATCAACACCACCTCTTCTTATTTCATCATCATCATCATCAGCAGTATCAATTGGAAGTGGTGGTTTTTGCCATCTGGATAATGGTGAAACGGGTCGAACAAGACTTCGAAGATTGGTATTTCTTCCGTTTTCCATTGAGAAAATATAGATGTTTTCTATTTTGAAATAATAATTCAATTAGAAATAAACTTTGAGAATTTAAACTGAATAAAGTAGGGACGAATAGTGATTAGACTCCAAAATATTCGTACAGTTGAAACATTAACGATTCAAACATTTGAGTAGGCCACCACGAAACTATGCTCACCCTTATTCAAGATCAGTGGTCAAATATTCAAAAATCTATGAATTTCTTTTATTGCAGTTATAAAAAACAACATACAAAGACAAACAAACAATTGACCACTCAAAGTAATCCACAGTGCTATCAGACGTATGACAGCAGTCGTCACTTTCCGGATACCCACACTATCGAAAGATACTTTGTCCTTAGACACCTTGAAAAGAAACTGGACTGGTAGTAATCTCGCCGACATGCGAATATGATCACAAAGACCAAGAACAACTGCTTCAGGTCGGTGGTCACATGTCCTTTTTGTGAGTACTATTCTCTGTTGGCCCTGTACTTACCGCCTGCGATGGAAATTCGCGGAGCGTCGTGGTGTGTTAATTTGAGGACTGATCTTTTTAAACCTTTTCCTACCATCTTTATAAGGCAATGTCAACTCAGATACTGGTCGTCTGAGGCAGAGATTTTACCTTCACCACACTCCAGTACAATCAGTAATGTATATCCACACCCCTCAGAATTTAATTTGCTGCTTTTAACCTTACCGCTCCAAAACAAATCATTCGAAACATAAATACTTGAAACAGTAATGATTGCTACGTGAACTTATCTCAATAAACTGAAAGAACTGGATATGTTTCTGTAAACATGAAGTCTGTTAGCGGGACATAGACTGGATTAAAGCATGCTCAATGCATGATTGCTTTAGCGCACGCTGATTGACTAATTCTTAACCAATCAGCACTAGCCGATACTTGGAGAATACTCTAGAACCTTCTCATGCCCCCAAATGCCCTGGTACGGCCGAGAGTGTGGAGAGTCCGCTCTCCTTCTTGAAATGCTCTCACATGGCCATGTGTATATAGCCTCTGCCAGGGAAGTCCTACTCACTGCCTTCTCGTGGCAGGGGTGTTGTTTACGAAAATCAGAGGACGAAAAGCGAATGTCCGGCGCTTTAACCGGATTGCAAGCCAATGGTGCACATGGGCTCCAGTATCCTGAGGGAACAAATGGCGTATGAACCAATCGTTGGTCACCAGCTACCATGGGACTGCATCTCCTTACGATGTTCCACTGCCTTGTGGATTAGACCTTCAGGTCGAAGGCTCCGGGTGTGGCTCCCTAAGAAAACCACCTGCTACGGTTTGGGGACCTGGGCAGTATCACAGCCCTCACACATATTGAATGAGATTTGTGTAGCGCATATGTATTTGGTGCCTCCTTGTACCAATATCTATCTGCTGAAATAAAATAATAAATAAATAAACGTTTTTCCTCTTGTGCTTCTTACTTCCATGTAACCTTGTAATTCGGAATATAATCTCTTTCCTGTTCAATCGTGTTCTGATTTGGGGACTTGTCGAGTGAATCGATGTCCGAGAATACTAAGCAATAGGAATAGCTGGGTCATAACCGTAAGCGAGAGATTATAACAATGGCGACGGGGAAAAAGGAAAACAAATTCAAGATGCCCATATCAGATGACCAGCTTAACCGAATACTACAACAACAGCAAGCACAACTTGGTGCACAAATGCGGTTGTTGGAGACTCTGACTTAACAGCTCAACATCCACAGCTCGAGTTCACATGTTATTTCAAGTACGTCTTGTGATGCAGTTGCTAGCAGCATCCCAGAGTTCATCTATGATCCCGAAAGTGGAAATACTTTTCTCACGTGGTTCAAGCGTTGGGAAGATACATTTAGAACAGAATTCTATAACCAAGACGACGCGTGGAAGACTCGATTGTTGGTACGTAAGTTGGGAAGCAATGAACATGCACGTTATACTGGCCATATATTGCCAAAGTTACCTCGAGAGCTCAGTTTCAAGGAGACGGCAACTCAATTGTCAGAGATATTCGGTGTGTCATCCTCATTGTTTAATATTCGATATCGGTGTCTAAATTTGGTGAAACGCGAAGCTGATGAATATGGTGTTCTAGCAGACATTGTCAACAGAGAATGTGAACGTTTCAAGTTACGCTCGTTGACTGATGACCAATTTAAATGCTTAATATTCATCAAAGCTCTTCAGTCACCACAAGATGCTGAGATCAGGACGAGACTTTTAGCTCGACTGGATCAAGACCCAAACGTCACACTCAGAACATTGACAGATGAGTGTAAGCGGCTACAAAGCATCAGACACGACAATGAGTTGGTTGAAGAGGTAAATCCTAATTTAACCTGCAGTGGTGTCAATGCTATTACTAGGTTAAAAGTTCAGGAGCCGATAACAACTCGCAACAAACCAACGACTGCATGCTGGTTATGTGGTGAGTGGCATTATGTACGATTCTGTCCATTTAAGAAGCATAAATATCAGGTGTGCAACAAACGTGGATATAAAGAAGGTCATTGTCCACCAAATCGTACGTCTCGGCCCAAGAAGAAGCGTAAGCGTCCTCGACACACCAGATCCTATGAATCTGCTCAAAGGGGAGGTGTTAGCGAGACATAGACTGGATTAAAGCATGCTCAATGCACGATTGCTTTAATGCGCGCTGATTAGCTAAGAATTAGCCAATCAGCACTAGTCGATACTTGGAGAATACTCTAGAATCTTCTCATGTAAAAACTACAAATATACTAACGTTTTTCCTATTGTGCTTCTTACTTCCATGTAACCTTGTAATTCGGAATATAATCTCTTTCCTGTTCAATTGTGTTCTGATTTGGGGACTTGTCGAGTGAATCGGTGTCCGAGAATACTAAGCAATAGGAATAGCTGGGTAATAATCGTAAGAGAGAGATTATAACAAAGTCTTTGTAAAAACCTGGACAATTAGAGGATAACATGGATTATAAACAGGTTTAAGTTGATCAGTTAGTCGTGGTTAAAGTAAATCATGGTACGTGTGTTAGCCTAACTTACTACACCAGATTACCACGAGATGAATTTTTAAAAATGAATGTCAAGGGAATCGAAATAATGTAGCATCAATGGTAATCGCAAAGACTAAACATTGGAGATATGATTCAAAAAGACACACTAAAGAAATATTGGGACTGAAGATCTAGGAAAAGAATAACTTGTGAATGCATCTGCCCCTTTGTGACTGATCTCGAGTCATGTTACTGAATGTTTTTCAACTGCTGATCGTGGTTATTACGCGGATCCAAACCAGGTAGTCCGGGTATCCCGAATGCTTGGGAACGAAAATCAATGACTTCATGAACTGATAACACAACCGTCAAAAATTACGAAATAATCCAGTCGCTTTATCCTGATAAATAAATAACTAGCAATGTGGACCAACATGACCTCATCAGTGACCAAATTCAAAATTGATGCACCTTGCTACAAACATACAGCTCACCACTAGACAACAGTCACGCAATTTAACGAGAAGTGACTGAAGTTGAGATTGTAAATTATTCAATGGTAACAAAATACAACATATTCGCTGAACGTTCTAAAAGTCCTGAATTCCACTCTCTTTTAGAGGGTTGTGGATGCATATCTCTGAGTAGCATATATTCAAACTAAACAGTCATTTATTAGGCCTTACCAGTGGTTTTACATAGCTATTTGTCATTCCGTGATATGAATTGCCTTCAAATACTTTCTAAAAAAAGCTACTACAACACAATTTTTAAATACATGGGACAAGAATTCAAACACAAAATCCACTAAAAGCAAAATATAAAATTAGTGAGAATAATTATATTGTTGAAAATAACAATTACAGTACAATTAAGTACACATGTACGTGCATATATACAGTTAACTTTAACCGCATAAAACTAAGTATTTACATCATTCGATGACGCTTCAACATTATTATAATAAGGAATAAGATTACAGACTGAATGTGTACGACAAATAACCGATACACGTCGTCCACGGTGTAAATTATATAAATCAATCGACTGTTCATTTCGTATTTTATCGACTTGTTCATTAGACAAAATAGCATGTGTTAATAAGTAGCGTAGTGCACCACGCATAATATACACGGACCGTCTAGGTATAAATATATCTATCCATGAACCAATCGGTGGTAAGTTTAGTGAATTTAAATAATCATACTGATCTTGAGGAACACCCACTACTTCACTTTGTGGAGCGACAGCTAAACGTAAAATTGAATCAGATAATAAACTTAGCACAGCGATTGACTCCCCACAGAACTGGAAATAAACAACATGAAAATTTTGAGTTCTACAGAGTTGAGTTATTACAAGGAAAAGACAACTAACCTAACATGCATGACACAGTCAACATGGTGACCCTGAGTGCCTTTACAGGAATGATGATGTTTGCCGCTTATTGGTTGGCCATACTGTGCAAGACCTCTTCTTTAGACAACTCAAAAATAAACCGAATAAGTTGAGGTCTTGACGATATAAAAGCGTGACCACAGGGACCAAAGGACAACTGTCTCATGATGATCACACTCCCGTACAGTCATCAGTATGACTTCGTTATCGGACCTCATGTTGCTACTTTTGTTCTTACACCTCTCAAAATAGCATGTCTGGGATCACACAAAAGAACAAGTACTTCGGCTAATTAAGCTCAACAAGGTCATCACGAAATATAACTCAGCCCACCAGATTGAAGTGGCAGATACGACTGATATTTCTAAGATAATCTAATGAGATGGAGTTTATCAGAAACCTATGTGATACATTAATGCAATACAATTTGAAAAACAATCTGACCATACATTAATTTAAAATACTGAATGAGAAAGAAAGCTAAAGCCAAACATATAGAAATGTATGGGTAAAAATGGCATCACAATATACTTTAACGCTATCCACATGCGCCATTATCTCCCCATTTTCAGCTAAATCCAAAACGTGAATTAATGGAAGTACTAATTGATCAATATTTGCAACATCTGATTCCATAGCCGTTGTTGATGCTGTTAAACCATTGCTTACAGTAGTTGATGCTTTCAATCGATTGATAACAAGCTGGTTGGTCGTTGAATGCCAACTTTTGCGTTCCAACTCACGAAAATTCTTAATAGCCTGGAAGAAATATAGAGAAAAAGAAATACCATTTCGGAGAATATACAAAGCTTGTGCAGGAATGCATAGAAAAATTATAGAAATCTCAATTTAAAATAGACTGACTGTTCAAGTAAGGTTTCAATGATAACGATATCATAGGACAAAACAAGTAATAAATAGTGTCTATATGTAATGCCTCTAAATGCCCTGGTACAACCGGGAGTGAGGAAAGCCAACTCTCATTCTCAATATGCTCCCACATGGCTACGCGTACATACCCACTGCCAGGAAGTCCTACTCAATACCTTCTTGCGGCAGGAGTGCTGTTAACGAAAATGACAGGACAATAAGCGAATATCTAGTGCTTTAACCTGGTTAGTGGATGTGTACGGTCGACCTAGGGGAGTTGGAAAACCCTGATTCCAAACCAATGGTGCACATCGACTCCAGGATCCTAAGGAAACAAACGACGTATGAACCAATTACTGGTCACCTGCTACCATGAGACTCCATCTCCTTACGTTGCTCCTCTGCCTTGTGGATTAGTCCTTGAGGTCAAACGTTCAGGGTGTCCTCCCAAAAAAAATTATGTTTTGTTTGGGCGCCCGGACAGCAACTCATCCCTCACACAAATTTCGTGGCAAAGTGTGGCGCATATATTTGGTGCCCCCATGTACCAATATTTATGTCTAAACAAAAAAATAAGGCAGGACTCTAATTTAAAGACGACCTTAGAACGAATCTTAAGTGACCTTGACAATTATTGGCCAATCAGAGGAAAGTTAGTATAAAGTGAAAATATATTATTTGAAAGTAATGAATTACAGTGGATATTCTCCTGTTACATGATTTAAAAACTTGTTAAGGTTTGATTAAGGTTCAGAGGTTCTGAATTCACAATGCATATGGAATAGAAACTCGTCTATTGGGTTAGGGTTAGGTTTACGGGTAAGGTTAGGGTTGATTGAGGGTTAAGGTTTAGGGTTAGGGTTAGGTGAGGATTTAGGGTAAGGTTTAGGGTTAGGGTTAGTTGAGGGTTAAGGTTTAGGGTTAGAGTTAGGTGAGGGTTAGGGTTATGATGCTAACATACGAATTTTTAAATCATGTCAAAGAATATCCGGCGAGACTCTAATTTAGGGACGAGCCAATCAGAAGCGTTTGAGCAATCTCAAGGTCACGGAGCCAAGTTCAACACGCGTTGCTAACATACGGTCGGTTCACAGCGGATTTTAGAGAGATGATTAATGAGAGGTTAAAACAGATGGGACGGCGAAACTCTAATTTAGGGACGAGCCAGTGAGAAGCGTTTGAGCAATTTCAATTATTAGCCAATCAGAAGACAGTATAAAGTAAAAATATATT